>JARIHO010000043.1:600000-952156 GCA_029282495.1 Mycena albidolilacea | reverse complement strand
AAACAAGCACCGGGAGGCTAGAAAAAAAGGAGTGAGGAAGGGTGAAGAAGAAAAGCACGATACGCACCTGAAGGACCTGTTCGCACTCGATCGTCGAGAAACGAACAAGCTCGACCATAGGTTCCTTGGGCGACTCGTCCTTATCTTTGGGCGGGGGCGCGGGCCCAAGCGTGTTGTTGGGAATATAGGTCCGGTGGCCCTGGAACGTCGAGAGCGTAAGGGTGTACCGGGTTTCGTTGCTGCGAATGAAACCTGAAAGAAGAGATCAGGAGGAGGTGGTACGAAGAGGGGGACGTACGGAATCCCGTCTTCTTCTTCTCGGTCATCATCTCCCGCAACTTCGCGCGGATCTCGGGGATCATAGAGTCGATCTGTTCGTCCACAGAACCCTGGGGAAGTGTGAAAGAAACGTTAGCAAGAAAGGAAATCGGGCATACCAAACCCTTTTTAGGTTTAGGGGCGGCGGTTTCGGCCTTGGTCGAGGAGCGCAGACGGCCGGGCACGACGGGTGTATCGGGCTCCGGTTCCTTCCCCTTACCAGATGTCTTGGTGCGCTGGGAGAAACATGAGAGGGTGTCTAAAAAACGCGAAAGGGATGAGTTGCTTACCTTGGGAGGAGGCGCCTCATCCTCGCTAGACTCGTCGTCGATATGGGCCAGGGATTTCGGCACTCTGAAAAATCATGGGTCTGGGAGAGTCAAGGAGAGAAAGGCGGCTTACTTGGGCTGAGCCTTGCGTTTCTTCGCGGTCTGCTGTTTCTCGGTGCTTGGGGGTGGACTGTCAACCACAGGAGAAGGTTTCTTGGCCAACTTGAGACGCATGCTCAGGTGGGGAGCGTTGTTGATAGCGTCCTTGGAAGGACCCTTCGAGCCGGCCTTGACGCGGGGAGGAGAGGCGCCGGAGGCGCAAGCAGGAATCTAAAAAGCAGGGATGGAGAATTGCCTGAGGAACATGAGAAGGCGGGAAGTGGGAACGCACCACGTCGCTCTCAGGAAACGGGAAAAATTGCCACTCCTTCGCAATAGCCTCGTTCTTCTCAACGAGGTACGCGATGCCCGCCAGGGCAACCGTGATATCCGGGGGGACGAGTCCGTTTGCGTCCAATGTGGACACTGCGAGACGCTGGAAGAGATGGAAGAGGAGTGAATAGGAATAAAAGGGAGAGGTGTAGGTGGACATACGAATACGGGCAGAGCCTCGTTGAGGATGCCGTCGGCGTAGGCTTCGTCAATCTCAACCTTGGAGTGGCGGCAAGTCACGGCGAGCTTAGCTAGGGGGCGCCCCGAGGAGGACGATAGCGCATTCCAAAACGCGTGTGGCTCGAAGGGCGGTGCCTTGTCCTTAGGCTTGAACGTGGGGTAGGAAAAGGCGTAGCGGGGAACGAGGGTATGAGAGGTAGAGACGGTAGTACTGGCGACGCTCGAAGCGCGCTCGTCGTCAGTAGGAGGGGCGAGGTCAACGGACTCGTTGTCGGACATGGTGGTGAGAAGAGAGAAGCGTGGGAGACACCGACTTGTGAAAATTTTCACAAGTCAGGTGCTGCTGCGGGGAACTCACGGCGGCTGTGTGTGGAAAAGCCTAGAAACGGGCGTTTTGGAATAAAACATATTCCAAAACTCTGTTTCGAGCTTCTAATTTGAATTGGCTATAATTAGCCAATTCTAGTGCCAGGGACGGCGGAGATTGCAAGTCTGGGTCCAACATGAGTTGGAAACAGGACTTTTGAGAAACATACGAGGCGGAAACGACTTTGTGGTCGTTCGGGGATGTAGAACCGGGATGGACGCTTGGACCTACTACTATGTGGGCATCTGTGATCGGCGTCTTGAGGAACCGAGGCATGATCACGTCATGCAGATCCGGTATTCTATTTTGGATGCCGGCGGTACCTCGGCACTTGGACATGAGTGACAGACCATGAGATTATGGCTTCGCAACAGAAACGCGGGGTATCATTGCCGAAGTCTTCGACCGCTTGACCGAGGGCGGTCAAGATTTTAAAATGGGGGAGATGATAAGCCAGTAATTGGGCCATGGTTAGATACACGTAATTTTGCGTGTTTCTGATTGTGCTCATTGCTGAAACTGTTGTTTCTATGCGACAGTACTGGTTCCTGGTAGCTGTTGGGCGAACCACAGAGAAACGGGTGGACGTTCTAAGGAATTAGAACGTCCATTGGCAAGTCTCACCCTGAAAACTGTAAGGGAAACGTGCAGCCAGATAATAAGTCAAGGAACTTCTTTTGACTTGTTTCCAACATTCACTTAAACAACGGAAACGGGTAAAAGGAACAGGAGTTGGCAATGTGTTGTGTTGTGTTGAGACGCTAGGGGAGACGCGTTCTGTCACTGAGGGTTTCGGTTGCCAGAGTTGCCGGTTTCCATCGAATGCGGATACACCGAAACAGGTGGTCGGCTATTCCGTGGATCCGGATCACAACTCTAAAGGCGTTCTAAGGTTCATTCTCAAGAACCCTTTCTGGGAAACCCTAGAGAAACGGGTATCTACCGAAGCCTACAAAGGAGTATTATCAAGTTCCGTGCTTGGAACCAAGGGGAGACTTGAGTTGAAGCAGAAACAGGTCGAACGAGATACAGTGCCGATCTATCGGTGATCGACACACCCTCTGAATAATACAGGGGTGCTGCTGACGGGTTCCTGCCTCGTAATTGGCAAGGGAACATGGCGTGCTCACAGTTGGGAACCAATGGGAGGCGACGTTCGGAAGAACAACCGACGGAAACGCGGTTAAAGAGACGGATAAACGGACTTTTGACTCATTGGGATTGTGTTTTGGGCTTTGTAACAGTGTCTTGGCGGTTGTATAAGTATCCGAGGGTGTTTCTACGATGGACACAGCATCTTCCCCCGAACTAGTAGGCTATACGCTTGCGCATTGGGTTGATCTGGGATCCTCGGCGAACGCACTCTTATAGAGTAGCCTTATTAGTCGAAATCTTATTTGTTTCTGAATCATATATTCTGGAAACGTACTTGGGCTTTGCCTGGAAACTGTCTGAACTCTGAGAATCTGTTGGATCTGTGTCTCTGTTGAAAGAAACGTTATTGTTGTTGTTTGTGGAGCGGGTTTCAGAAAGTACCGTCTAGGGAAAACTTTGGAAACATGACTGCTGGCGTTGCTCAGAAAGTACCTCTTTAGGGAAAGCTCTGTGAACGTTCTTGGCCTATAAACTAGGGGCCTTACTTGAGTCTACGGGACTACTTTAAACTTGTTTCTCTGTCGCTTGGACACACACACACACTCGCTGCGAAGCTATAAATCTATCTTGTTTGGAAACAACGTTTCCACTGTGTCTAGAAACACGTTCTACGCAGTTTGCTCTATCATCTCTTTGAGATACGAAACCTCTCCCTACAACCTTTACAAGGCCCTGTACTAGGGGCTGTAACTCGTCGGGATCTTTGGAAACGTGCATATATTGCCGTTTGATTTGTTTGTTGGTTGTTAGAACAGTCTCTGGACTGTTTCTGTGCCGCTCTCGAGTCAAGTGGGGTTATTTGTGTGTTTCTTATATAGGTTCTGAGCACATCAATCAACGTCGCTTCTTGTTCCATAGGTCCTGACCGGTGATGACCCACTTCTGTCTGTGTGCGGGTTCCCTTAGAGCCGCCAGGTATCTCTTGTAGAAGTCTTCAAGAAATTCGGTAGAGTCCCCCAAGTGCTCCAAGGGTTCCCAGGTATTATCCTCAGGTCCATAACCCTCCCATTGAATGAGGTATTGCAAGTGCTTCCGTTTTTTGTCGAGGCGTATCTTCAGCACCTCTGCAATCTCGTAGAGGTCAACCCCGTTGATTGATGTGCTCAGAACCTATATAAGAAACACACAAATAACCCCACTTGACTCGAGAGCAGTACAGAAACAGTCGAGAGACTGTCCCAACAACCAACAAACAAATCAAATAGCAATATATACATGTTTCCAGAGATCCCGACAAGTTATAGCCCCTAGTACAGGGCCTTGTAAAGGTTGTAAGGAGAGGTTTCGTATCTCAAAGAGACGATGAGCAAGCTGAGTAGAACGTGTTTCTAGACACAGTGGAAACATAGTTTCCAAGCAAGATAGATTTATAGCTTCGCAGTGTGTGTGTGTGTCCAAGCGACAGAGAAACAAGTTTAAAGTAGTCCCATAGACTCGAGTAGGGCCCCTAGTTTATAGGCTAAGAGGGTTCACAGAGCTTTCCCTAAAAGGTACTTTCTGAGCAGCGCACAGCAGTCATGTTTCCAAAGTTTTCCCTTGACAGTACTTTCTGAAACCCACTCCACAAACAACAACAATAATTTTTTTTTCAACAGAGTCCCAGTTCAAACAGATTCACAGAGTTCTCAACAATTTTCAGGCAGGGCCCAAGTGCGTTTCCAGAATACTATATGATTCAGAAACAAATAAGATTTCAATTAATAATGCTACTCTATGAGAGTGCATTCGCCGAGGATCCCAGATCAACCCAATGCGCAAGCTTATAGCCTACTAGTTCGGGGGATGATGCTGTGTCCATTGTAGAAACACCCTCGGATACTTATACAACCGCCAAGACACTGTTACAAAGCCCAAAACACAATCCCAATGAGTCAAATGTCTGTTTATCCACCTCTTTAACCGTGTTTCCGTTGGTTATTCTTCCGAGTGTTGCCTCCCATTGGCTCCCCACTGCGAGCACACCATGTCCCCTTGCCAATTACGAGGCAGGAACCCATCAGCAGCACCCCTGGATTATTCAGAGGGTGTGTCGATCACCGATAGATCAGCACTGCATCTTGTTCAACCTGTTTCTGCTTCAACTCAACTCTCCCCTTGGTTCCAAGTCCAGAACTTGATAATACTCCTTTGTAGGCTTCGGTAGATACCTGTTTCTATAGGGTTTCCCAGAAAGGGTTCTTGGGAAAGAACCTTAGAATGCCTTGAGAGTTGTGATCTGGATCTTCGGAATAGCCGACCACCTGTTTTGGTGTATCCACATTCGGTGGAAACCGGTAACTCTGGCAACCGAAACACTCGTGACCCAGCGCGTCTCCCCAGCGTCCCAACACAACACAATACATTGCCCAACTCCCGTTCCTTTAACCTCTTTCTGTTGCTTAAGTGGATGTTGGAAACAAGTCAAACAAAGTTCCTTGACCTATTAATTGGCTACATGTTTCCCTTACGGTTTTTCAGGGTGAGACTTGCCAATGGGTGTTTCTAATTACTTAGAACACCCACCCATTTCTCTGTGGTTCACCCAACAGCTACCAGGAACCAGTACTGTTGCATAGAAACAACAGTTTCAGCAATAAGCACGATCAGAAACACGCAAAATTATGTGTATCTAACCATGGCCCAATTAATGGCTTATCACCGTCTACCACATCTGGTGGAGGAGGGTCGTCATGGTGCTGATGAGCCACCACTGGTGGAACCCAGGGCCAAAATAATACAGTGTTAAAGACCGGGTGAACCTTCCAGGAGTCGGGAATTTCAAGCTCATAGGAGATGGCTCCAACTTTACGGACCACCGTGAAGGGACCATAACACCGAGCTTCGAACTTCTTCGTTGGGCGATGAGTGACTAAATTAGCTCCAGAGAGGTACACCTTATCGCCGGGTTTATAGTTGGGGTCCGCCTGTCGTTTGGCATCATAGAACCTTTTCATCGTTTCCTGTGCTGCTCACATGGCGGCCCCTGCCTCCTCTCGAACCTCATCCGGGTTGCAAATTTTGTTGCATCTTCAGTCGGTACCTTGAGACATGGTTCCGTGCCCTTTTGCGGATGGAACCCCATGTTAACGAAGAAGGGACTGAAACCCGTGGTCTTGTTAACCTGGTCATTGTGGTTGAATTCTGCCAGAGTCAACCAGTCTGCCCAATCGTCCTGCAAGAAGTTGGTGAAAACCCGAAGATATTGCTCGATGTTTCGGTTGACACGTTCGGTCTGCCTATCGGTTTGTGGGTGATAGGCCATCGAGGTGTTCGACTTTATGCCTAGGAGCTTCAACAGATCCCGCATGAAGTGTCCCACGAACTGTATCCCTCGGTCGCTGATCACCACTTCGGGCAACCCGAAGTCCTTCCACACATGGTCGTGGTAAATGCACGCCATCCCTTCTCCTCCCAAGTGCTTGGTGCAAGGCACCACCCGGATTCCTTTCCCTAGTTGATCTACTATCACCACAATAGAGTCATACCCATTACTGATGGGTAGCTTGGTGATTAGGTCCACCGAAACATTCTGCCACACTCTCTCTGGAACCATGTCATGATGTAGTGGTCCTTGGAGCTTCAAGGGAAATAGCTTCGTCCTCTGACACACAGGGCAAGCCGAGACATATTGTTTAGCGTCTGATAGCAGAGAGGGCCAGTAGTAGTTCCGGGTTATTAGTTCTGCCGTTCGGAATTGTCCCGGATGTCCGGAGATGTAGTTGTCGTGGTGTGCCCGTAGAATCTGGTGTCGTAGATCTCCAGTTGGGGGAACGTATACGGTTCGGTACCGGGTTATAAACCTGTCCTTGTGTTCTTCTCAGCCCTTGGCCTTTTCTTCTAGCACTTTCTTCACCACATCTTCCCAATCAGCTTTCCCAGCCTTGATGTCCTCCATGAATTGATCACCCACCGTGTCGTCCAAGACCGCCGGCATAGCTTTCAAAAATTCTTCTTTGTCCATCCTCCGGAAGTACTGTTCCGGCAGTAGCACAAGGTTCAAATTATCATGAAATAGAGCAAGCATATCTTAAGTGCCAAGAGCTTTTACCAAAATGTATCTGCAGTTCCAGCAGAACTTAAGTTCTGTGTTCCCAATTGTACCACAGCATACCATGCTACCACACCACCCTACCGGTGGAACTTAAGTGTCGACCGCACTTGAGTGCCAACGAGAACTTAAGTTCGAGATACCAATTGCACCACAGCATACCACGCTACTACACCACCCTACCGGTGGAACTTAAGTGCTGACCGAACTCGAGTGCCAACAAGAAATTAAGTTGGAGATATTCAGATTTCAAAGTACCAACTGCATATGTAAATAACCCAAGAACTCGAGTTCCACCATGGAACTCGAGTTGATACCAGAACTTGCGTTCCATGAGAGCCAGCCCAAGTTCCAGCTTGAACACCAGTTCTGCACTTCATCTCGACAAACTTGAGTCCCATGGCCAACTCAAGTTCGAAGAGCTCAAGATCTTGTCACTGCCACCACGTGTTAGCAACAGGAAAAAAAACTTGCAATCAAAACCACATGCCTTTGTGAGTGCACTTCCTGGTGCCATCAGCGGGAGCCTCCTCTCGTGCGTGCTTCATGCCGCGTGTTTCCTGCCCGACAGGCTCTTCTTGCGTGTGCCTAGCGGTGCCACGTGTCTCCCGCACGATAGCCGCTCCTGAGGCCTTTCTGCCACGTTAGTGTCACAGAGGCGCAGGAGGAGGAGTCTCCTGGGTCTTGGGCATCTTTGGGCACTCAGGTGTCTTCTCCCACTCGGGGGACTTTGGGTGCTCAGGTGTCTTCTCATGCTCAGGGGTCTTCTCGCACTCGGGAGTCTTCTTGTGCTCGGGGGTCTTCTTGCGCTCGGGGGACTTTGGGTGCTCAGGTGTCTTCTCACGCTCAGGGGACTTCTTGCGCTTGGGCGTCTTCTCGCGCTCGGGTGAATTGGGACATTCGGGTGTCTTCTCGTGCTCGGGGGACTTGGGATGCTCGGGGGACTTGGGGTGCTCGCTCTCGATATGATCTACTTAGATGTTATACCATAGACACTGATAAAGAATGAAATGACTTACTTGATGCCTTCCGGAACAGACCCGCGGACCCAGCCCCCACCCTCTTTTCCAGCGCTGATGCGACAGCGTATAACTCGGCCACATTGGCAGCGGTGCCTGTCAACTCCATCCCCAGTCCATCCCGATTGTAATATTGCTGTGGGTCGGGGCAAAGCTGGTGGCTGTGAAGACAAGCAGGAGTCTGCACAACAAACTGTAGATCTCATCAAGGCCAAGGGTGAGAAATGGGAGCTGATCGTGCTGGAAGCGGAGAAGGTGCCGAAGGACGAGCAGCTGAAGATCACCGCTCGCACAATGGTGCGCTATTATAAGTATTCTTATTTTCGTCGAGCATGCTAACGAAATATTATCCAGATCCTGCCGGGCGTCCACGGAAACGAACTGACACACCTCATCATGATGCAGCCTACGCACATTTCGACTGTGATCAAAAGTATGTCGCTACCGCTTCCACGCACATCGTGAAGTTGATTTCCTTGCAGTGTTCTACCCCGAGGGGTTCGCACACAACTCCCTCGCTAGGTATTGCACCGAAGGCCTCGGCGAAGGCAAGCCAACCGTGAACTTCATCTTGGCGCATAGGCCCGCGGTTGCGCAGCTAATCGAGGATCGTGTTGAGGGGCGCCTCTGAGTCTCCGAAAGTCGTGTCGTGGGTCTTTGGGGACCGCCTTGGGGCACGGTTTGGGAGTATCCGGTGCACCTCACGTCAGGCCAACCAAAACATTGTTGTCGGTTCACCGTTCACATTCGGGACAGACTGACTTGCTATGTAGTTCAGAGGTCGGGTTCTCCTTGAATACACTGACCGTGCGCAGCAGAAATTTACTCCCACGCCTATTCTAATCTGCTGGTTCACGGTGTATTTATCCATGTG
Organism: Mycena albidolilacea; assembly: GCA_029282495.1. Classification (NCBI taxonomy): domain Eukaryota; kingdom Fungi; phylum Basidiomycota; class Agaricomycetes; order Agaricales; family Mycenaceae; genus Mycena; species Mycena albidolilacea. The sequence continues at coordinate 943,515 of JARIHO010000043.1, read as the reverse complement.
TTTGCTCCTCACGCGCTTTGGGTCGCAAATCTAAATTTGGGATCGGATTGCGTTGATTGCCGAGTACAGCCACATGTCAACCATGGAACGCGCCTCTTGCTTCTCTCTACCGTGATGTTCTTTGGTGAGTGTTTTTGTTCTCTGTGAATTGAACACTGGATCTAACTCTTATCTACACCTACCTACATCAACTGGTCTGGTCTGGACGGCATATGGTGCAGACGGCACATTGCGGGCAGACGGCACATTGCGGGCACATGCCACTCGGCTTGCCACCATGCTTGTGTCCCGCAGAGTGCATCCATCTACCGGGGAACTGTTCTATCTACTGGGGGTAAGTTCTCACCATATCCTTTTCCTCCCCGGCCTCCCGTGATTTGCTTGCTACACTTACAATCTTTTTTCTCTCTCGAAGTTCATGATTCGGTCAGGTGGGTGTCATGGAAATTAGGGCTTCCACCCATTGCCGTGACGGCAACGGCCGTCGAATCAACGGGTGTTCGACGGACATGGGCCGTCACGAGACGGCCCGTCGAGAGGTTGAAAATTTTCTTGACGGTACGGCACGGTCAACGGCACGGCCGTTGACAGTACGGGTATTAACGGGCGACGTAACATTGTACCTTGGCTTGGAAGCTGAAGTAATAGTGCCGCAGATTCCTGTATAACCTTGTGGTAAGTGCGCACTGTTGCCTCATTGCAAGTTGAAGACGCCAGATGGCACCTTGAATGTCAAACCAGGTTAAAGAACTTGAGGACAAATTAAAATTGAGGCTTTGGATAACCTGGAGCTACTTAAGCTATCCCTGAAATGTGGAATTTGATGCCAGAAAGTGTTCACAAACTCTTTGAACGACTTGAGTTTGGGTCGGTTCCGGAAGGGGAAATGTCGCGTCAGCATTGCCCGAGTTGTGATTCTCTCAGCACCAGTCACCACGGTGGCTCACACGGCAAGATTCCGGGTGAGTTGCTTTCCATACACATATTTATCACTTTAGAGACTGAACTTGAGCTAAAAGACGTCAGGTTTGGGGGTACCTGTTGAACAGCCGTCACGGCTGTTTTTCGACGGCAAAAAACGGCTCACACCCGTGCCGTGACCGTGCCGTCGATGAAGGTTCAAAACGGTCGACGGAACGGGCACGGCACCCGTTCAACGGGTGCCGTCGAACCGTCTCAACGGTGACGGGTGGAAGCCCAATGGAAATGTCGTCAAACGGCCGAAGAATTTGACAGTGCGTCCAGATCCCCCGCATTTACTCACCACACCCCTCTTGTGCCACCAAAAATGGTGGGTGGCAAGGCCAAGTAAGTCATTCCTTGTGTCAGTTTTTGTGAACTCAAGTTATCGCAGTTTTGGTTACTTAAGTTGGGTGAACTCGAACTTGAGTTGCGAACCGGGTCCCAAACCAAGTTCCAAACCCAAGTTCCATCCGGAACTCGAGTTTGGGCTTGGAACACCGAACTTGAGTTCCACCGGAACTTCAGTTGGAGGCGCAACTGAAGTTCCAGTGAAACTCAAGTTGGAAGTGGTGGGGTGTTTTTAATGTATATAATGTGCTGTACACTGTTTCAATACAACTTAAGTTCTGTTGCAACTTGAGTTCGAGTTTGGTAAAAGCGCCTGTATCTTAACATAACCTAATAAATTATCTGCCGCTCTGCGTCCGCCCCCCATCGCGCACCCGCACAGTGTGCATCCACAGTGCGAGGCATTCGGAGACGGCGCGTGCAAGGCGCTCGAGACATCCCCGTCGTCCACGCCGGCATCTTGCTCCACCTCCGGGTGAGAGATACTCTCCGGCCCCATCCCGTCGTCGTCAGCGCCAGGCCACGTGACCGGCTCGTCCGCAATCGCAAAGATCGTGCGAGGCAGCTGCGCGCCAACACTCAAGATCAGCACGCATACGCCAAACGAGAGGTACGGAACGCGACGCACCTCTTTATTCCTCCTCCTTAAATCTGCCCACTTCGCCTCATCCGCACTACGAACCCGATCAGCATGCTCAGGTCTAGCCCGCTCAACAGCATCTTGTGCACCCGCTCGCAGTGGAACGTCCGCATCTCCGCCCACAGTGTACGCGTGCGCAAAGTACGCCTCCTCCGCGGGGCTCATGGGGTCTGCGCGTGCACGGACAAGTGCGAGTGCGCGTCGGACTCGGACGTGCTGGCGCTCTGCCGCGAACGCGGCACTACGACAAGCTCGTCCTCCGTCATCGGCGCGTTGCCCTGCCCATGGCAGCGGTGGACGTCGGGGCTCATCGACCCACCGTGATTGTACTCCGGACTCAGCGACCCCCCGCGCGCAAAGGTGTGTCTGTGCCCAGACCCAGATTCGGCGCTCGTGGATCCGCCGCGTGCGCAGGCAGCCGCGTCGGGGCTCGGCGAGCGGCACTCGGAACGTGGAGGAGGCGTGCGAGCATGGGTGTCCGTGTCCGTGCCCATGTGCGCAGGCAGCCGCGTCGGGGCTCGGCGAGCGGCACTCGGAACGTGGAGGAGGCGTGCGAGCATGGGTGTCCGTGTCCGTGCCCATGTGATGACGGCGAGGGATGCTGCGGTATTGAAGGGCGGGAGTGGTGCGGGTCGAGGTAGAACCTAACCCATCCCTGCAGATAGATCGTCCTGCCCGTCGCCATGGGGCGTCGGCAAGGGCACTCCGGTACCGAGGTAGGATTGTCGCGTGGGTATTTGGTCTGTGAGAGGGGAGGAAGAACGGGTTAGGTAGGTGGTCAAGGTGGATGATATGTATCGGGGATGACGGGATGGGAAACGTATATAAGAAAGGACAGGAAGCAAGGAGGTGGGCACGGATAAGGGAGGTCATCAAAAGGCGAGTATGTGGTCAATATGTAGCACAGGGGACGAGAACGAGATACCATAGAAAAGGGGAAGATAAGGGGCGAGGGCGGCGGGGGACGAAGCAGAGAAATGTAGCAGTGCTAAACGGGATAAGTAGGGCAGCAAAAGGAAGGTAGAAGACGACGTGTCGATGTATGATATATGCAAGGATGGTGAGTATGGGCGGGGGGAACGGGTTAGGTTTTAGGGTTAACGGGAACGACATGAAGACGTAGCCGGAGTCGTGGTCGTACTCGTGCGTGATTTCGATAGAATTGCCAGAGCCGGTGCGGTGCGGAGGAAGCCACCGCGATCCGGGCCAGTCCCGCCGCGCCGCCGAGCCGGCTAGCAGTAAATCCACCATTCATTGTACACAACCCGAGGTTCCGGGGCAGCAGAGCCTTGTAGAGCCTTGTGGCGGACGAGTTGAACGACGGAGGCGAGAAAGGGTGACGTCATGAGGTTACCGAAAAAGGAAATCGAAGGCGGAGCCAGTCGACAAGACGGGCGGAAGGCGTTGCGGGAGGCGGGTGGAGTGAATTCGAATGGAATTGGCGAGGCAGCGAGAGTCGAGCGAAAAAATGAATGTATAAAAACGGAGAAATTGTCAGTAAACGTGAAACTGTAACTCGGAGCTCGAAAGGACGAAGGAAGGGAGAGACGCTGAGGAACCCAAAAAGCATTACAGACAGGCGGATCATACCGCTCTCCGTACGAAAGAAGGACGAAGAACGAAAAGGAGGGAACAAGAAACGACGCACCGCTCCTCATCCGTAGTCTCCCCGCTCTGCGAATCTCACTCGTACACCGAGTCGTAGGCATACGGTAGTTGCAGGGGCATAGGGCCTGGCGCGGGGGTGCTGTGGACCAGCGCGCTGCTGGAGGTTGAATGGGATGTGCTGGTTGGGTTATAAGCGGCGGAGGTGTATGCGTGGGCGGAGGTATTGCTAGGGTAGTTCGTCTAGCTTCCTCCTGCACTCAATCCCCGTAATTTGACTGAGACGCACTCGACCCGCCATAATGCGAGCCCGCCGACGGCCCCGCATAGCTTGCTGGGCTCTACGTGTTGCTGTGCGAGGGGTAGCTCCCACCCGGACCTCCACTGGTATTGAGACTGATCGCCGTCATGGAGTGAGCGGGCTGGGGCTGCACTGCTCGGATACGGGTACGCCCCTCTGCCGGAATTTGAATTGGCGCGCCTGAAGGTCGCAGGGACGGGCGCCATCTACTGCTGTACGGCAGCTGCTACGGCGGCTCGGGAGGCGGGGGAGAGGTACGTGGGCTGCGATTCGCCTGCGTACAAAGACCGTATGCGCTTGATTGCGATCCGCTGTACGTCGTCCTTCCTCCACCATACGTGGACCCCGATTCGAAACCCGACACATAGGCGCTAACGCTCGCACTGCTCCTGTACTCTGTTGGTGGATTGTACCACACCGCCGCGTTGTCGAGGCGGAGGCGGAGATGTGCTCAGTCGATGTCGATGTCGAAGTGGATGCGTGCATCGCAGACGTCGATGCTATGGAAGGGAGCAGCGTCCCCGCTGACGAAGACGACGTCGCAGCACACGCGGAATGTTCTCGCCCACGACATATACCTCCATCTCTTCGGCGTCGCGTCCACCCAGACCGTGCCCCGGTAGCGCGATGGGCAGGAATACCACGCGCTCCATTGCTCGGATGACGCAAGTACGTTCTCCCTCCTCGCCCCGTCCTTCATACTCCGTCCCGTCGTCTCGCTTCCACTCCCACTCCCATTTCCCTTCTCCTTCGCGGGCAGAACTTGCAAGGAAGCTGCGGGTACCGCGCGCGCAGCAGCAGCAGGTGCAGAGGGAGTAGGTGCAGCCTTCGTCGTTCCCGCGCAGACACACTCCACTCCGCGTTCCCACCGAGGGCGCGCAGGATGTTGGTGAGCTGCACGATAAGGTGGGGTTGTGTCGGCGTCGGAAGGATTGGAGGACTGTGGATGAATCGAATCAGTAATTGTACGCGAAGGACAGATGAGGGATGAAGAAAAGGAGTATGAGAAAAAGTTGGAAGAAACACGGAGCCGTGTGCAGCGCGAAAAGGAGATGAAGAGGAAGGAAGGGTAATAAGGAAATTAAAGAAAGTACAGAGGAAGAGCAAGGCGAAGGAGTACACGGTACGAGAGGAAGAAACTGAAAAGAATACACACCCTCCATTGCCCGCGACCTCGCCCACCTGATGCACGTCGTCCCCCTCCCACTCTACGACAATCTCTTCGGCCTGGCGCAGCGCCCGCGTCGCAAAAATCCCAAAATGTGTGCGCGGCTCGCCTTCCCCATCCACCTCCCTCTCCGACCTCGCACACCGCCCCATCCTCACACGCCGCCGTCTCTCTCCCTCACCCTTGCCCACAATCGCACCTCCGCATTCGGCCAGCACCCGCTCCCCCTAGCGTCGGATGCGCGGGCGGTGGCGCACCGAAGACAAAGGGCGTGTGTCCCTGTGCGTGTGGGAGAGGCGCCGGCTCCAACGCAGAGACGCGGGCAGCGTCTGCGCGCAGCTTGCGCTGCGTAACTACGTCGGAGACATATCGTTGTCGATGAGCACGTATTGCGTGCGCTCGTCTTCGATGTCGTCGACGGTGGGCAGGGATGGGCCGGCCTCCACTATATTGGCTCGCCTCCCTGAGACTGAGGGTAGATCTGAAAGAAGATCAGTAACGAGACTAAGAGAGAGGCAGTCAAAAGATTGAGGAGGATAAAGAAGCGGAAAGGAAGATGGGACGACGAAAGGTAAAAGACATCAAGAAGTAACAAAGAACTAGAAGAAATTGAAGGACAAGAAACGAGAAGGAAATGCTCACCAACGATGGTACACCCACTCATCGTCCGCGGACGTCGCACGTGAAAGCCGACATCTCTGCTTGACCCTCTTCGTCTGCCCGGCTCGTCTTTGCCTCGGACACTCGCAGCCACCACCATTGAGCATAGCGGGCTGCATTGACCGGAGCGCTAATGCTCTTGCAAATTTAGCTATGTGAGAGGAACGCCAGCGACCATTCTAGTGAATTCCACAACGAAGGAGAATACGTTGGAATGAGCGTCGTCCAAACAAAGGCTAGACGTTCCGAGGACAGGCGAACGGGCGCGCCTGTCTCCCTGGGCCATCAAGATGTGAATTTAGGCTTCTCGAGCTAATGGACGACGAAAGAAAACATATGCAAAGCGCGGATCAAGGAGCCATCGGAATAAATAGAGATAAACATCCGCTTTGTTTACCATCAACCACAACGGCGGCACTTCCCGCGCACGGTGTTCCTCCGCCGAACGCACCCGCCCAAAAACCCCCAACACTTATCGACGTCACCAATGCGATGATGAGCGGTTGGTAGCGGCTCGGAACGCGATAAGACATGGTAATTATAATATGTGTTTTCTGACGACATCTTCCACACTGCGCAACTCGGAGTCGCGACATTGCAGAGGGTCTCATGTATGAGAAGGCGATCATGGAGCTCGTTGGAGGATCTGGTTTGAGAATTTTTGCTGTGTCTTTACAGCACGCTGACTTCGTTTTTGCGAAGGCGCGATGCCCGCTTGGTTTCAAGCATGGGACGCCAATGAATTTCAACCGTTGAAAGAAGCTGTCGACGCCATCCGTATCGACTTGGCGACTTTCCGAGATCAGGTAACTGCATGTCCAATTTACGATCGTGTCTCTCATTGTCGTCGCCGACAGTTTGCTAACGGACAATGCGCAACGGGCCATCAGGCGCCCTTTGGGGTTGTGCTTTTTATCAATGGCGACGACCCCACAGATGAACCTGTGAGTCAATGACACCACAAGTGCCTATATCCTCCCTAACCGGTTTCATCTAGCACAACCTGCCTGCCATCCAAAACACTACGGACATAACAACACTCACCCCCGTCGCCCTCACCTCATATCTCATGGGGTATGGGCTATCCGCTCAGGGCAATCCCGTTGTACGCACGCGCCGCCTCGCTCGACACATGGGATACTTCGGCCAACTCTGAATCCAAATAATTGCACCCAAATTGTGCCTGCTGCCTTGTATATATCAATTCTGTCTTGATACCTCCTACGCATTTCATGTGGTATTGTAATGAGCCCACGAGTGGCATTTCAAAGGGAGGGGCATATCTTGAGTTCTGATTGTGTCGAGAAATGGCCGCCATATGTGCGCAAGGTTTACCACGCAGTATCCTTGCATGAGTCTGTGGGCGAGTAAGACCTGGCAAACTTACTGAACTTATTGCTCCTATCTTGTTTTCAAAAAAAGGTTTGGAGGAGGGGAATTGCTTAAGCGGTCCCAAATCGAAGAGCCGCTTTTGGATCACGGGGCGGACGCTGCACCAGGGGAAGGACATTGTGGCGGGATGACGCGAACACCGTGCATTGGGTGAGCGAGGTCGCGGGGAATGGAGGGTGTGTATTCTTTCCCGTCTCCCCTTTGTTTTTCCGTTATTCTTTCCTCGTCTGGACTTTTCCCATTGGAACTCATACCATTGCAATATATTATCTATCTCGTCCTTCTTCACATATCTCCTCCCCTTCGTTCTCTATCTTTTAAATATTGAGTCAATAGATCACAGAGGGGAGCGATAATAACCTACACCGGTTAGTGGATTAATATACAACTACAATGCAACGGTCGAAATTTAAGTTGGTGGTGTTGTGTTGACGGCCTACATTGGTCAGCAGTGGAATCATTGTGACATACGGGGACTCCATTCCTCCAGTCCCTTCGACCGCTAAATTTGTTCCTTCTCCGAGGGCCATCGCCGGCGACAACCCAGACTCGGATCCCATTGCCCAAAATGAAAACCCAGCAGAGCTGGTTCCCACGTGTACGAACAAAAGGGCCTGTCCAACGCCCAAACAGCTGGTCTTCATAGTGGACATGGTACGCTCTTGTCTAATAATGGGGGCATCCGTTCCAGAGGCCATTCCTCACCCTCGGAGCCCTTCTGGGGCCTCCAGCTCATTTTTTCTCTGGTTATTGGTTCGTCTCATCTTTGTTGGCCCTTCCCGAGTATCGTTGCGCTGCTCCTCTTCTCGAAATTTCGCCTAGGTCTTCCTTGTGGAAGCACGGGTCCTCTGGCTATGGACGTTCTTCGGAAGTTGAACATGCTGAGTAGGATTGTTCCGTCCTTTTCAAAAAACCCTTATTTTGTCAGCTGTGATCCTTCTTCGGAGGTTGAACACCCTGGCTTGCATTGGCTGTGGACCTTCCTCGGAGGTTGAGCACACCAATTTGTGGTTGTGCATGCATTCTGCAAAGGCAAAGACATTCAACTGGCAAGTAACTGAATGAAAGTAAAGACGTGAGACATACCTGAAGTTATAGCTCTCTAATCCCAGAATGTGGTCCCACATTCCATTCCCATGAATTATGTGTAGGCGACCCGAAATACGTAACCATTCGTGGAGGGTACCCTTCATACGGCACTACAGCCACTACAGAGACTACAGGCACTATGTAGAGCTATGTGGTGGACCCAGGTTTTGCTCTTGCAGATGGGACGGGTGAGTGAGATCAAATGTAAGGCTCAGTCACAGTGCAGGAGAGACGGTGGACAGGGGTGAACGGGGTGAGATCGATGATGGTACAGGACAGGCGGACTGCTTAGCTCGAACTTTACTAACTTACTGCCAAACTCGGTCCGATAAGCCGTGTTCCGTGATCGGCAGCCTATCTTACGAAGCTGAGGAGTGCGATGGGCTGCTACGGCAGGAATCTACCGTTTCTTTAACGAAACAACGAGGTTTCATATGCGTATGTTTGCTCTATCTCCGTATTAAGGCCCCAACTGTTTCTGTGTACTGTACTTTTTCCTTCAAATCGGTAGTCACGTGTCACGCACCCCCCTGTTGATCACAAATTTTGGTCGAGGTCACACATCACTCGGGCCTCTGTTGAACTTCCAAGCCGTCATGCAGGTCCCCCAAACCGCCCAAAAAGTGCAAAAAAGACAAAAAAAATTGGTTCAAATGTCGAAATTTTCGAGGTGCCACGCAAAAATTTGGTGGCTGCTGTAAAGGCAACCTTAAGCTTGGTGCAGGGCACGGAAACTAGCAGGGGAATCCGAAGTATAAATATATATACTAGAGTACAGGAGCGAAAATACTACACACCTAGCAGGGGAATCCAAAGAGAAGAAAGGATGGGGATTCTCACGCTAGGCGAAACCTTATATACTAATTAGTAACTACCCAGTAGCACATGTCTAGAGGTATCTACAGTGATCCCAGGCCTGATCACATAGTACATGCCAGCGAGAGCAGACAGATGTCCTGGATGGTTGTACAGACAAATGGACGGGCACAGGAGTATCTGGAGCAGTGGCCGGAAAACTGTCCAGAGCATCGGACAGAAAAGTGTCCAGAGCAGATCCGGCTGGAAGGACAAAAGCAGTTGGAGAAGCAGCCGGAAAACCAGCCGGAGCAGGGGTTCTCTTGACAGCTGCCAAAATGTTGAATAGGTAAAATGGGTTATGCATCACACTCAATTTTAATGAAAAAGTACAGTATAGATGTTTATACATGGTTTCAACCATTTTTGTTTCCATTGAATTTGGCTGGAAGCTCAAACAGTTTGGAAACTGTTTTTTGAATGGTTAAACGGTTAGTGTCAGGGGAACCCCTGCTTTGGACGTCCCCCCGGCTTCTGCCTCTCCAGCTTCTCTGGCTTTTCCAGATATCCCTCCGGCTTCCACTCCGGATATCTCTCCGACTAATCCTCCAGATAACTCCCCATCCGCCCATTCTTGCTGGCACGTGCTATGTGACCAGGCCCGGGATCACTGTAGATACCTCCAGACATGTGCTACTGGGTAGTTACCATTTAGTATATAAGGTTTCGCCTAGCGTGGGAATCCTCATCCTTTCTTCTCTTTGGATTCCCCCACTAGGTGCGTAGTATTCTCACTCCTGTATTATAGTACCCATATTTATACTTCAGATTCCCCCGCTAGTTTCCATGCCCTGTGCCAAGCTTAAGGTTGCCCTTACATTTAGGGAAACCCTCAGCACTCACAGAGAAATGGCAGTGCTTATCTGAACAAGCATTGCACTCAAGAATGTCTTTCCACCCCTTTATTGGCTCTTTCAATGCATCCATATATCAGTACTGACCGGTGCTCATCATGTAAAAATTGATGACTGGAGCGTACTTCAAATATGGTAGTTGTTCAACTGATTGATGGTTTGGGACTGGTGTGCTGTCAAAGCCGGCAGTTGGCAGCCTCAAACCCAAACAAAACAATACCTTTGTGTTTTTGCTCCTTGTAAGGCTTGAGGAGCACTCGCAACTGGGAGAACATTGTATGCTTGTCCTGGCGGGATTGAGCATTACTTGAGTGGTGGACTACTGTCTATACTCTTCAAGAGACTACCAAGAGCCAGATATTCCGTGCTCCCATGCGATAGACTCCTTCAAACTCCAGATATTCCAAAGAACTGAGCAGATTGTAGGCCGTCGTGACCTGTTGTGATAAGGACATAAATGTAGCATGAAATGGGGAGTTGTGTAGGATTATAGTTGCCTGGTACCTAGTGCATGTGCCAGGCAAGGCAATACAAGCACTCGTGCCTCTATCAAGGCCTCAAAGAGGGCTGGAAAGACGCTTTGAGCAGGTTTGTGTAGTGGTTTGTGATAAGAGATAAGTGATGATCATATGATGACCGTACATGTGACTTGTAGCTAAAGAGTAGCTAAAATATGTATATGATCCCTTACACTCCTCCCCCTTCTGAACCACAAGGTATCCCTAATTATCTAAGCTGACTAAATATCTCAACCATTCCCATCCCAGAAAGCCTCCCATAAATGATTGCATTCAGATTCTTAGAAATCTCAACTTGGTTTTCGCTTGGGCTTCAAATTGAGCCTTTCCAATTATTGTGACACATATTGTCCATAGGGTGCAGGTATGTGATGAATTTGTACCTACGAATTGCTGTGAGCAATACTGGAAGGATGGAAGCGATCTAGAGACAATCCAATCAATACAGTGGCTTTGAAGACAGCTGTCCCAAAAATACCATTTATAAACAGTTTTGAACGGTTTTAAACAGTTTAGAAACCATTTCCGTTTAATTTACCTGGATGACTACATGAAAACTAAATGATTGGAGCCTTACTCCATATAGTGTATCTCCATTTAGCTTCTTCTCCTTTATTGAGCTGTTCTCAATCTGCTGCCCTTGGCGGTGCATTCAGTTTTTCAGTCCACTATCTCCATGTACAAGCTTATCTGCTTGATGGCTCGTCTCCTCCTCTTGAATGCAGTGCTGTGGTTTCTCGCCTGCAGACTGTGAAAAGCTGTATGCCTGGTTGCTGGCCACGCAGTCAAGTGCTGAGCTCACTAACTACATGCACTGGGCAGCATTCCCACTGTGCCGGAGATTTCCGCCCATTATCGACAGCTGGGAACTGCGAGGTTTTCCCACATTAGGACTGTAAAGGGAAGCAGGCATGTCCCGTGGGTCTAAATTCCAGAATGCTTGCAAATTTCTCACTGCGGCACAGGTACAGTACATTTATTGAATTGCGGCCACGTAGTCCTTCCGTTGGGTATAAAGGTCGAGATCTATGACACTGTTATGCCGTTCCAAATGCACTTTTATTATTTCCCAGCACACATAGCAATATTTCATCTTTTCCCAACATATAGGCCTTTTTTCAGCTGAGTATAAGATGGGAATTTGAGGCCATTTTCCCAACATTCATTTACAGGATTTGAAAATTTCCCAACACTCATTCGGTAGTTCAAAAATTCCCAACACATTCAATTCTGTTACAGAATTATCCAGTTTTTTTTGCCTCTCTGGGTGCCTGGCCTTCTAAACATGGGACACTGTATCCCCTTAACTGCATGACCTTCGAATTCTTTCTCCTGTGCTACTTATCTGGGCTACTGAAACCGGCGTACAATAATCAAGAATACAATCGTAATCATCGGACTTTCCCCCGAACCTCACTTTAATTGATGCTCAGAAAACTATCACTGTTTGAGCTCGAACACTATCCAGGAATTTGCTGCTCACCATGGGGTGAGCAAACAGCAGGTTGATCTGTCTAGTTTTTGTCAAATTGGCTTTGGAATTCTGCACGAATATATTGAGAGCCTGAACTCACGACTACGTGTAACATATCCAGAGCTTATTAATTGCCGTTTGAGTTCAATTCTCGGTGCCGGAGCGAAGCGCAGGCATATCTTGTAGAGTAGGAGGATGTGTACACTAAGTGGACAAAAAGAATGACTGATGGATTTTGAGTCATAACTTGACGACCACGTAAGATTCCGACCCAAACTAAGATGTCAGGTTGTCGAGAGAGTATGCGCCGACATTTTTTTCCCATTGATCGTATCAAAATATTTTGATGTGCCATCGGCAGAGCCCAAATACCGAAAACGGTGATTTTCAGCTCAATCAAGGATTTTTTTTGAAGAAAACCCAAATCACTCGGATTGTAGCCCGAGGTGTGTAGATAAGTTTACTAAGTTGAATGATGCAAAAATATACAGACTATAACTTGCTACAGGACCCGCAAAATGGCCATTTTGGGTCATTTTTCACTGTTTTTGGCATTTTTGGCTGTTTTTAGCCATTTTGTGGGCCCTGTAGCGAGTTATAGCCTGTATGTTTGTGCATCATTCAACTTTGTGAACTCATCTAAATACATCGGGCTACAATCCGAGTGATTCAGACTCCCCTCAAAAAAATCCTTGATTGAGCTGAAAATCATCGTTTTCGGTATTTGGGCTCTGCCGATGGCACATCAAAATATTTTGATACGATCAATGGGAAAAAAATGTCGGCGCATACTCTCTCGACAACCTGACATCTTAATTTGGGTCGGAATCTTACGTGGTCGTCGAGTTATGACTCAAAATCCATCGGTCATTCTTTTTGTCCACTTAGTGTATGTAACCGTCAGAGTGTACTTGGTTTCTCGACTCTGTCGACTTGTGAGATCAAAAGCAATTATTCTCTTGTTCGCACCAGAAGATTGCATGGTCAAACACCCATGGTCAACTGATTTGTAAGGTCCGTTTTGAAACGAGACACTGTCGACGAACCAGGTTGGCGTCGAGAAATGGATGCGCATAGAGGCAGCCAGGAATGATAATGGTCTTCAATGCAGCAGTGAACTCATTGTTGACACTGTTCAAAAGGCAGGAGATCTTTCATCAGTCTCCTTTGGTGGAGCGCTCTGGCGACATTTATGGAAATAAGTATATCCGTTCCTCCTCTCGCTAATTGCAGCTTAAGCTCTTGATGCCCGATGGGAGTTCATCCGAATTGAGGTTGAAGAATTCGAAAGCAACACCATCCCCGACTTTGCAATCAGCGTTCCTGCCAGCCGAAATAAAATGGTGAGTGGAATTCCGAGGGCCCCGACACTAAAGGCTTACTGGAACCCAATGCATTCGTCCTCTGCGTTCGAGAACACCAACGACTGGATGCCGCTGACGTTGTTGCACACCCCTTGATCTTCTGGTGTAGAGGCGAGGAGAGGGGAGCATGTGCCTGTTCCGCTGGTACCCGTACACGCTTGGAGTGCTGACGATGTGGCGCGAGGCTGAAGATGTCATGAGCAAGAGGATCTCTTGGTAGATCAACAAATCACCCACAATGGCTGCACTTTGGACGCCAATTGCGGAGAAGGAAGAAAGGAGGGCGAACGCGATCAACGCTGAGAAAAACATGGTAATGGGTAACTGAGAAAGAGGCTGTTCAACAGGGAGGAAATATGAGAAGGAGAATGTTTGGAGAGGAATTGGACGGGGGCTTTAAGGCAAAACAGTGACACGCAGTGAATGCCGACAGTAACCACAAACCGTGCTAATCGGCGGTGCTGAGCGTAATGTCTAGCATGAAGCAGTGCAGACTCGCAACTTGGTCTCCCTGATCTTGATGTACCAAGTGTTTCATTTGTCAGTGGTCGGCGGTCGCTGATGCCAGTCAACGAGTTGCAGCATATACATACACGCGTGAGCTGTGAAAGTCTTGCCCGACTGACACCTACGCACGGCGGGGTGGTCGGCTGCAATAGTAATAGTATCCGACCATTAAGCCTACAGGAGCTATGTATCCGAAACAGCGGGAGAGAGCGGGAAGATAAAACGTTGACAGTACCAATGGATTAAACGAGGAACTGATGGTACAAATATTAATTGAGGACCACGTCAGCTTTCCTGAGCATGGTCTCATCAGCCTTGTACCTGTTCGTCCTTGCATTGCACGAAAATACAGGTGCGGGTCCAGAAAGGAAAACCAAGTTTAGTCATATAGCCGGCGGCATGTTCTTTGAACCATGGCAGGTGGGAAATGATACGTCTTGATATTCATTGCTGGACCTAGCCGATGATGCCGTAGGTCGCCTAAAAAAGGTAGTTTTGGCGTCCGAGGAGCGGAAAAGTCCAAAATTCTACTCCTAGGTTTTCGGGTCAAAATCACGAATTTTTGTCCGAACCGGGATCTGGCCTGCCAAGGTATAAACAGGGCCCTAACACCACTGTCGGCAAGTCTCCATCTTTCCGGAGAGCAGATCTGCTGATCTGTCAACGAATCATCTCTGTGGATCGGCCAACTCCAGGGGCTCAGCATCCGAGTCGTCGACAATTCCGCAAGAGACGCTTGACGTCGACTACGAAGAATGGGATTATGTACACCGTTTCACCTACTGCAGCCGCCGTTGGACCAGCGGAAACCAGCCCGTGGGGTGGACCCCATCAACATCGTTTCCTATCACAGCCCTGTTGTATAAATATTGAGTACTGAAGCAGTCTGCTGGAACGCGAGGAAGATCCAAATAAAGATAACTCTTATGGACCCAATATCGAATGCACTGAACGCCTCGACGGTGGACCCGAGGATTTCGGACCCAAAGCTCAAATTTTCAAGAGTTTTCATTTCGGCATTCACTGATCCCGTAATGGCATACGTCAGACTGGTCACTGAACAACTTAGAAATAGCGAATCGAATACTTTTGGGTACTGCGTGCCCCTGGTAAGCTCCTGCTCTGACTGCTGCAGTACTTATATTGATGCGAGTGACCCTCTGACCATGTGGATGACTTCACAGCCATTTGAATCAATTGTCGTGGTGAGTTCAGCATATTTGTTAAGCATCGCGGGGGACTTACTTTCAGTGCACTCTTCTGTTCGTTTACAACCTTAGGGGCTCTCCATGTCCAACTTGTTTGCCTTGACGTGAAAAGCCTCCAAGTTACAATCCTGCAAATGTGAGAGACTTCAGCCGTTATCGCATGAATTGTAACGGGTGCATTATGCCAAGACCAGAAATCAAACAATTCAACTGCATCAGTCGCTCTCGGGATTTGCACAGTGTGCGGCAATTGCAAAACGAATTTATACCCGGCCACCGACTCAAACCTCTGCATGAAATCGCGCAGGATTCGAAACCACTCAGGTTGATTCTGGGCTTCATTTTCACTCCCGCCTTTTAGATTCTCATCTCTTCTCAGGCTCGACGCCTTCTGCTTTTTTTTTTTTTGCTTCAGCAAACAAATTCATTCAACTCTTACCTGGAATTATGGTCAACACATTCAACCTCTGCATCGTCACCGCCCTTGTGGCCACGACTGTGAACGCGATCCCGGTTGTCGAGCGCGACTCTGGTGTCGAGGAAATGGTGCGTGCAGGTCCCTGAGGGAATCTGCCCGTTGTCTAAAGTCGACTCTGAACAGGTGATTGCGGCCCGCGGCGGCGGCCACCCCAAGGACAAACGCGGTGGGGGCACCCCAAGGAAAAACGCGGGGTGGCCATCCGAAGGAAAAGCGCGACCGCCACCCGAAGCCGACCCCAACAGCTCGTCTGCATCACCCCAAGCTGACGCCCCCTGCAAAGGTACCTCGCGGCGGGTACCCGAAAGTGCTCAAACCGACTGCCGAGAGCACCGCGGCGGCGACCAAGGCGTCACCAGCAGTCGCAACGGCGACCAAAGCGCCAGCAGTAACGGCGGCATGGCAGGCGCCGTCTAGTGCCGTGCTCGCGGCGATTTCCAAAGTCTCTGCGGCCGCGGACGCCGCGTCCAGCGCCAGCGTCACGGCGTCGAATTCCGCATCTGCTGCCGCCGCCAGGAATACGGTGGACGCCTCGGGCCTTACTCCCGGCGAGCAGGGCTAGCTGGCCGGGTCCCAGGTCGAACTGCAGCTCGATGCCCAGATAAAACTGGCCCTCGTTTGCTTAAGCAAACTACGTTGAGACGGGCCGGGCCGGCTTAAGCCGCTTAAGCACGCCTCGAATGTCGTATATAGTACCTATCGTACCGCTAAGTTAGTTATTGTGCTTAATCTGCTTAAGCCGGCTAAGCTGCTCAAGTGCCATCACTGCAAACGCAAAGACCACTCAAGCTAACTGCAAGTGATGAAACCTGCTTAAGCACGCCAAGCTGCTTAAGCAAAGCCAAAGCACGAAGTCGTTCAAGCAACCCGGACACCGAAGCAGGTGCCGGGTTAGGCAACTCGCCAAAGCTAAGTGTAGTCCCGGTCTTGTCCAGGTTTGGCCGTGGTTGAAGCAAGTCACTGCATCGAGGCCGGTGATCGGCGCACCTCGCAGCTAACCGCGGTGCAGCTTGGCAAGGTGCGCCGATCACCGGCCTGAATGCAGTGAGTGGCAGAGATAAAACCAGGCAATAGCGCTCCGGTGCATTCAATGTCATCACCAAAAGGTGGCAAAGAGGAAATGGGAAGTGGACCGGAGAAGCAATACTAGAGGGAAATGAACAGCATACATGATCCCAGGCGCCACGCAAAGGTGGCAAAAATCAATTGATGTGTGGCACCGGGTCAGATTGACCGCCAGTTTGCTCTCAGGTGCGAAGTCCAAGCAATTGAAGAGATATAAACAAGGCAGGATGGAAGACGGGAGGCGTAGAGAACTGTGGAAGAGCGTCTGGGTGGTGGTCAACCTCAGAAAGGTGAAAGACAAAGAGCGGCACTGCCATTGATCAGTGATCAATGATCTCTCGCCAATCAGTGGCAATTTCGCCTTTCTTCTCTCGACCACCATGTTGTCACCATTTCCCGCAACAACTAGACGCAACTGCGTCTTCCCTTGGTGTGTTAGCATGTCCACCTGACTCGTATTAAATCCCTGGGAAGTGCCTCTCATTCTTTCCCAACACTGTGTCGACGTTATCATGATCTTTACAAGGCGCCGATCTGCTGGAGAGCTCTGGAGAGCCATCTGCACTGTTGACAGTTGGAACACCGCCGATGATGGTTGCCACCTAACCTAAACCCTAATCGCACACAGCCTGACCCTCTTCCACCGTGTTCCACCGTGCCATTCTCGAACAAGCCCCCGACAGCCCCACTGCTGCCCATGGGTTGATCGGGTGCAAGCGGGGCTTAAGTGGTGCACTTGCTCAAGCTGGGCTTGAGCAGTTTAAGCAGCTCAAGCAGTAGAGTAATAGTCTGTATACTGAATTTCGCTCAAGTGGTACTTGCCTAAGTGCACTTAAGCAGCCATAGTAGTAGTACTGGTCAGTATACTCAGTTTACTATACCTATATACAATTTTGAAATCATCTTAAGCTGCTTAATCCAGCTTAAGCATCACGGACCGTCTCGACGCATTCCGCTTAAGGAATCGTGAGCAGGTGACAGTGCCCAAGCCGTGATCGAAGACAATCAGGCTATTGCGGCCCTCACGGCGAACGGCACAACGCTCTCCGCTAACCCGCAAAGCCAGCTGGCAGCCCTCCAAGTCAAGCTCCAGCTTGAAACGCAGGCGGTGTTTGCGGACAACGAGGACATTGAGTTCTTGCAACAGATTAGCGTGCGGAAAGGGTCAATAACGAGGAGGGGTTTTTCTGACTGTATTTATGGTTGGAAGTGGTGTACTCCCGTGCATCGTAAATGAGTTACGTAGTGGGGAATTTATTATTATCTGAGACTGCCTACTGGACCACCTTAGAAGTTTCGCTCCCCTAGCAGCTGTGTTGAGTGCCTGTCCCGGGGTCCATGCATCGTGAATGACAAGCACACATCCTGTGAAGGGTTTGAGCATGGTCAGGGCCATTTTAGTGACGCCTCTGGGCGGCCTTGATTGTTCAGTGAATTTATTTCTGTCGCACTTCCACAGCTTGAATTCCCCAGGAAGCATCTAATGTTGCGGTGCTCGGGGTCGTTACATACGTTAATGGTGGTTTCTTTGGGCGGTTACTGTGATTGATTGGTATTACGTGAGCAAGCTTGGCGAGCTCACGGATTAACCGTTCTTTAAGCAAATGGCTCCTCGGCTGTGCTGTTTCTCCATACACTCATTCTCCTTTCGCTTTTCCTCTCCTCTTCCTCTTGGGTCATCCCCTTCTGTCGTCGACCTTCCATACAGCCCAACACAGCCTTTTCATTTACCACTGCTCAGCTGACCTGCGCGCAGTCTTTCTTGACAGCACGCAGCTCAGCGCCGCAGTTGCTGCCAGCGCTCGATTCTTATCTGGCTGAGAGGCCATGTAGGCTCCCTTGAGTTCTTCCAGTGCAATAGATCCGGCCGTGAGGCATAAATAGCGGAAATTTCCTCACCCAATACACCCGCCACTTTTCGCCCTCCTCATATTGACTGCGCACACCCTCTGCTCATTGCTGTTCTGTGGTGCAGATCGCATTGTGGTCTATTTGCTTCCACTCTGGTGTTTGTTTTGCCGCTTTCCCGTTGGATTCAATGGTTCTCAGGGCATCAATATCCAACCAAGCTCTGCTGTAAATCACGTTCTTGAATCTCGCCTTGGGCTGGGCGTCTAGACCCCATATTCAATTTGCTTCATTCGTTGCACAACCTTCTCCCCAACACCTTGACCTTGCCAGTACTGCGGGTCTCTGCTTTCAAGTACCCACTCTCGGCCGTCTTTCGATAAAACTCTTCGACCTGGGACGGCAAAGGCGTCTTAAATCCTCAGTGCGAAAAATCCCTCATTGCCAGTATAGCCTTCCCTGGCCAGAAATTCATCATTGCAGCAGTTCAATCCCCCCGTCGCTCGTACCAAAATTTCTCTGCTGTGGCTTTATTCAAACTATTGCGACCCGAGCACGTTCTCAAGGTCAGTTGCGCAATTGATGTAAGGGCAACCTTAAGCTCGGCGCAAAGCGCGGAAACTAGCGGGGGAATCCGAAGAGAAGAAAGGATGAGGATTCCCACGCTAGGCGAAACCTTATATACGAAATAGGTAACTACCCAGTAGCACGTGTCCGGAGGTATCTACAATGATCACGGGCCTGGTTGCATAGCACGTGCCAATGAGAGGGGGCGAGCGGAAGGTTGGGGGCATTAGCCGGAGGGATAGCCGGAGCAATAGCCGGAGTGGAGGCCGGAGCGGAGGCCGGAGCGGAAGCCGGAGAAATAGCCGGAAGAATAGCCGGAACGGCGGGAGGAGTGGGGGTTCCCCTGACATCACCCCCCCCTTGGAATACGGTGTCCCGACGTATGGAGCGGATGGTCCTACTGTGCCTCCGGAAGGACAGCGAGTCGAAGGCAGCTGAGGCGATCCGGTACAGGGCGTTGGGGTAGTGGCAGTAGTAGGCATCGACAGCATCTTTGGCGAAGACGTCGGAGTGCTTTACCCACTTATCATGCTCCGGACCGTAACCCTTCCAGCGTACCATGTACCAGAGGCTGCCGTATCAGACTTGCGCTTCCAGGATTTCATCAACCTCCCACCTCTCGTCTTCGTCCGGCCAGAGGACGGGCGGTGGTTCATCGTGCTGAGGGCGTCCTGGGAATGGGTCCGGCTTCGCAAGCTCGAGCTTCACGACCGGGAAGACCGGGTGAAGCTGGGAGTAACGCGGTGGAAGCTCGAGCTTGTACGCACCGTTGCCCACAACCTTCACAACCTTGAAGGGTCCGAGCCGTTTGTCCGAGAACTTGGGCGACAGACACGTCGTTTTAATGTCGGAGGCATCCACCCAGACCCGGTCTCCTACCTTGATCTCCGGCGCGGGCACGCGCCTGCGATCGTAGTACAGCTTGAACTCGTCTTTGGCCTTAACGAGGGCAGCTTTGGCTTCGGAGACTCCGGTGGTGATCCGGTCGCGGAACTCGTTGGCAGACTCGTTGGCGGAGTGCCTACCGTTTGGCTCGAAACCCATCCGAGGAAGGCGGCCGGTGTCCGTCATGAACGGTACCTGCTGCGTCGAGGAGTGGATGTGGTTGTTGTATGCGAACTCGGCCGCCGGTAGGAGCTCATCCCAGTCGTCCTGTTTGTAGCTCGTGAAGATACGGACGAACTGTTCGAGTTCCTGGTTGACGCGTTCGGTCTGGCCGTGGACAACTGGGGCCACCAGTAGTTCCGGGAGATCAACTCCGACGTCTTGAAGCGGCCAGCATGTCCGGCGACACGCGTGTCGTGGTGCTGCTCCATAATCCGGCAACGGAGGTCCTTATTCCGTGGCACGACGATCTTGCCACGGAACAGGAGGAGACCGTCCGAGATGTGCCATTCGGCCGAGCGGGGGGAGGGAGCCTTCCGGTTCCTGAGGAGCTGCCGGGCGACAAGCGCCACGGGGTCCTCGAGCTCTGGCTCAGTCGCAAACGCCTTCCGGACATCGCACGGGAGAGGAATTTCGGGTCGGCCGACTGCAATCCCCTCCATGGCACGAACCCGGAAGAGCTCTGGCCTAAGGAGCGTAATGTCTGAGTTCTTCGAACCGGCTCCGTGGTCCGGACGGCACGAGAGCGCGTCCGGACGTCCCATAAGGCGTCGAGGCTGATGGAACAGGGCGAAGTCGAATCGGGACAGGTACAGGGACCACCTGGCCTGCCGCCGGTTCAGCTTCTGCGACTTCTGGAAGTACTCCAAGTTCTTGTGGTTCGTCCAGATCTCGACTGGGTGCTGCGTGCCTTCGAGGAAATGTCGCCACTCCTTTAGGGCTCGAACGATTGCAAGCATCTCCTTGTCGTGGATCACGTAGTTCCATTGGATGTCATTCAAGCTCTTGGAGTAGAAGGCAACAGGGCGCCACTTCCCGTCAGTCCCCTGCTGAGACAGAACCGCTCCGGTCGCCCGGTCGGAGCTGTCTGCCTCCAGCCGGTATGGCCGGGACTCATCCGGAAGGACCAAGACGGGCTCCGCAGTCACCGTGTCCTTGAGGGCTTGGAACGCGGCGGCCGAGGCAGGGGTCCAGGTCCAGGCCACACCCTTCTTCGTCAGGTCAAAAAGCGGCCGGGCGATGTCCGAGAACGCCCGGATAAACCTCCAGTAGAAGTTTGTGAAGCCGAGGAACTGCTGCAGATCCTTCTTGTTCTCGGGTTCAGGCCACGAGGCAACGCCGGCGACCTTCACAGGGTCCATCTCGACGTGGTTGTGCGAGATGATGATGCCGAGGTACTCAATTGTCGACCTCTCGAACTCGCACTTCTGCGGTCAGAGGAAAAGGCGGTGCTCGTGAAGCCGCCGGAGCACCTCCCGGACAATTTCGCGGTGACGGGCAAGGTCGGAATGCGCGATGAGGATGTCGTCTAGGTAGACCATAACGTCTCTGGAAAGGATGAGGTCATGGAAAATGTCATTCATCATCGTCTGAAACGTAGCCGGGGAGTTGGTAAAGCCAAAGTACATCACCAGCGGCTCAAAGAGCCCCCGGTTCGTACGAAACGCGGCCTTCCATTCGTTGCCTTCCCGGATCTGGACGTTGTTGAAACCCCACCGGACGTCGAGTTTTGTGAAGAACCGGGCTCCCTTCAAACGGTTAATAAGATCGTTGATCAGAGGGAGCGGGGTACCGGTTTTTCACGGTCATCATGTTGAGTGCCCGGTAGTCCTGGACCAACCGGAGGGCCCCGTCCTTCTTCTTAATGAAGAAGACCGGAGACACCATCGGCGACTTGGACAGACGAATGCGGCCAGTGCTCAACCCTTCTGCAATGAAGGCATCGAGCTCCTTCTGTTTGAGTAGGGAGATCAGGTAGACCTTGTAGTTGGCCGACTTCACATCCGGGACGAGTTCGATAGCATGGTCCCATGCTCGCTTCTCCGGCAAGGAGTTGAAGGACTCCTTGTTGAAGACGTCTGAGAAGTCTGCAGCCCAGGGTGGAACATCGGTTCCGGCGGGCACAGAGTTCTGGGAGTAGGCCTCTGTGAGGCGCTGCGAGACGGTGCTGCCGGCGCGAATCTCTTCGACGGGGGCGAATGCAGTGTACAGAATGCGATCATCCTCTTCGAGGTCGTCCTCTCCATCATTATCGTCCTCCGAGTCTGGACCCAGCTCCGGCAAGTCACCGTCGTTGGCCGGGTCGTATCCATCATCTCCATGCCACTCCTCGGAGTCGACGGCACAGATAGACGGAGTCGGACCTTCGCGCAGCTGCCGGAGGATCGAGGCGGCGAGTTTTTCGTTCCTCCGGACGGCCCGCAACTCATCCCGGCAGGTGCGGCATCTGGTCGGGCAACGTGTCATTCGAACCTCCTTGGTCTCCCAGTCAATCTCCGGATTGTGTTTCTGGAGCCAGGAGTAACCGAGGATGACGTGCAGCTTCCCGAGTCGGGTTACGGCGAGCTGGATACACTCGGAGTGACCCTTGTAATCGACCACCATATCGACTACACCGGTGATGCCGCCCGCTTGGTTTGGGCTGCCGTCCACGTTGAGAACTGGGATAGGCTGCGAGAGAGGCCGGACCAGAAGGTTGCGGGAGATGACGTACTCCGAGTCAATGAAGCCTCCGGTCGCTCCGCAATCGACCAGAGTCTTCACCGACATCCGGGCGGCAGTCTCTACGGACTGCAGATCCAACGGGATGTGCAAGGAGTTTCGGCCTTCGACAGAGTCGATGACGTACTGCCGGGGAAGTCGCTGTTCCCACTTCGGGCGATGAACACGCCAAAGCGAGCCTGTCCTCATTCCCGGCTCGGGGACAGGGGCCTCCGTTACTGCCCTCGTTCCCGGCTCGAGGGCAGTGCGGGTCTCCGTCTCTAGGATGGAAGGAAGAGTCTTCGTCACTCGGACGGAAACTGGGACGGGGGGTGCGCCTCTTGCTGCTACCTCTGAATCAAATGAATTGTCACTATCTGAATACAGGAGGGCGTAGCGATTTGGGGACGCGACCGAGGGCGCACCGCTCACTCGGCTGAATGAGGAAAGCCTGCTGGGTCCGTCTCTTCTCCGTCCTTCGACTCGGCTGGAAGCAAGGCGGAGGTGGAAAGACGGGCGAACAGCTCGTTGAGGAGGTCATCTCCTAGTTGATGAACAACCTCGTCGAGAACATCCGTATGCCGAACGTCGGAGGTGACGGGGCATTCGCGGGCGAGGCGTCCGGCGGCGCCGCACCGGAAACAGGTGCGTGGGAATATGCGCGTCCGGGCCTGGTCAACGTCCATTGGAACAACGGCTGGAAGAACAGGCGCTGGGAGCGGAGCGAACAAGACCAGAGCGCGCGCGGAAACCGGAGCTGGAGCCGGAGCCAGAAACACGGCCGCAGTGCGCGGCCGTGGGAAAGTAGCCGGAAGCCGCGCCGGAGGATTTCCGGTCGGAGCACGGGCAAAGGCCTCATATTGGCGGAAAGCGCGCACACGCCAGCCATTGTAGTCGGTGAGGTCGGGGGCTGTTCCAGACGTAGTAATCGCGACGTTGATCTTCGGATCGAGGCCGGAGCGGTACTTGGTGACCCGGACGAGGGCGTCCGAGTAACCAGCCGTCACAGTCAGTTCCTCAAAGTCGTCCGTGTACCGGTAGATGTCGTGGGGGCCTTGGAAGTACGAGCGGGACTCGAGCTTGGTGAGGGCTTGGTCCTGCTCGTTCTCCTCTACGAACCGGAGGCGGAACTCGGCCTCGAACTTGGTCCAGGTGGGAAACGGAAATGGGTCAGCTGATGCGTGTCGTTCCGCCCATCGAGCAGCCGCGCCCTTCGACATAAAAGACATGGCAAACCGGACGAGTTTTTCCTGTGAGACGAACCCGTCCGCCATGAAGGCTTCCGGGACCAGCCGGTAATAAGTGAGGACGGAGTAGAGGAATGTCTGTCCCTGTGTCTGGTCGCCGTCAAAAACGGCCGGAGGGTTCGGTCGGAGGACCGTTTTCGGAGCTGGGTGGGGGGCCGAGAAATCTGGACC
Source organism: Mycena albidolilacea (assembly GCA_029282495.1). Lineage (NCBI taxonomy): Eukaryota > Fungi > Basidiomycota > Agaricomycetes > Agaricales > Mycenaceae > Mycena > Mycena albidolilacea. The sequence goes on along the minus strand of JARIHO010000043.1, from coordinate 919,608 downwards.
TGACGCCGGAGCCGGAACGGCAGGGGCGGGGGCAGGCAGCAGATTTTGGCTGCTCAGCAATAGCTGGCTGAGCGTGTTTTGGATGCTCTCGAGAGAGTTTTCGACAGCAGTGAGCCGGTCCATGGCTCCGGAAGCCGGATGCGGAGTGTGAACACTCGGGATCTCGGGTTGCACAGAGGCAGGGGCAGGCAGTTGGTCCATCGGTACGGAGGAGGGGTCGAGATTTGAAGTGGGGGAGGATGGAGCACTGGAGTAGTGGTCCGAACCCGTACCTGCACCAAACTTCCCAATCTTGACCGGTTGATCCCTTGGATCCTTTCTTCTGCTGTAAGGGCAACCTTAAGCTCGGCGCAAAGCGCGGAAACTAGCGGGGGAATCCGAAGAGAAGAAAGGATGAGGATTCCCATGCTAGGCGAAACCTTATATACGAAATAGGTAACTACCCAGTAGCACGTGTCCGGAGGTATCTACAATGATCACGGGCCTGGTCGCATAGCACGTGCCAACGAGAGCGGGCGAGCGGAAGGTTGGGGGCATTAGCCGGAGGGATAGCCAGAGCAATAGCCGGAGCGGAGGCCAGAGCGGGGCCGGAGCGGAAGCCGGAGAAATAGCCGGAAGAATAGCCGGAACGGCGGGAGGAGTGGGGGTTCCCCTGACAATTGATGTCTATCCTTATCTCTTGAAATTGATATTCTCTGGGCAGTGGGATCACTCCGGGAGCGTGAACCTCGTCGAGACTGTCGAGAAATTGATATTGTGCGTGCCAGTGTCATTAAGTACTACTTGGGGTTTGAGCTACTCGCGGCCTTGGAGATCAAATCACCCTGCATTCTTATTGTGTATTCCTGCTATCCGTGTCCCCACCACAATGTCTGATTTTATCATCATCTGTGCTGCTGGAGCGAAGCGGCGGCGCATCTTGTCAACCATAGGGCTGTGCGTATGTTACGTAGTGTACGCGCGTTTTCAGATCCTCATCTGTTTGCCTTCGTACCACCACCATCTGTGTACTTACTGACTCTTGCTGTGTTCTTGCTACCCAGGTCCCCTGCCGCTTAATAAATTCTCTACAGTTGCTTCGAGGGAAAAAATGCCATCACAGAATTTTTTCAATACTTGGGTCTCTAAAGGCTTTCCGCAACCTCGAGATTAGAGAGCTTGAGCCCAAGCAGGATGCCGCTTTTAGGTTGCGCAAAAAGCAGCATGCCGCTTTTTTAAAAACTTTTGTGTGCACCTCAAATTCACACCCTGATGCTATTGCACCTTATTAATGACCTTTAGAGGAAAAAAAGAAAAAGCAGCATGCCATTTGGGCTCAAGCTCTCTATTGAAGATGAAGTGATTTATTTAAAACAGGAAGACATATGTCTGCTTTGTATTCCTGCTGTCATTCATCAAGGACGAAACATCCGGGAGATAATTATTCTGTCGTGGTGCACCTTGGTGTCTGCAAGACTCTGGATTGCCTGTGATCATGTATGGTGAAAAGAAATTGTTGAGGATACTCGCAGTTTCTGTGAGACTTGCACAATGTGTAGGCACAGCAAATCAAGTACACAGAAGCCTTACAGCCTCCTGCACTCACTAAATCCACTCTCACAGCTATGGGAAGTAATTGGGATCGACTTTGTGGGTCCACTTCCCGCATCCAAGAACCATGATGGAGTTTTAATTCCATTGCTGTTGTTATCGACCTGCTGACTGGAATGGTTCATCTCATACCCAGTCGCATCAATTACACAGCCCGCCAAATTGTGGAGCTTATGTTCGAGATGATCTAAAAATTACATGGACTTCCAAAGTCCATTGTTAGTGATCGTGATGTACTGCTCACCAGCACATTCTGGAAACGGTTACACAACCTGGCAGACAGCAAGCTCAACATGTTGAGCACTTACCATCCAGAGTCTGACAGTGGAACAGAACGGGTGAACCATACTGTTACTCAAATTTTGTGTGAATGCATGCATCCCAATCAGAAAGAAGATTGGGTGGCCAAGCTTCTGGCTATTGAGTTCGCCATGAACTCGGCGGGTTCTGAAACAATGGGGTATTCGCCTTTCTTCCTGAATACTGGCTGCATGCCCTATTCACTGATTTGGAACCCAGATAGGACCAGAGAATACCTGGGCATTGCAAATTTCGCTTTGCAACATCGGCTTGCCATAATCTCAGCTCACGACAGCATGATCACAGTGCGCGTCAAACAGACCCAATCAGCGAATAGGAAACACCAACCTGCACCGTTTGAGGAAGATGACCTTGTGTATCTCTCCACAAATAATATTAAATTCAAGAAGGGACTCGCTTATGAGCTCATCCCTTAGTACATTGGACACTATCATATCACCTGAAGCTTTGGGAATGGCTAGTTTCAGATCAAGCTCCCCTCACCCCTGAAACAGTGTGGCTCCCATGATGTGTTCCACACGTTACTCCTAAGGATCCACGTCCTGAATGACAACCGAAGATTCCATGGGAGACTCAACTGCCAGCTTGGGATTACTGCATACTACGAGGACAATGAGTGGGCTGCAAAGAAAATTACTGGGCACCATGGACGGCACTTCTCCGCTATTTTCGAAGTCTTGTGGACAACAGGGGACCATATCTGGATGCCTTATGGACAGGCGGCCCGATTACCCTGCTTCCGTGATTATCTGGACACTAGGTGTACCAGACATCAAGGGATTACCGTATGGATCAGGAAGACCACCTGCCGACAATTCTCAGGTCTTTGTGGGAGGAATGTGCATGGAGCTGCTGGGGATCATGGACCATACAAGTGTACAGGTGGCTGGCTACACACCCTACCTACCTTCTACAACCATGGACTCCCTCACTGAATACACCACTCCTGCTGGCTGCGAATTCTTTATTGGCCCTGTGCCTGACCTTCAGGACTGGGATGCCAAATACAATGCCTGGAATGCAAGACACAGTGGTATTAAACATGTCAGTGCAGAGGTGTTTGTGCTTGTTGGTCAGGACCCAGAGCCCGGCTATTTGACTGTCACTGCAAAGCAGGCTGCTATATTCATCTCCCGTAATGAGGATCTGTGGTACACCAAACTGAAGTGCATGGGAGACCATGATCCCCTTGGGTTCACTGGGATCACACAGAATCTGAACATATATGACTGCTCAGGTGATCTGTGGGCCTACTATGACAAAACCCAGGACCAGTACCATTACCCCGGCACCAACAACAATGCCAGGTGCGAGATCCCAATGTGGGGCACCTGGTCCCTTTATACCCAACACATCAGAGAATACCACATCCTTGCCACAACATGGTCCTAGTAACTAGGGAGCGCAAGGAGCTCATTGATCGGCAGCTCAAGGACAATATCATGCACCAGGATGAATCCCGCCGTAAGTGCGAGTTTGACTGCCTGGCTCATGACTCCAACCTGTACCCTCATTGCTGGAACAATTCCGACATGTGTGCTGTCATCTCTGCTCAAACCAGCGAGATGGGGAATGAGGATCGTGCGGATGGCTAGTGGGCAGCTGCGAATGTGGAGCATCAAGGTGACATTTGCAGGGCGGACACAGTCACTCAAGACAGTGGTAACCTAACCCTCGCACCCACTGGCAATGTGGTTGCACCAGCCCCTCCCCGCACTGTTACCCAGCACAGCGAGGCTGGCCTGCCCATTTGTGTCACCCCAGCACAAGTCCTGGGCACCATGGCAGGTCCCTCTTTGTTGTTCAATGTTCCCCCCATCACCACTATCAACCCCTTGCACATCTCGTACTGCAACAAGTCAGGCTCCACTGACGTCGGCCCCATGTCCCATGCTGACTTCATTGAGTATCTAGACCCCCAGGGGGCCCAGTCCTCGAACAATCACTCGGATGATATGCAGATGGGCAGCTGAAGATGAGATTGCCCTGTATGACGATCTGGAGGGGGTATGTAATGGACACAATCCTCTTTTTGAACCCCCTATCCTGTTTTGATCATATTCACTTACTGAACCATTCCAGTGTATTTACACAGTGCTAAAGCACTCTCACACTTTTTCCTATACCCTAGTTCACTTTGCCTTTGGTCAATGCCTACACTCCTTCACCTCTGTTTCATTTCAACATCTTTTCAATCTTTACAATCAGTTTAACAGTAGTAAATACCTGATTCAATATATAAGCCTTGGCGTAGATCTGGAGACATTGGATAATCAATAACTTCCACCAGTTACCCTCGTTTGACCACCTGAGAACTCGTGTGGGGGACTAGCCTCCAGCTCTCTACTGGTAGGGTGTGTACCAAACCACACCAGTTTTTATTTCATTTTGAACCTATTAGTAGGCAGAAGTGAGGCATTAGATTATGAGTGTACAACCTCTCAGGGGTGGTAGGCTACACTATTGATGGCCAAAAGTCAGTGTAACAAATCAACTATGAAGGATTGAGTAGACTTGACAAGGCAGCCCAAAAGGCTGTTGCAGCCTGACTATGATATTCTACACTGAGCTATAGACAGTGGTGGTAAACCATTGTCTTACATGCTGGAGGTGAAACGTCAGGCAACTACTCAGAATTATTGACTTGCTGCTTCAACGGCCTCTGAATAGTCTGATGACTATTGAAGAAAGACATACAAAGTCAGAATTGGTACAACCACATTAGGGCCAACTTTATAAATTGTGCTGCCGTATACCAGTTAGAATATAGTGCTGCTGGATACCGAGTGGGAGGCCAACTGATTAGATTGCATTGATGACATCATACTGAGTCAACCATCACTATTGTTACTCTGGCAGATCTGGCTGTTACAAAAATGTGATCCTCGCATCAAGGCTAACTGAGATGAATGATGAGGATTGACACTACAGAATAGCGCTGCTAGATATTTCACTGGCTGCTATACTAGTCAGACATTGTCACACCACTAGATATTTACTACAAGTTCCACTGGGCTTGTGAAGTGCAGGACTGATTCAGAGGTTGAATAGGACTGGACTGAAACTGACTTGATCAGCCAGAAAGATGGAAACCAAGACAACTAAGCACAACTTATGGCGTGCTAGAGAAATACATATGGAATTCCTGGTAGCAGGTCATAATACCCATAGTTGAGAATGCCTTCTACGCCATTGGCCATTCACTACTCGGGCTCCCACCCTTTACTGTTCCTATTCATTCTGTCTATCTCCTTTACTTCTCTCTAAAATGTATAAAAGCCAGTTGTGTACTCTGTATTAGCCAGTAAACTATCCCCCAGATATACAGGCAATATAGTAGACTCTAGATTTGTGAAAAGCAATCAGATTGAATTGAAGACACACAGAAAAGATTAAAAGATATGGGACATCGAAAAGACTACCACTGCATTGATATAAGAGCCCCTGTTCAACCTACTTCAATCTGTCTCCTGTAGCAGCACTTTAAGCCTTCAGGACTAAAGACTTGTTAAGTAGAAGTGAGACCACTGCCTTCAGTGTAACTGTCCACACAATTAGCCCAGCCCCCACCTTCTGTGTAACTGCCCCCATTTCATTGATACTGCCGCCATTCATGCAAGATTGGTTGATATTGAAGTAGTGTCTGTTGATAGTCTGTCCTACCTTTTGCTTCTTGGCTAGTTGCCATTAGTGTTAGGTTCTGCCACTCACAAAGAAACTGAAGACTTGAACAGTCTAAAGTTTTACTTGAGTTTGATATTCTGTTAGCACTACCCCAGCATAACCATGCTTTAACCCCATAGTTGCTATTGAAACAAAATCTTATTCCAACCTTGCACACCCTCTTGACGAGTGGTATGTGCCCTACTTCCCTGAACACACACACATATCTCCCTATTTATAAATTTAAGCCTGTCTGTCTGTCTGAAGCTTTTTAAACTCTGCCATCAGCTGTCCGGCATTTTCTGACCTTGCTTTCAATTCCAACGGAAAATTCAAGATTCAAGCGAAGTGGTGGGGTGCGAAGCACCCCACTGTGCTCTTGTGAGTATTAGGATTAGGATTAGTGATTTGTTTTGGTTTTGGTTGGTTTGAGTTGAGTGACTAGTTTGCTTTTCTCACTAGCCAATCCAGTAGATTTCATGGCCGCACCCTAGTGCACTGTTTCACCATCACAGGTAGCAGCGGTAGTAGGCATCAATGGTGTCTTTGACGAAGACATCAGAGGGTTTTACCCACTTATTGTGTTCTGGTCAACCCTTCCATTACACCATGTACCACAAGCCATCGTAGCAGACCCATGCCTCGAGGATCTTCTCAGTGACCTCCCACCTTTTGTCTCTACCTGTCCAAAGAACAGGTGGTGCTTCATCATTCCGAGGGCGGCCAGGGAACAGGTCCGGCTTTGCAAGCGCTTCATGGATCCTGTGCCGCTAAGACGCATCTGTATCCATACAGACATGTTGGGCAAAAAAGTAGAACCCAGGCAGTTCATGACAGTAGCATCCGAGTTCTCGAAACTGGCTCTGTGGTCAGGGTGGCAGGAGAGCCATTCAGATGACCCATGAGGCAGCTAGGCTGGTGGATCAGAGCGAGGTCAAATCGGGACAGGTACAGGGACTACTGGGCCTGTTGCTGGTTCAGCTTCTGTGACTTTTGGAAATACTCCAGATTCTTGTGGTCTGTCCAGATCTCGACTGGGTGCTGCATGCCTTCGAGGAAGGGCTGCCACTCCTCTAAGGCTCGGATGATCGCAATCATCTCCTTGTTGTGGATCACGTAGTTCCGTTGGATGTTGTTCAAGCTCTTAGAGTAGAAGGCGATGGGGCATGACTTTCCATCCATGCCCTGCTGTGACAGAATGGCTCTGGTTGCCTGGTTGGAACTGTCCGTTTGTAGCCGGTATGGCCAGGATTCGTCTGGAAGGACCAGGATGGGCTCCACGGTCACTGCATTATTGAGTGCTTGGAATGCAGTGGCCGAGGCGGCGGTTCAGGTCCAGGCCACACACACACCCTTCATCATCAAGTCGAAAAGGAGCCAGACAACGTCCGAGAACACCTGGATGGGCAACAAGTGTCGCTCGGCCCACTGAGTGGCTGTGTCCTTTGTCATGAAGGACATGGTGAATCTCATAAGTTTTGCCTCCAAGATGTGCCTGTCTGATCAAGGCCTCTGGAACCAGCTGGAGGTAGGTAAGGACAGAATGGATGAACATCCATCCTTGCATCCGGTCACTTGAAAACAGCCAGGGGGTTTGGTCAGAGGACCAATGTTGCAGCTGGGTGGAGGGCCAAGAAGTCTGGATCCAGCACCAGAGCTGGAGCGGCAGGGGCGGGGGCAGACAGTGGATTTTGTGTGTTCGGCAAGGGCACGGTGAAAGTGCCACTTTGCCATTGCCGCTGCTGCAAATTGCCGCTGTTACCGTGGGACTGCCACAGCACCACTTTGATCTTTGCTGCTGGACTGCCGCACCACTTTCATACTGCCGCTGTGTTACTGCTGCAGCGCCACAGAAAATTTGCCATTGCCTCTAGGGTGCCGCTGCATGCTACCATGGACTCCATCTTCTACTAAGCATTATCTTTCCCACCATACTTGACTGGACTTGGCTCACCACTACAGGACAGTGTGATGGACATAACTGCTGTTTAATTAACTTTTTTCTCGCTGCTGCCTCGCCTCGCTGGTACCCAACCACTCTAGGGTCGCTGTAACTTCATCTGCTACCAATCTAAATTTTATTCCACCACCCCACAATTCATCACTGTGGATCAACCTTGTTCCAGCTGACACAGAGAGTTTGCCACATCCTGCAGGCTGCACCTCATGTTTGACCTCACCCCTTGGAGTCGGTGTACTCACTGGTGTACCTGCTTCCCTCAGTAATCATAGGAGTTTTGCTTAGACAACCGAGGTTGAGACAGTAATCCTGGATTAAATCCGGGATTGATTAATCGCCATGGAACGAAGCGGAAGGTGCACAACTTTGATTAAACTAGCTGTTTAAACATGGTTTAAACCGGTTTAAATCGGATTTAAGGCACCTGAGAGTCTCCAAAAAGAACATCAGGGTAGGCTAGAGCCCGCGACCACACAAACTACCAAGACTGGCACCCTATCCAACTAGACCCTGATACCATGTTGGCAACAGTGATTGTTTGAATATCTAGTTGCTCCATAAACAAAGTCGTCCATTCTTTTCACCCTCTTTCAGTACAGTGTGCCCAAATTTAATCTGTTTAGCATTACTTGGCCATGGGTGCATGACAGATACCAGACTGATGAACGTTCAGGTTTCGAGTAACACAGGGTCCAGGCTGGATCGGGATTTATGATAGAAACTCAATGCAGTTCGTTTGAAAAGATGGGCCAGATAAAATCAGATTTGAGATTAAACATTGAACATTAAACTGCGAATAGATTGCATGGCCCGTGCAGCTGTCTCTTCCTTCTCATTATCCATGGAGCTAAAACCCATATCTCAGCGATGAAAAAAAGAGAAAAACTAGAAGGATACCCATGGCAGATTTGGCGGATTGTTGACAATGTTCTGAAGGGGAATAGAACTGAAGGGAATGAACATACAAGAAAGACGCTTATAATTTCATCATACCGCTCATTTTCATCCCCCTTCTCAGTTTTTGCGCAAGGTATTAGAAGAAGAGAACGATTGAACCGTCGGACTTGCCTTCCGTTTGAACTCCATTCAAATAATTTTGATTGATTTGATTCCCTGGCTGTAGAGCGAATGGACTGACCACAGTCACCGCAGCCATGAAGGTTATAAGAAAATTAAATCGAACGAGAAAATGAACCCCACCTTCTTTGTTGGGGATTTCTGGGTGGTCAGGGGAAGGTGATGGTACTCAAAACAACTTAGTGCTCTGAATATAAACTTGCCAAGTGAAAACAACGAGCCTATGGAATCACCATTCGTTTGAACTGGTGTTGCGAGTGGGCCATTCACCCCTATCAAGTGCTCCTTGGAATAAAAAACAAAAGGGGTGTCCACAAAGGCGTAGGAGGAGGTGCGGACCAAATGCACTGCCCAAATTGTGGTATGCAGGGTATTGAGAGTTTGCGGCAGTGCCAGTGCAAGAGGTGAGGAGAACTTGACCGTGTCATAATAGGCAGATGGCTTGCACCTGAGATCCTCCCAAGGGATGGGAGTGTAATCCGTGAACACTCGGCATAGGTTTGGTGGGACATTGGCAAGGTGAGCGAAGGAAGTGCTTGCCAGTCCGCACGTAATGGCGGGAGAGTACTTCTGTGGCATCTGAGCAAGAAAAAGTGCCGCTACACAGTGCTGCATGTTGAGGACCAAGTGCTGCAGACCAAAGAAAAACTGCCGCTGAAGTGCTGTTGAACTGCCGCTGTACAGCTACATTGCCGCTGTGTTGCCGTTTGTGAGTGCCACATACAGCTGCAGAAGTGCTGCAACATATGGCCTAGTGCCGCTGAAAATACCCCTACTGCCGCTGCAAAGTGCCAACTTTGCCACTGCAGAGTGTTGCCAACTGCCGCTGCTCAATGTTTGCATGTGTTTGGGTTCCGCCATACTGCCGCAGACTGCCGCTGTGTCGAAAATATTTCATGTCTTAATGTTGTGGGTGAGACTTTAGGCAACCTAGGCCAATGGCAAAAGGATAAATTAGTTACGTTAGAGTGCCCCGACACCTTTGAAACCACTAACTACTGTGATACCAAGCAGCTCAGCATGTGCCGCAAGTACAACCGCTGCAGACTGCCACTGCAGTGCTGCTGCATGTGGCAAAAGCACTGCTGCAGCAAAATCCCTTTGCCTGTTGGGCAATAGCCACTTGAGCATCTGATGAATGCTTGCAAGGGAGTCCTTGACAGCGGTAAAATGCTTGCTCGGTGTCTACAACAGCAGTACTAGTTTAATCAAGATCCAACGAGCAGAATGCGAGTTTGCTTGATTAAGGCAAAAACACAACTACTAACCAAATCCTAACTACTTTCCCCTTGAATGGTTTAGACTGTGCCGCCGAGTACAGGTCTTTTGAACGCTTTAAGAAGGTTCAAGGAGCACAGATAGTCCAACAAAGGTTGCGAGGAACACACCTGTTTAAGGGTCGAGTCCGAAGTGCAAGGTTGATTTAGAGTATTAGACCTCTTTGAGCAATGCCAAACGAGCACCTAAGCCAACAAATCGAGTTTAAAAGCTTTACAAGCTTGAGCCAACAATCCCAAATCCTAATCAAGGTGCTGTGTTCTCAAATCCCAAATAATAAGCCTTCCGAGGCTACTGTAATGCAGTGCTGTGTTCTCAGTTCCTAACAAGCTCTCTCTAGCTTCTTAACCGTTTCCAATCCCAAAATCCTGAGCCAACAATTGATATTGAGTTACTTGTGCAAACAGAACAAAACTTCTTTAACAAAGTCAGTCCTGGGTGACAAGTCCCGAATCTCTGTCGTTTATCAAGCAATACCCAGTAAAGGCTACTGCTCTTAGGGACAGAAAGTTCAGTGCCTATCCATGCCAAAACCTCCTCCTTATATACTGTACAATTATGCTTACAATATGATGATTATTCTACTTGCTGGTATATGAGTAAGGTGTCTGTAGTTAATCACATGTAGGTAAATATATAGGATCCTCGTGTATCGACCCCTTAGTGCTTGAGTGTGTCCGGCATGACTGTTTCCTGTTCGATTGTGTTGACAGTCCCATCTTCTATCCTCGTGTCCCCCGTTCAGGACCTTCAGTATTAGGTAGAGGAAGGTGCTGGCTTTAAGCCAGTACCTTAATCAGCCTAAACCGCCAAGTGGTTGTAGAGATATGCGAGTTACCGTCCTGGCCTGGTTCAAGTAACCAAATCAGGATGGCAACAATGATCGGATAGTTGATAAGCGAAGTCCAGCCGCAGTCGGAATAACCGGCTACCGCTAAACCCGAGTCACCTGATCTGTCGCGCAAGGCTCCGTTTGTAAATCAAGCACAACAAAGCACTTGAACGCCTAATCAAGACCCCACCATGGTGCCCCAGATCATCAGAGAGGATGATTAATATTGCCCATGTTGTTTGTGGGCCCCACGGTGCCTTGATTAAGCAGTGATGCTTAATCTTAGCAATTAAACCCTTAATCATGGATGTCAACCAGTATGAACTTTCCAGTTGATGCATCCCAGGTGGACTTGATTAAGGTCCTCATGCAGGATCAAGCCCTGATTAGCCATATAGGATTTATGCTAATCCTTTGGAGCAGCGTGCTACGTGATTAAGGCAGAAATCAGCAAATTCCTTGCTATTTCACCCATGGTCTATTTCACGGCTTATCAGCGGCTAGCCTGTTCATGGTGTCGGAAGCCAGATCCGGAGCGGAGGTGCTCAGGATCTCAGGTTGCATGGCGCTGGGAGCAAGTGGCTAGTCCATTGGAATGGAGGAGGAATCAAGATTTGAAGTGAGGAAGGATGGAGCACCAGAGTAATGGTCCAAGTCCATACCTGCACCAAACTTCCCAATCTTGACCAGTTGATCCCTTGGATCCTTTCTTCTGCTGTAAGGGCAACCTTAAGCTCAGCACAGGGTACAGAAACTAGTGTGGGAATCCGAAGTATAAATAAAGGTACTACAGTTGTGGACAAACAAAATCCACAAATAATCTGTAGCCTCAACAGGATTTAATTTTGACCCAATTTTCCTGAACTCAGAGTAAGCTAAAGAGTCCAAAAAACATGCTCCGAAGTTTTTCCTACGAAAAAACACCGGGTGCCAAGATTTTGACCCAGATCCAAATCTCAGATTTATGATCGGAGACGTTTGGCAAAAAACAGATTTTTTAACACAGCCACATTATGTCATTATCTTATCTACCCCACAGAGTTCTCAACTGCCCTCTGATGTGACTCTTCAAGTGCATCAAAAGCATGGTTTGGAACTGATTGGTGCTGTTTCTTCTTCACAGCCTGCCAGTTGACAGTTCCGGTTTACAGTTCTGGAAATAAATCAGGCATGTGACCAAGAAATATTATTTTATTGTGCCACATCCACTGGATGGATTGCCGAGATTTCTTTGGAATCAGATTCAGTTCAACGAGACGCATCGATTGCGCATTTTCTCATAATTTTCCCACGACTTTTAAACGGGCGCCAAAATTTTGATCGGCCCGGACATTAATTGATGATTTGCCGACCAACGGCTCGACAGAATCACATAATTTTTATATAGATGTGACCACCTTGATGAGATCTATTGATCCCAGTACTTATCTCGGCTCAAAAAATCGACATTTCTTTTGGGTGGACTTTGTTTGTCCTCAACTGTAAATACAGGAGTGGGAATACTACGCACCTAGCAGGGGAATCCGAAGAGAAGAAAGATGAGGATTCCCACACTAGGCAAACCTTATATACTATCAGGTACTACCCAGTAGCACGTGTCTGGAGGTATCTTCAATGATCCCATGCCTGATTGCATAACACACGCCAGTGCGAGCGGACAGATGTTCTGTCTGCCAGACCAGACGGAAGCTCCAGACAGACAGACAGACAGGCAGATGTACAAGCAAAGTACTGGATGGATAGATGGACGAAGCAGCCGGAGCAGGGGTTTCCCTGACAGCCAGATACATATTTCCTGTCCAAAATATCTCTACTATGGCAGACATCTTGGCAGGCCATAAAAATATTCTGGCTCTATGAAAAATTTTCAAATGTGTGAAGGTCACTTCTCACAGAAATCGAGACCCTTCAGACATGATTTGAGCACAATAGATAGAAATCTTGTGTTGGAAGTGGGATTCTAGAAGTATTCGAAAAGATAATATTTTTGAGGATATAGCTGTCACTAATTGCGCATGAATTATTCCAGACGATCTGTCATGGATATAGTCATTTTCAACCCAACAACTGTGAGTTCACAATGTTTTGTCAATTTCACATTTCCGTTGCCTCAGTCCGTGCCAATCCCTACTTCCCTCTTACCTACCACTTATTCATACTTATTTCAACACCCTTGGTATCTTTGGATACCAACCATCCTTATTTCCAACCTTCTCTACTTTTACATTCTCATAGTTACGCTTCAGTATATAAACTACATTTACTAGACACTTTTATCCTGCAACACTCTTCACTCTAAATGCATCCTCGTGCTTCGCTTAATTGCCTTGCCATCCATCTAACGGCTTTGACGAACGTCTTGCACTCGTCGAAGCCCAGGACAACATCCACCTAACGGCCTTGCTGAATGTCTCGCACTCGTCAAGTCCCAGGACAACTGTTACGCAATAAGTGGTAACGAGCCTGTGGCTTGTTTGCTTATTGTGTTCGCGTTTACACCGGAAAGCTAACGGGTTTCTAGTAAACTTTTGGAATTGCCCCCATTCCATAACATGATCTAGCCTGGTTTCAGGTCGATCGGTGCAGAACTGAGCAAGATACAAACAATTCTTTGGGGATCAAAATCTCCGAAAACGGAAATTTTCGATCCGTGCCTTAGGTACTGTTAATGGCTGTAATATCATATTATGGACAGCACTAATTGGAGAACCATTGTTGAGCTCAAAGACATTCAGTGACCACACGAGTTGTTACCTACCTCAAAAACATAGTCCATAGAAGACTGCCATAGATAGTGATAGTGGGTCCCGAAATTTTAAAGACCACCAGAGGCCATCAAAGACCCACGTAACTGCCGCTTACACTTCATAGCATTTCAGATTTTTCTGATGGCTCTAATAATTCCGAAGTTGTTGCCGAATCTTATTGTTTCGGCGTGTGCTGAAAGTGTAGCAGAAAGTATTACGTTCAACTTGGCAGAAGATGAGATGGATCACATTCAGTTGAGATGAATGCATTATATTCAGCCACACTTTCGGCATGTGCTGAAACAATAACGTTCTCCGAACATCAAGGTGACGTCCGCACGGGGAAAATCGGGCCTTGCCACGCGAGATGGACTGAGGCTGAGGACTTTGTCCCTGACTTATTCACTCGCCGCTCTCAGTTTGTGGCCCGAGTTATTTGATGTCATCAATTGGGGCGTTCAAGTTGACTTATATGACGGACGTGGCCGACAACTCCAACTTCAAGTCTGACAAAATCCTGACATCTGTGCGCTTCAAGCGCTGGGAATTTTCGTTTTAAATCGCATGCAGTGGCGCTACGTGCTCTCCTAGTTTTTTCCTGGGCGCCTATACTTTCTATTTCGCCTCCCTTACAGCGTTCTTCTCTTTGCGCATTCCTTGAGCTCTACGGCGGCTCCCCAGTTTTTCACCTGCTTCTTCTGTTATTTTCCCATTCTCTGCTCTCTTTCCCCCGTTATCTCCTCGTCCCCAAGATTATGGCACTGACCCACGTCTCCAAGGCAGTTGAAAGACGCTCAACAGGCTGCGTGGACACCGCTCAGCACGTACGGAGGAGACCCAAGAGCAAGAAGGACGAGTATCGCGATTGTGATGTGCTTGTCTTTTTTTTCTGGTGCGGTTAAGGCGGAGACCCCAACTTCAAATGTCATGGGATGCAGGCAAGCTCCGGGCGCCACTACGACCGGACTAAAAAAAAAAATCCATGGGTCCCTTCCACCCTCTATTTCTCGCTGAACAAAGTTGCATCCGCGGCACCTTTTCCAAGTCTGAAATTTATCCTATTGATCTGACCCTTACAACGAACGAAGATATTTTGACAGCAATGCAACAGGAATTGTGAGTTTTTATCGCCGTAAAATGCCAGATCACAGCACGTTACTTCCAACGCTATCGCCGCCGAAAAAATAATACTAGGTCGACCGCATGGCTCGTCCCCACAGTCTTGTGGGTCGGCGCCAAAAATGTGTCTCCCTCCCTGCCGTGAAAATCTCGAAACAAACTACTGTGGCAGTGGCACGGGTAGCTCCACGGCGTCCAGGTCCGTGCCGTGTACTTGGATCGTCGACGCTTTCTTCGCGCTAGAAGAATCTGTGGCCACACGCGCACAAAGGAGATAACGAAGACGCGTCAAGCTTCACGGAAATGGGTGACATGATCCGGTTGCAAGGGACTCCGAGATAAGGTCTCTCTCTGCCGTTGTTCTTTGCTGGCTCCGCTCTTATCCCTCTCCTCTGTCTTGCATTATGCCCCAGCATGAGGAGGACTGGCAAGACTACAAACCCGGCGGCTACCACACCGTCTCGATAGGCGATTCCTTCTCAAATAATCGCTATATCGTCGTCCGAAAGCTTGGATGGGGCGAGTTTTCCACTGTCTGGCTCGCACGCGACGAAAAGTATTAGGTTTATCTCCCAGTTTTTCGACACAGTACTTGACGATTGAAGAATGCAGAGGCATGTTGCCCTCAAAATCGTTAAATCCGCCCCTCGGTATGCCGAGCTAGCCGTGGATGAGATAAAGCTTCTCCAGCGCCTCGTAACATCCTCGGATCCCAGCACACATGTCTCGCATCCAGGAAAATGGCACGTCATATCTTTTTTTGATCACTTCACGCATGGTGGACCGAATGGGACGCATGCATGCATGGTGTTTGAGGTTCTGGGAGAGAGTCTTCTGGCTTTGATCGAGAGGTACAAGGTACATCTGTTCAAGCGCTCTCCCACTAGGCACTGATCCACACCGTAGAACAAGGGTGTTCCCATTCTATTAGTAAAGCAGATCGCCAAACAGATCCTGCTGGGACTCGACTACATGCATCGACATTGTGGGATTATACACACAGGTGAATATAGTTGAACCGCTCCAAAACAGCTTTTTACTTTGTCTTACCTCACTCGCGCACGGTAGATCTCAAACCAGAGAATGTCCTCATATACATCCCAGATGTAGAGTCGGTGATCCGGGCCGAATTCGTACTGCAGACCTCCTCGTCATCTGTACCGCTATCCACTTCACCACCCTCTCCGCATATACAGCCGACGATGCAGAAACTCACGGGTGTCCCTGAGTCCACTGGCCGCGGGGGCAACGGGACACCTGGACCTCCCCACCGGCAAATCAGTCAGCCCCTTCCGAGCATCAGCTCAAGTGGGAACTCTGTCGGCCTCGCTTCGTCGAGCAGCGGGGCCGGCAGGGGTGGGCGATCGAACTTGAAGCTCCCAGGCAATAAATGGGGGCTTGAGATGCTCGAAATCTCCCACGACGACGCGAAAGCCAAGGGGAAGGAGAGAAGTGTGGGAGACGGCGATTTGGATCTGGGCATGTCAGCGCTTTCCGTGTCGAGCTCTGAACCACCATCTGTGACTGGAATCGCCATCCCTGGGCTGAGCCACAAATCTCTGGCCCTCGATTCGGGGCGTAGTGGCGAGGCGGTACAAGATGAAGAGGGATCGGTGGATGCGGAGGATGACCATGAGACAATCACAGTAAAGATCGCGGATTTAGGGAATGGTGAGTCCTTCCTTTATCCTGATATTATCATGTCGCTAACCGCATCCGCTTCGCACACTCCACAGCAACATGGACGGATCGCCATTTCACAAACGACATTCAGACTCGACAGTATCGGGGTCCCGAAGTTATCATCGGGTCCACGACGTGGGGGACGAGTGTCGACATATGGAGTGTCGCTTGCATAGTATACCCCATCCTCTTTCCTTCATCCTGTGAGCTAAATGAAATCCTTGGCCTACAGCTATTTGAGCTGCTGACTGGCGGGGACTACCTCTTTGAGCCAGCTGCTGCTCCCAATGGTCCGGACGGCAAACCACGGTATACCAAGGACGACGACCATCTCGCCCAGATGATCGAGCTGCTGGGGGACCTCCCGGACCATGTGAGGCAGTCGGGGCGGTGGAGCGCGGAGTTTTTCGATGCGAGAGGTACTTCGTCTTTGCTTTTATTTTTGCTTTTCCTCACGCATCCCAATCCATATTACATTAGGAAACCTCCTGTACATCAAGCAACTCCGCCCATGGCCGCTACGCGCGGTTCTACACGAGAAGTACCTTTTCCCGCCCAAGGAGGCGGACTCCATCGCGGGGTTCCTTCTTCCAATGCTGGAAGTGGATCCAGCGGCGCGCATGAGTGCTGAAGACCTGGTCCGGCATGAATGGCTGGCGGACGTGCACGACGCGGAAATCGTTGGAGGAGAGCGCGTGGACGACGCGATGAAGCCCGCATATGGTCCTGGTGAGGTGCCCCTCGTGACATCAAGTAGCGAAGGGCCACGTTCTTTGCATCCCGGTGAATTATGACTATTTACTTGGACTTTTAGTTTATTCCGGCAGGTCTTTTGTATTCCTGTATGTAATTATTGGAGTGGATTCGAGTGCCCTATAAGCCTTGGCCGCCTTTCGCTGTCCTAGCACACCGCTGTGTCCAGCGAGACCCGAGAGTTAACTTTTTGGCTTGCAAAAGTGGCTTGTGCCCGCGCAGAATGGCTTGTTTCGGGCGTGGGTGTGGATTTTGGTGGCATCACAGAGATATACTCGGCCTCTACATGCATGCCAAGGAGGCGGTGAGTGTTTCCAACATCCTTTATATCCCAGATCTTGGCCAACTCCGCCTTCCGTGCCTCCCCCTCCGCGACAGACAAGGATGGACCCCAAATGTGTACCCTAGCAGGGTTCCGGTTTGAACTGCATCGTGTCCAATGAGACCCCTGGGTTTAAACCAGTTTGAACTATCATGGTTCGAACCGTAACTGTTTCTCCTATAAAACTTACCTCTAACTGTACATTTTAAACTATAATTTAAACCATTATAGTTTATAGTTCAAACTTTACAGTTTAAATCGGAGTTTAAACCACCATGGTTCAAACTTAGTTCAAACCACTGATGGTTCGAACCAGTTTAAACCGTGGTTCGAACCGGTTCAAACCATGGTTTGAACCATCACACTTTGAACTTTGAATTCAAGATGTTCAAAATGTACATTTTCTTTTGTTGACACATGAAAAGAAACATGGTTCAAACCATCACATTTTGAACTCAAGATGTTCAAAATGTACATTTTCTTTCATTGACACATGAAAACAAACATGGTTCGGACCGGTTTAAACCATGGTTCAAACCGGTTAGAACCGTGCATATGGATTAAATATTTGAAAGCAGAGAATTGAATCCAATGGATGTTCCCAGAAACATTGAGAGATTGATAAGACTACACTTTGTCCTCCTGCAATGCCCTTCCACCCATCCCCACATCTGATCCTGAGCACCCACACATCTGTACCCAAGCCCAAGCACAACTACAAGCCACACCACATCTCATACTGTGTACAAGAGTGCAGGCAGTGAAATCAAATTACAAGTAAATATGAAGATGTGAGTGTACAACAAGCCTATGTGCCGAAACCGTAGAGTCTGCAGCCGAAGCACTTCAATGCACACAGTGGAAATTGAAGACAGGTGGTCCGGATCACATTTCACTCACTGAGGAACAATCATGCTTTCCAAATGACTCAACCTGACAAGAGTATGTGACAAGAGTATGTCAAAAATTTGGGAGACTCCACAGAGGTCTGTTAATTGATAATTTCCAATATGCCAGCACCAATATCAGATGAAACTGTGCAATGCTAGGCCATAGCTACCTCAATGGCAATGCAAGGACATGTCTATCATACCTAGATTTTCAGTTCAAGAGTTCTAAAGGGCAGGATACTTATTTTGAAGTATAGCTGCCCCCTATCTGGTCCAAGAAGGTCTTGGTATGAAACTCCTGGTGTGCAGAAGCCTCAACAGAAAATTTCCTTTTTGGTGATTTACTTATTTGGAATAGGGACTCATGACTATTGATGCACAAGTAAAATCGGATCATTAAACAATAAATTTTTCCCCAAAAAAATAAGAAATTGTCTAGTTTAATGGTCTGACTACAGAGATTAGTACTGGCAAGCAATGTGGTATATCAGAATGATGTGATTAACCAGAGCCAAGTGGTGTAAAGCACCACAAAGTACATAGACTGTAGTCTGTATTTGCATACCTAACCCAAGGTGAGAAATGTAAATCAGGTACAAATAAATCACAGACTGTTTGGCACATGTAAGACCAACAATTCCATCTCACTTGAAAGTTGAATGACAAGCACAGGTAACACCAACAACACCAGAGACCACACAGCAACTGAATTTGAGTTGGTTCTGGAAGTTGGCAGTATTCAATTCAGCACAGGTTGATTTCTATTGATGGGATGGTTCAAATGACGGTTTACTGGGGTTTTTCATTCAAATCGACAGGGGGTGTGATGCATGACCTGATTTACCTATTCGACATTTCGACAGGGACCCTAGGGGACCGTGACGGAGACAAAAATTTCAACAACCTCCAGAAACGACAAGCAGGCTGAAAATGGGTTGGGACAGAATTTCAGAATATTATTTGGCATCAATTCTGGGATGAACTGGAGGGCGGAAAGATTTGTGCTCTGGAGAAGCACAACAGCAAATTCTTAGATAACCCTGATCCAATGTCAACTTCCCTGCCAGACAATTCTCGTCTCGCCATGTCAAACAGGCCACAATGCAATGAGCCACGAACTCAGAGCCACTTACCTCCGAGAACAACTCTGCCGAAACACTGGACAATGTAGAAGTCGCTGAGGATGATGGTGAGCAGACAACCGAGAAAAGGGGGGAGAAATGGGAGAAAACCGACCATGAGATATCAGGGTTTCTGGTGCCACAGGGACGATGGTTCGTTGGGAGTCAGACAAAAATTTTAGCTAGATTTTGAAGTTTTTGCTCTCTAGATACAGAAAAACATCGAGAGAGTTTTCTTGACAGGTTGTGGGTGTAAAACAGGAGTTTCCAAGCATTTTTCGAACCGGTAAACCAATTCAACAAACGCCTCCGTGACACTTGACCTCAACCAAAATTCGACATCGACAGAGGGGTCAGTGACCCGTGATGGTTGATTTGAATGAAAAACCCCAGTAAACCGGTTCAAACCATGTTTGTTTTCATGTGTCAACAAAAGAAAATGTACATTTTGAACATCTTGAGTTCAAAGTGTGATGGTTCAAACCATGGTTTAAACCGGCTAGAACCATCAGTGGTTTGAACCATGTTGGAACCATGATGGTTTGAACTGCAACAGTTTGAACTGAGTTAAAACCATGATGGTTGAAACTGTGGTTTAAACCAGTTAGAACCATCAGTGGTTGGAACCGAGTTGAAACCATGATGGTTTAAGCCAAAAAGGTTTGAACCCGAGTTGGAACTTCAAAGGTTTAAGAGTGTGTTCGGATCATCCTGACAACCTCAGGATCAGGATCAGGATGTAGGATTGGCGACCGGTCCGGTGGTTAGTCACAGCACGTAACACCCACGTAACACCTCAAATTTTTTTGTCCCCACCCGTCCTCATGCCTCGACGAGACATTCTTGCCCATGTATTGCTGCAGATGGTGTAGGATGGTATTATCGATGCTATGAGGCACGGAATAGGTAGAGAAATAGCTAAACTTAAGCAGGAAGATATTATCTAATGTTATCTATCGTTATCAATTGACGTCGGGTAGTTTGTTACCGGGTCGCCGATCCTGCATCTTGAATCTGAACCTGGTCGTCAGGATGATCCGAACGCACTCTGAACCATGGTTCAAACCATGCTGTTAGAGGCAAATTCTATAGCAGAACAGTCATGGTTCGAACCGGTTTAAACCAAAGGCTCTCATAGAACAAGAGGCAGTGTAAACTGAAACCCTGCTGTTGCTGTATTGAGTCAGCATCTTCAGACTTAAAGCCTTGAATGCCGGAGCTACGGTAGTATAGCCCAGCTGGTATCCATTGATCCTTACTGACTGGATCCCAGGGCCGTTATTATCCTTGATGATGCCTGCACTCAGAACATCATCAACAGACCTCAAAGTCAGTCCTTGAATTCTTTCATACCATATATGCGGTCTGACCTTCGACCCTCTAAGTCTGTTATGATATTTTCTGCAGTCCCGATTTGGGTGCCTCTGTAGGCCGTGACCATGAATGTACACTTGAAGATATGTTTCTGCCATTTCATAAAACCTTGGATAACTTTCGAGGTGTGTTGTATTCAACTCCGTTTCCATTACTCTACTGACTGGATTTACCTAGATCACTGCCATTCACCGTGTCCTGAGTTCGTATCAACTCCACTACCGGCCTTCATGCAGTGCTGACTGTGCTCAGATATTACCTCCGCACCTTCTCGCTTCATATCCTTGGATGCTGAAACTATGATACTGTGGACTCAGGTGTGTTCCTATTTGTTCACCTTTACTGACCTTAAGCACATAGCTGTTACTGTCTTCGAAATTTATCTGGGTTCAGAGTCAAGAGGCTATGCCGTTCCAAATGCACTTTTATTATTCCCCACCTTTTTTCACACTTTCACCAACTTTTATTGTAAATTTGCTCACTTTTGAAGCTTGAAATAAGGTGGGGATCTCTGTGATGTTTTTCCTCTACTTTTATTACCGTACTTACAATTTTACCAACTTTCACAGGCCTGAACATGCTAGTTTCACCCCAGGAGTGGAAATACGGTGAGCACAAACTTCAAACACGATCACATGTCACCCGGGCCGGCAGGTGCGATCAATTTTCCCGTCAAATGAGTGTACCATGAGGCACTGCCATTTCTACCTGTTGAACTGGTGAACTGTGGAAATGGCACTGCCTAATGGAACACTAATTGATCTGGACCATTCTGGAAAGATCGGCTTCCTCGGTTGAACTTGCAGGCCATTGGAGATGTGTTTGGCAGGTAATGCAACTCCCCAATGGGAGCCCAAGTATATTGAGGAATTGCAGTGAACAAAGCATGTAATTTAGGTACAAGGCGAGTAAGGGGAGTAGAAAGGGACAAGCCAGTAGCTCTTGTATATGAACACAACATGAAACCAGAGGAGCTGGACTTAAGTTATGACCAAATGTATCTCCCTCTGCACTCATGAGTTCTGCAGAACTTGAGTTTTTCCGAGGCTCCCCCAACAGATTATGCACCTGTACCTATGGCTCCGCCCCTGCTCCCGAACTTAAGTTCCACCCACTTGAGTTTCACGCATGCCTGAAGAGTTCCACAGCTTAATTTCCCCGCCCAAGTGAAGTCCTATCCACAACCTAATATCATATTGCTGGTCTTAAGTCCTGCTACAACTGAAGTTCTACAGAACTCAAGTGTGATGTGTCAGAACTCTTGAGTCCACGTTGGCATTGTTATGCAGCCGTGTTTGTTAGACACTGTAGAGTTGTGTATGACGGGGAGCAGTGGCACGGTGTAGTGGTGTGGCAGGGCAAGCACAGGGGGATACTGCGAGCCCGGATATCGGCATGCAGTACAAGATAATAGGGGGAAGGGATAGGGACAGGAAAACACACCAGAAATCGTGTGACAACCATCACAAGCCCTAACCACAAATACCCCTCATACGGCACAAACCCCTCTCCTTTTCACAACTCGTGAACTTGGCCCACCCAACTTTTACCAGTTCTGTCCCCAACCCAGGAGTGCTTACAGCAGGTGACACAGACAGGAGCAGGAGGAGCGCAGCAGGGAGCCCGAGGTTTGATGGGGCAGCGGTGAAGTGGAGGGCGACAAGCTGGAGGAGCTCAGGCGGGAGGGTGAGGAGCGGCAAGGGCTTGGTTGGTGATTTTGGCATGCACTGTTGTTGGTGGCATGGTCGAGACCAGCGGGTCATGCCACCCTCAAATTCCGACATGGAGTTCGGATTGGGAGTTGGAGGTGTTGGCGGTCAGATGAAGGAGGGGTGGGGGGAGCACCAGATGAGAGGGAAGCAAAGTGAGGTGGGAGTTGAGTGAGCGCAGGGAGAGAAAGGAAATGTTGTGCAGTCACAGTCACTTTGGTGACTCACCTTTCCTTGTCTACGTTCTCCACTACCCGCATGCAATGATGAGCAATCCCAGCAGGTCAAACTGACTGCCAGGTGCATCCTCGGTGCAGGCCAGACTTCATGTTGGCCTTGCTCGCCTTTCCTTTCTAGGATTTTCTTAGGGATGCTGATTCTTTGGTGAGTGGCATGCACCCTCACTGAACTGATCTTTCACCACACTACTACTCAGCTGGATACTCAATGTGCTCTGCTGCTGCTGCCACCCCCCTGCCCCTGTATTCATTATATTCTCTCTTGCCACCTCTGCCACTGTGACTATTTGGTGAGTGGTACTCCATTGATTGCACCCTTGCTTACCTTACCTTTTACCACACCACTGCTCAGCTGAATACTCAGTGTGGTCTACTGCCACCCCCTCCACCACTGACCCCATATTCATCATGTTCTCCCTTGCTGCTTCCGTAATTCATGCACAAAAATACACAAACCAAACTGAGGTTCAGCACAAACTGAAGTCCACTGAAGGACTTAAGACTGGACCACACTTGAGTCGGGGGGGGGGGATTTTCAGTTCAGTGGTGAATTTGAGTTCTGTGAGACTTGAGTGCTCTTTTGCGGTGACTTAGGTACTTGATTATGTTTTTTTTATATGTTCCTATACCATCTTAAGTTCTATCAAAACTTAATTTCTGCTCGAACTTGAGACCAGATGCAAGCACTTAAGTTCTGAATTCTATGTAGGATACACATAGTGTAGCAGGCATATATGATACAGCACAGTAAATAAACTTAAGCTCCATGGAACTCATAAATGTGACGGGGGATGCATTCGGTTAGAACTTAAGTTGAGCTAATAAAGTAGTTCACACAACAGAAACCATGGTGTGGTCCACCTAGTGTTGCAAGAGACATGAATGAGAAGAATAGCAGCTCAGGTAGCGGCACTAGTCACCTTAGTGTTGCACTATGATCTATCAGCTTCCTCTGAGCAGCGGTGAGCGGTGATGTATGAAAACCGCTGAGCTAGAGGCCGTTCTGATACATCACCACAGCATCGTTCCCCCAGCCCTCTTTCCCTCGCTAACGTCAGAGTGCACGTCAGCTTAAATGGGACGCCCGCGATCACCCATCGTTGTCGTCGCCATCAACGGTGCACACAAGTCGCCGTCATTGTATCCGACGACGACCAGAAAATCCCGTAAAAAGTGTATTAAAATTGCGCAAAAAATCGTAAAAAAATACAGTAGCCACAGATTACAAAGCTTGTACATAACATACAGAATCGGATGTACGTAGATAAGTGAATTCAAGGAAACGCCAGCCAAAAATCCCGAACCGAGGGAATGTCAAAAGATGGATAATGAGTCCAGTCCGACCCGCACGAACCGCCCTGCTCGTCAACTCGCCTGCGCTCCTTGCTTGAAACAGCAGAGTACCGCGCCACAGCCCGCCACTATGCGATCGATGCTCCCGTTCTTGCCAGCCCAAAAAAGGAAATCAGCGCAGGTGTGGCACCTCCGCGCGCACCCAAAAACGCCTGCAGTGCTGCGCCTGTCGCAGCGGGGTCCACCGCGCCCACGTCCGCTCCCGCTTCAAGGGCAAACGGCCCGAGGCTCCCGCACACACATACTGTTTTCAGTGCCTGCAGCACCGCGCCCATTGCAGCGGGGTCCACCGTGCTCGCCCCCCGCTCCAATCGCAAACGGCGCGGGGCTCCCGCGGACACACACAGTCCCCGTCGCCTCAATTGCGAGCGCCGCAGGGTCTGCACCAACGTGCTCGAGACGCGCGACGCGCGGGGGGCGCGTGGCGAGGTGCGCAAGGCCGGGGAAGGACGCGGGCGCGAGAGGAGCGGCCCGGCGTCAACGGGGGTGGTGACAGCGGGGCGCGATGGCAGCGGGGTGCGATGCAGCAGGGTGCGATGTGTCCTCGAGCGCGAGGGTATGCACGCGCAGTGCGGCGAGGGCGTCATGCACGCACACCAAGCGTGGTGCTGCGAGGCGATGATCGCCTGCAGCGCCGCACCCGTCGCAGCATGGTCCACCGTCCCCGCCCACACCCTCGCCCCGCTCCAAGCGCAAATCCCCCGGGGCTCCCGTGCACACACACGGTCTCTGTCGCCTCGATCGCGAGCGCCGCAGGGTGCGTGACGGGCGCAAAGACACGCGTGAGGAGTGGTGCGGCGTCAGCGGGCGCGGTGGCCGCGGGGTGGGGTATGCATGCGCGGGGCGACGAGGGCAGCAAGGCCCACGGCGGTGGAGGTGAAGCCCAGTGCGTGAGGGACGTGAGGCGTGGGAGCGCCGGGGCAGGGGCGTGGGCGTGGGCACGGGCTCGGGGCTCGGGGATCGTGGGCTAGAGCCGTTCAGGACGAGGCGGGCGAGCGACGGGGCAGCACTGAGCAGGCGCACGAGCTGTTGGACGGACAGCTGCGGCGCGCGGGGGTGGGCTCGCACAGGAGTCGCACGGCATGAGGCGCCGGCTCTCCAGGTCCGGCGCGCAGTGCGTGCGCAGATAACCCTTAACCCTCAAGCGGGCAGCCGGCGGCGTGCATTGGCAGGACGACATCCGTGGACCAACGGCAAGCACCGGTAGAGGATGCAGAAAGTGACTGCGCACGCACCTCCCGGTTTGACGGCCTCCTCCAGTCCAGAATGTTGCGGAGACCAGCTTCAGAACATCCTCCTAGAGAGCCTTTGAGCATTTCCAGCAGTTTGTACAAGAAGTGGTGAGCTGCGAGGTATGAATCTTGACGCAAGCAGAAAGTACCGGTAGCGGAGTTTCTGCCGCATAGAAAGTGTTGTAAAAGCAGTAGTAGAGTCTTGAGCATGTTAAGACGAAATATTTGAGCAGGTGTTGCGATGGAATGCCAAAGCTAGCGAGTTTGGATGAAAGGTGGTGTGGTGGAAAGCAGTAAGAGTCATGTTTGTCACGTCGGGTAACGCCTCCGAAGGCGCGGACTGACCTCCGAAATGGGCGCTTAACGGGCGCTTAAGAGGTGTTTATGGTGAATATAATGCATCTAACGTCGTATCTATTGTGAATCTGACATTGTATTCATATTAGATGTATCACAGAAGCGTTTTGCATGACTCTGGACAATTTCCATGGAATACTGCCGCTCGGAAACTGAAACCAAGGAATTATTTCGCGAACTGATGTCTGTCTCAACACCCCCATCTTCTAATCTCGCAGTTTACTCTTCCCTGGCAACATCTAGGCATTTTTTGGACGTGGAAATCATCAGCTGAATGTCAGGGAATGTGGATACTATGGTGTACCGAGGAAAGAGAACCGAAGTTGGCGCCGGTCAACAACTCATGGTTGAGAGCGAGGCAAATGGTCATACTAAACTGGGAATGGGATCTCCCAATAATATCAGTTCGCGACCGATATGTTATACCTTTCAACGGTATGACCTAAATTTACAACAAAAATCAGTTTTGATAGTTGAAATGTATCGTTCTTATATCTGAAAGGAGTTGAAGCACCTACAACAGACAGTCAAAGCGTAGAAAATAGGGCTTCAATCAGTTCGCGAGAGAAATCATCTCGCGAACTCTCGCGAACTGATATCAGTTCGCGAAATAATTTCGCTATCACCCGCGCAGCGGTCCGTTCATAGACTTGACAGCATCTCATTTCTCAAGAACAGCTCAAGCGTCAAAGGGAACTCCAAAAAACATAAATAACATGCATTAATTGAAACAAGCAAGGCTTGATAAACTACACAAAGTCATGCGGGAGACGAAATGGGCCCGGTGCCTGGCACGCAGGTACACAATGCGGAATGAGGGGGGGCGCCAAAGTGCCCTGGGTCACCGTAACAGCGGCAGACGCATGCGCGCGGTATGAGGGGCATACACAGGTGCGTGATGCGAGGTGGGGGGTGGACCAGCATGCCATTCGGCGGCGTGTGCATGCGCTGCGCCTAGGCAGCACCCCCATGAACTGACTGGGACACAGAAGTGGGCTGGCACGGCGCACACAGAGATGCAAAGCGCGGTGGGGGCAGGCTAGCCGGCGCTGGGCCAGCGCAACAGCGGCAGGCGGTGGATGCGTCTGTGTATGCAGTGCCATGAGGCGCAATGCAAGGCGAGGATCATGCACCAGGTCCGTGCACCGGCGAGAGCGGCGGGCCAACGTGCGCACCGGTGGCCAGCGGCGAGCGTGTGCGTAGTGTGGCATGTGGAGAACATCGCGAGGAACCTCCCCGAGGCCTGAGATGGCCTGGCGCAGGGTGTGAGCAGGCTGGGTAAGTGGCGCAAGCCAGGGCAGTATGTGCTGTGTCGCACCACAGCGGCTAGTGGCGAGCGCATGCACAGTGTGTGGAGGGCATCATAAAGAATGTCATCGAGCCCTGGAAGCTTGGCGCAGGGCGCGGGCAGGCGGAATGAGCGGCGCAACCCGGGGCGGGGCAGCAATGAGCCCGGGTATCCCAGTAGGCGAAAATGAATACTGGGGATGATACGGCGCCCTGGGGGAACGGCACCCCGGGGGAGCAGCGGCGGGTATAGCGGACGCAGTGAAGGCGCAGGTGCTGAGAAGAGGTCAGAACATTTTAGTAGCACAAGGCTATGAGGGAGGAAAAGGGAAAGGATCGCGTACAAAGAACCCAGTTTCCATTCAAACACCTCTGGAGTGGCGGTAGCAGCGACGACGACTGCGAGCGCGGTAGAAGCGTGGTTCCTCTGAGAAGCGGGTGGGGTGTTCATTTAGCACCGGGGTATGAGTGGCAAGAGATTCAGGGGCAGCATGCAATCGAGCCGGCTTTTATGGTGACAAAACGACGAACACCGGGCCGAGGAGCCCAATTCAAGGACTGAGGCGGATGGTGGATGACCCGAGAGGACGCAGGTGTCTTGTAACGGAAGGGGTGGTACGAGGGATAGCCCCCGAAGCCGCAGGGGGAGGGAGGAAAGAAGTGATGGGATCGTAACAACCATAAATAACTCACCCATTTGGGTCTATATCGGAGTGCCATCATTTGGGCGGGAGGCGGGCTAAGCGAGTGAAGGCGGGTTATGTGAAGGCGGTGAGCAGCGGAAGCGCAAGGGGCATGCACGTGCGGAAAGCGAAGGTGAGCTGATGTATCAGCACCCTTGCTGGTTTAGAGGTTTTCATACATCACAACTCACCGCTGATCAGAGGTCTGCTGATAGATCAAAACACCGTATACGCCTGCACTAGTAAGGACAATGCTGCTGCACTAGAATGATTCAGCACAACCGAATAGGGCCAAGACTCAAGTGGTGTATGCAGGAAGAAACACACATGACTATAATATGTTTCCGGGAGTATATACTAGTTGCACCTCGACAGTACTGCACTAGAACCATCTCAGTACAGCACCAGGGACCAAACAGGTACTTGATGGAAGGCATACCTGAGTGAGGGAAATGTGAAAGAGAGCTGTAGCTCTTCTTGTTCCACATCCCAGCTAATAATGTTCATCTGAGTTAAGAGGGCCCCCAAACAGGGCATATGGCACCTTTGTTTGGCCGTTCTGCCTCACTGGGGGTGTAGAGAGCCGCGAATTTCACGTCAGCATTCACGTACACTGTTATTGTATTTTACGCACTATGCTGGTGCAATCCACGCACTTTTGATGAAATTCATTATCTTTTGACTTGATCGTCTTTCGCGTAGAAAAATGGACGTTCCACTATCCCCATTCACCATCTTTTAACTTACATTCTATGCTCCAAGGTGATGGCTGCTTACAGTGATCGTTCATTGCAACAACTAAGTGGGTGAAAAATATTAAAAAAGATAGCGAAACAAATATAATTCGCGGACATTGTACATGTAAAGTAGCGTTGTTTGTAATGGTATACTACCTAGGCATCGCGGTGCTGGCGCTTGCGCTGTGTGCCGCCCTGAGACGGTGCACGGCGCTTCCCTGCAGCCTTCTCCGACAAATGGGGGTCCTCCTCCTCCCCCTCCTCGGCGCCGTCGCCATCGTCGTCATCCCTGCCTTCGCCGTCTTCATCTTCGTCTGAGCAGGGCTCAAGACCATTTCGGTTAGAGTCGGACCCGTTTGAATCGTTGGAGTCAACGCGCAGGGGGCGAGCGCGACGGGAGCGAGAAGGTCCGGCGGATGGGGAACGGCTGTGGGAGTCAGATTGAGAGTCGGAAGAAGGGGAAGGACTTCGAGCTGCGGTGTCGGCTGCGGCACGAGCTGCACGACGGCTAGCGGCTTGACGTCCGCGGTATGTGGTGGGTTTCACGACGCAGCTGCGGTAGTTCTTGCGATTGTCCCAACACTGCTTAGCAATGCGATCAACCCCCCACTGGCCCGCAAAGCGAGTCGTTTCTGGAAACGCTTCCTCGATCTGCTGAATAAGAAGAAGGATGTTATGGCGAGATTTATCACGCACCGCATTGTACACCATGGCGAATTTTTCAGGCCGCTGTGCTTTCCAGCTCAAGCGCCAGTCGAGTCGTGCAGAGGCCAAGGACGTGCGGGTAAAATCCTTGAAAGAACATGAGCAACATGATAGGTCAGTGCAGACAACGCACCCGAAGAGCGTTCCACTTCTCATCGTCGTAACCGAGCTGGCCTTTGAGGTGCTTCATCGGGACCTTCGAAGCCCGTTTCGGGCGACCATCGGACCCGGGTGTCGGGAGCATGGATTGCACCGGTTGCGCAGAGGGCGCGGAGGTTACGCCGGCAGACGGGGCAGACACCAGATTCCCGCGTCGGGATGCTAATTCGGCTGATCAAGAGGCTAAGGAAAAGAGGGCACAAGGATGAGAGCAAAGCGCACCCTCAAGCTCTTCCATACTGGCAACGTGGAGTGCACGGTCGGGGTTGACGTCATGGTCACCGAGCGGGGCACGCGTCTGGCGCTGGGTGTTCGTGGCAGCGGACTTGTGAGACCGGTGTTTGGTGTTCTCCTTGATAGAAGACTTGGATTTAGTTGAGGAGGGCATTAAAGTGAGGACCTCAGGAGAGGAAGACGCACCCAGTACTTATGTGCCGGCGACTCGGTTAGTAGTGTGGAGCAAGATCTGCTGGATGGTCCAACCGCCGCAGTTTTCTCTGTCTTGGCCAGCAGGGGTCGGCTCAGGGTGGTGGATGTCTGAGTAAGAGAATGTTTGGTGTCGGTACAAAGTGACATCACACTCCGATCATGTCTCCACCGGCTCCACTTCGCGGTCACCACCCAAGCGAAACACGGTGCGGAGCACCAGTCAACTTACGTACGACTCTCTTCCTATCCAAATTCATGCCCTACTGTCCCTGCTGCAAAAAGAATGTTACGCGGACGACACGCCTTGCTCATTTACGAGGCGGTGGTACACAATATATCAAAACTCAGGCAGTGAACTTGACGTCGCGTCTACTGCATAAATTCAAACGGAATGCCAGCGACTCAGATAATCAACGGCCAGCAAAGGTGCCTCGACGTGGTACGCGTTCTTGACAAATATTGTACAACTACCGTGGTGTTCTAATAATCAGTGATATAGATCCGTCAGATTTCGATTCTCTGGACACCGCACACACACCCACGCCACCGCCGTTGCCGTTGCTGGCAGAGGGCGAAACTCCCGAAGAAAGTGCTGCTGTGGGAACCGTAGCAATCACGCGAATCCCAACGACCGGTGAACGTTTGCTCGTGGACACCGTCGATCACGCGGAGGAGGACAGCGACGCCGAGGATGCAGATATGCCGCTCGTTCTCGTCGATGGCAGTTCGGAGACAGACGTCGAGCTCGACCCGGACCGTCTCGAGAGAGCAGAATTGACGGCTGCAGATCTGCTCGAGGGTGAATTCCAGCGGGAAGAATTGCATCGTGGTATGTGTTTGATTTGATTCAATTGTATCTTGCTCACGAGCTGTAGAGCGGCGTTTGACCGAGAAGGCCATGGACGCCATTCGCGCCCACAACCTGAAGGTCAACATAGACCTCGGCGCTCGTGCGTATGAGAAAATGAAGCGCGCATTCCCTCAACTTAGCGACCTCCCCTCTCTCTACGAGCTTCAGACCCAGATCGCCTTCCTCTCTGGTGTTAAAGCAGTCAAGTATGACTGCTGCAAAAAATCCTGCTGCTGCTTTGTCGGTCCGTACACTGATCTTGACAAATGCCCTCACTGCGAGCAACCGCGCTATGACTCTCGTGGTCGCCCTCGCGCCACCTTCGATTATCTTCCCCTCATTCCGCGCCTTCAGGCGCTCTTCTCGGACAAGAAGATATCGGAGGAGCTGCGGTATCGCGCTCATTACGTTTCGAAGGAGGGCAAGATCTCCGATGTCTTTGACTCCCTGCACTATCGGCGGCTTCGCAAACATCATGTGCGCGTTGGGGATTCCATATTCTCACACCGTTACTTTGACCAAGACACTGACATCGCGATGGGCCTCAGCGCGGATGGTGTGTGCCCATTCAAGAACCGCAAAGCAACCTGCTGGCCACTTATCGGGGTGTTATATAACTTGAAGCCCGAACTGCGCTTCCTTCTCGAGCATGTTTTCTGCTTCGGTGTCATCCCCGGTCCCAGCGAGCCTGTGGACATCGACTCGTTCCTCATCCCGCTTCGAGACGAGCTCTGGGAGCTTTCTCGGGGCGTGCCGACGTTCGACGCACTTGCTGAGCGCGTCTTCATTCTCCGAGTTTTCTTAATTCGTGTTTTTGGGGACATGCCGGCAATGGCCAAGCTCATGCGCATGAAGGGCCATAACGCCATTTTTCCATGCCGCGCCTGCAAAATTCGGGGTGTTCGCAATGTCGAAGGTGGTAAAAAAACATACTACGTCCCGCTCCATCGCGACGGTGACGGCTCCTATGACTCATTCGACCTTCCCCTACGCTCACACGACGACTTTATCGACGAGGCAGTTCACGTCCATACAGCCCCGTCCGACAGCGAAGCCGAACGGCGTGCCAAAGCCACCGGAATCAACGGGCTTCCGATCCTTGCGACTCTTGGCAGCCTCGCATTCCCCGACTCCTTCGGCCACGACCTGATGCATCTCATCCCCGAGAACGTTGTAAAAAACCTCATCACGCTTTGGACCGGTGATTTCAAGGGGATCGAAGCTGGCGATGAAGATTACAAGCTGCAGCCGGCTGTTGTTGACGCGATTGGCCTCGCTTGTATTGAGGCCGGCAACACCACCCCTGCCGCATTTGGTGCGCGCGTCCCTAGCTTGGCCACCCAGCTTCACTACTTCACCGCTGAGTCATATACTCTGTGGACGACACTACTCGGCCCTGTCCTTCTTCGGAACCGATTTACTCGGCCGAAGTACTACAAGCACTTCATCGAACTTGTCTCGATCTTCAATGATTGCCTCAAACTGTCGATCGATCGGGAGTACGTTGATACCGAACTTCGGGCTCGCATCACCAACTGGGTCCAGAAATTTGAGGAGTATTTGATTCTTTCTCTAATTCTTGGTGCGCTGCTGAATAAATTGCAGATACTACTACCGGAATGATGCTTCGCGCCTCCCATTCTGTACACTCACCATACATGCGCTCCTGCACATCCCCGACGATATCATCCGTGCCGGCCCAATGTGGTGTTACTGGAACTATGTAACAGAGCGTTTTGTCGGGTTTCTGGTGCGTTCCAGTAAGAGCCGGAAGAACCCATATGCGAGCTTTGCACGGCGTCTTCGCGAGGTTGCACAGAACAACGCAATCAAGATCAAGTATCATCTCCAGGAGGAGCTCGACCTCTCGGACCGTCGTAAGGCCCGGTCCCACGAGCTCGCTGAGTGTACATTTTCGATTTTAGCAGCTGTCAAATGCTAAGTGCATTTCAGACCCTGATATCCAGGTGGTTGAGCCCCACGCCCGTGGTCCACTTTCTTCGCAGGTTCGCGTGGCTGTCAAGAACCACCTCCTTCGAACATACAATATCACGGAAGGCGATGCGCCGGCGTACATACCTCATCAGGTATCCCACTGGGGGAAGATTCGTTTCTCAAATGGTGGCGACACAATTTGGGCCGCCGAGATAGTGAAACAGTCCGAGCGCAACATGACTCGGGATGCAACTTATCTCAAGGTGCACACAATATAATTTAATTCGATTTACGCTGCCTACTCACTCTTGTTTAGTACTCGCATGACGTGGACAAGAACCGAAACTTCAAGAATCGCCCAATTGTCTTGGAGCGTAAAGCCGCATACGGCCAGCTCCTTCGTAGAATCGAGTTTTCTGCTGATTTTCCAGACTCAAATTCTGAAACACAACCTCGCGGGCTCTTGTTGGCGGTCATTCGCCCAGTCAAATTGCTCGGGAAGAACGCGAATACACCATATTACCAGGATGGGAAGTTTGCTCCCATCGAGGTGGTGGACGTAGATGAAATCAGCTGCCTTGTCGCACGTATTCCCGATCACGAACCCGGACCCCGACGATGGGCGCTGTGTGAGCGCCAGGATGCGATGGACGTAGCGGAGGATGAGGACGATTGACACAGTAGCTTATACACACTTGAAAAATCCCATGTACATTTTCACTACTTTTTTGCGCAGACAAATTCATCGAAAAAAATCGTGAAAATCATCTTTGTCCCAGACTGCGGTCAAAGTATGTGAACTAGGTACTTGAAATCCGAAGTGCATGAAAGCGATTCACGCCAAGTGTGCGTGAAAATTTCCGTTTACGTGAATTTCGCGGCTCTCTACATCCCCAGTGCCTGCGGACACATCAGATAAGCAGCGAGGCGGGATGAGGGGAGCACAGGACAAGGCTGGTTAACGCCGTGAAGGCACCAGTCTGACGCCTGGGCTGTCAGAGCTCAGAAAATTCCACTGGCAGTGAGTGGGACTGGGTGTGCTGCACAGAGGGGATACTCAGGTTACACAGTTGATTAGACTCGCATAAAATACCTTTTAAATGTAGTTTGTCTGGAAGGCAAATTGATCACGCTTGCCAGCCTAGGTGACATGTGATCATGTTTGAAGTTTTTGCTCACCATATTTCCGCTCCTGAGGTAAAACTAGCATGGTTAGGTCTGTGGGGAGTCAAGATCTAGTGTTCAGCTGGCTAGAGGTGCCGATTGGAGCAATTTTTAAAAAAATTGTGAGGAAATTTTTCAAACTGAAAAAGTTGGTGAAGTTGGAAACAAAAGTTAGTGAAATTGTAAATCCGGAAACAAAAGTAAGGGAAAACGTGGCAGATCCCTGCCAAGCAAAGTTGTGGGGAAAGTTGTAAAATTTACAATAAAAGTTGGTGAAAATGTGAAGAAAGGTGGGGAATAATAAAAATGCATTTGGAACGGCATACAAGTCTGCATGAGTTAGCCCAGAAGCATATTAGAAGAGTCCCTGTAATTATATTTCCCTTTTTTTTATGGTGAAGGGTGATGATAAAAGTGGGTCAAGGCAGTAGTACTGTCTAGGGCAGGGAGGGTATTTGCAGCCAGGAGGCCGGTAAAAAAAATGTGCTTATACAATTTATCTTCACGCATCCCCCTCCCTCCCCACAACCATCGCCACTGGCCCCTTATAAACGTGTCTCCCCTGCACACAATATGACACCGCGCACATGGCCCCCACCCTGCCAAACATGACCACCCCATAGTTCATACTACCTGTATCCACCGGCGTACCGGCCGGCCAAAACGACCAGAAGAACGCAAATACGGCATACGCCACGGCCGCCGCATTTACCGGGACCCCCCACCGGCCGAGACTCCACCTTGCTTTGGGCAGCAGGTCCGGCCGGGTGAGCCGACGGTGCAAGACACAGCCGATGCTGACGGTGTAGCTAAACATAAGTGCCACGAGTTGCAGCGAGATGATGGCGTTGAAGGCGATGCTAGACCCGATGTTGATGAGTGCGAGAAGGCAGGTGATCACGCAGGTCAACACGATGGAGTTGACGGGGACGTGCAGGGTCGGATGGACGGCAGCGATCCAGCGGTGGCCGGGAAATCCCTTATCCCGGGCGAAGGACCAGGTCTGCCGAGCGGTGGCGGCATTGTAGTCAATGTTGGCAGCGATGATGAGCAGGAAGATGAGGACGGTCAGGGCGGTGACACTGCGGGTGGAGTCCGGCAGGGCCTGTTTGAGGGCCCAGATGTAGGGGTAGTCCGTAGGGTCGTTGAGGGCGTCGTCCGGGGAGGTGAGGGTGAAGAGGTAGGCGAAGAGTATGAACATTGCCAGGATGCCGTTGAGGATGTAGGACCAGATCATGGCTGAGGGGACCGAGAGACCTGCGCTTCTGACTTCTTCGGCCATGTGGGCTATTGCGTCGCTGCCTGGAAAACATGTTATCCCAGGACAAGGTTGAGAACTTTGGATAACTTACCAACGAGGCTGTAAATAGCAGTAATCTGCCCAATCATCAATGACAACCCCATCGAAGCCCAATTCCCGTCATTCGTGAACGTTGTAAACACATCCGCCGCGCTCACATGCGGCGCCAACGCTGCATATATCGCAACGAAGACCACCAGTAGAGCACAATGCATGACCACCATGAAGTTCTGGCCCACCGGGAGCTTCTTCGCGCCAAAAACGTTGGCAAGAAACAACACCAGTACCATCGAAAACATGAGCAGCGTGCCCTCCCAGTTTGTCGGATGGTAGTTCGGGTTGTTGATGGTGATAAGCGCCTGAATCAAGCTGCCCGTGAGATATGCCCCCGACGCGTTGCCGGCTTGCCAGGACAGAGCTGACATCCAGCCGGTGAGGTAGCTCAGGGACTTTTGGTACTTCGGAGGGGCGAATTCAGATACTGCGCTTGTTAGTATGTTACATGCCCGATCGAGGTGATCTCACCCCAGTGATACTGTCCCCCAGATGTCGGCGCCATAGACGCCATCTCAGCCAGAGACAGCATGATCAGCCCAAGCAGGAAGAAGGACCAGACAAGCGACCACCAAAGCCCTGCCAATCCACCGTTGGTCAACCCCTGGGTGTTCGCTATGAGCAAATACTCCCATGTCGCCGTCAGCATGACCGTAAAGCTAAACGACGACACCCGCCGAAAGTTGCGCATCAGCTCCTGCTGCTTGCCCATCCGCCGCATATCCTTCTCGTCGCGCCGCGTGTACCCGCTGACGGATTGGCCCGTCGCCGAGTCGACAACCTCGGTATTGTCGTCGCTTTCGTAGCTGAAGTCCTGCTCTCGAGTTTCCGACTCCTTTTTGAGCTCTTCGGAGCTGGGAACGAGAGTCGCCATTGTTGGTGGTATGCAGTGCCTGTGGAGATGCTGGCTAAGTTAATATGATGTATGTGGACAATGGTAGTCCACATAGAAGGGAAAGCTTGCTTCCGGTTAAGGATGGACACAGGTACACCCGCGGGTACCTTTGGGTCTACCCGTACCCGGACCCGCAAAAACCGTACCCGTGCACGGGTCGGGTCTAAAACCCGTACGGGTTACCCGCGGGTCCCCAAATCCGTTTGGTATACCCGCAAAATTCCAGCCTAATGGTATTTGATTCGACCTACTGTTACAGTTCCTTCGTGCAGGCTGCAAATTCACGGTAAGAACAATAGAAATGGGATAATTTGCCCGGGGTGGAAGGCACCCGAACAACCACGAGACCAATATTAATAAAAATTTGAGCCATGTTTGAGATGGCGGTTCAGCAAGCAAGCAGAAAATTGGATGAGTATGAGATGTGTAATGAGTTCACTGATGACCAGAGAGCCAATGGTGAGCAAAAAAACAGAGGAATGTGAAGAAAAAAAGCCGAAATATACCGCTAAAAAACCCGCGGGTACACGGGTCGGGTACGCGGGTTGAGCACGGGTCTGAAATTGCGACCCGTACCCGTACCCGCCCACACCGCGGGTACAAACCCGCGGGTGTACCCGCGACCCGTGTCCATGCTTACTTCCGGTCCGACTGCCGGACCCGGTCTGCTTAGAAGCGCTGCACGGCTAGTGATGATCAGGTTCGGTTCGGTTCAGGTTCAAGTCAAATTTTTCTGAACGCCGAACCTGAACCTGCGTTCGGTTCAAGGGAAAGCTTGAACCCCGAACCTGAACCGCAGGTTCAGGTTCAAAAAGTTCGGTTCAAGGTTCGGACGCGTTCGAACCCCCGAACCGCTTGATGAAGTCAAGATGAAGTTCAAGAACTAACAATTAGCTGCCGACTTGCCAGCGTTAATCTGGCTGTTGCCACACCCACCCTTGAGCAGTTTCAACCCTAAAAAAGGGGGCATTCAGTCTATTGAAGCGCTCTGATTCTCGCGTTTCGCCGGAAAATGCCGAGCTGAGGTTGAGCTGAAGAGCAAGTGGTGCTTTAGGAGCAGCGAGAAAAACAGCGAGTGGCATCAACAAGCTTGCCGGGACTCGGTTTTCCTCTGTACATGATGCCAGAAGATTCAGTGCAATGGAAGTACGCGTGAGGACAGAGTTCGTCGTTGACATCAGTGAAAAAAAGCAATGTTGGAGGCATCTTCCAGTGAGCTATCTGGGTTTGGAGGAACTTTTCCAAGGGGCGGGGTCAGACTTGGTGAAAAAAAAAAACGTGAAGTCTGGAACGAGTTACTGAGAGTTACTTCCAAGGCCAATGTTATAGCGCAACCTGCGTGAAATGTACGTCGTAGGAACCACCGCCGCCAATTTCCGCTATGTGGTAAGGTTCGGGACTAGTAAAAAGTGCACGAAAATTGCTGAAACCTAGGAACATTTGCATAAAGCACGCTAGGGCGGCATTCTGAGATGTCCATCGCTTGGGACAGGTCCGACAGGAAATTTAACAGAAGTGGAAATTAGGCGGTCCTGTGGTCATCAACGGCCATGGGGATTGTGAGGAACGACGCGTCAGGAACAATGGTGTTGTAAAAAGATGGGATACAATACCTGCGCCAATATTCGGTTCAATAACTTGATAAGATTGCGGACTAGATATGAGTTTCCATCGACGTGAAACAACTTGAAGTTCGGCGTTCAAACGCGTTCAAACGCGTTCGGAGAATTCAAAATGAAATCGAACCTTGAACCGAACCTTGTGTTCAGGTTCAGAGATTTCCTGAACTTGAACCTGAACCTGGCGTTCAGTTCGGTCCAGTTAAGGTTCGAACCGGAAATCCGAACCGGACTTGAGTATCACTATGCACGGCCGTGCTTACAAAAGCGATGCACCCGTGCAATTTCTTACGGTAAGCATCTGCATTTCGACGCCATATACCGATGAATGGGGAAGCAAGCTTCCCCACTAATTCACAAGGTCGATCATAAGGTCGATTAGCGTATTCTTTTCTTACCACGCCATCACCTCATCACTTCACTTCACTCTCTTTATAAAATTAGGCCGCTCTGTCTGTCTGAAGCCATATCTCCATTTGTAAACCGCTCTCACACGTCTGACAGGCATCGCTTATTTATAAAGTGGGAGCCGGCGCGAAGCGCCGGCGAGCGCTTGTCACCCTCTAAGATTAAGCCTGTCTGTCTGAAGCCGTATCTCCATCCGTACTTTGCGAATCAACAGGATCACAATTTGCGGCTCTTCCCGCAACTTTGCCCGCAGAATCTACGCAGCGTTTAACCACAGCAAGTTCTTCTCCAACTTCTCTTGATTACCGCGCGCATAAAAGTCCATACCCGGCCCGAGTTTCGTCATTTCATTAAACCTCTTCTGTCGATGTTGATCCTTCTCTTGCTCTGCCCTGAGACACTCAGATCTGGAACTTATATTTCCCTGTTTACAACCTATGACTTCAGACGGCCCATTTGGGGCCAGAAGTGTCGCGGTCTTGGTCTTAGTTTCACGGGAAGGCGTTGCATTCCCTCGAGATTCCGAGGCGTCAGGTGCCTCCCAGGAAGACGCTCTAAGCGCTCGCCAGAGCCGCACCCTCACGCGTCTTTGTCTCGGCCTTCCTTCGACAGCGTGTTAGGCTGGGGGTGTAGTTAGACCTGTATCTGCGGAGCGATGCATGGTGTGGGTGGTCGATCGACGACCAGTGTGCGTGTGTGTGCCGGACGCTACTCTTATGCCTACATCATCTAGATTCTATACCCATAGTTCCGCATTTCACTAGTATTCTCTTTTCGTTCGTATTTCAATATCTACTTGCACGTACCTCTCTGCACATCTGTACTTCAGAATCCCTTCACATGTATCAATCTCGCGATATGACTGTATCCCCTGCATTTCTCTTTACATTCGTACCTGCCTTAAAGGGGTGACATAGTAAACTCGCAAATATTTTGTTTATGGTGCGAGCCATTCCGGGGGAAATACGAATTCAACGCGTCAGCTCAAGTGCTTGCGATGTGGCAAAGGAGACTCGGAAAACATTCACTGGCATGCATGGGAGGTTGGTTGAAAGACGGTAAGAGTGAGACGGAAGTGAACAGTCGGGATATTAGACCCGAATGTTTCACGGGTTGATCTCGTTAAATTGTATGCGGTTGTCGGACTTTGATGTTAAACGAGGCCTCCAGCTGAGCATTTGTGGGTGCGGGATTCGTCGTTAATGGTGCGGTATTTCTCCATTCGCCACAACTACAGGTGAAAGTTGAAGGCCACCGTTGGCGAGGTGTCCTAGTCTCTTATAAACAGACACTGTAACTTATAACCTCGTACCTCAGTTGTTATAGAGGTGTCCGTTGAAATTCTTGATATCGATCGATTTAGTACAGGGTCAGCTAGCGGGTAGCGACACCATTGTCCCTGGGAAGGCTTGCACTTTGTTCCAGAGCGGGATACCCGGAACAGGCAGCTCGTGAGACTGTCATTTTATAGGACACCGCAGCGGCGGCGGGTCGCCCAGTGCGAAACGTGGGGTTCCCGGCCCGGAGCCGGCCAGCAAACGATACGCAGCGACTCGCCATTCCACTGTCTGCCGTACCGCTGACATCCAGGTCTCGTTGCGCTGGCGACAAACACGAGCGCGTCCTCGCCAAGAAGTGACACGGGAAGACGATCGAAGGCCGGGGCAGGACAATGCGCGGTCCCCAAGCTCAGTCAAGAATGACTGAATTCTGGAGTCGCATGAAAAAGAGGACAGAGCTCGCGGTCGGCCGCACATTATAACAACCGAGGTACGAGGTTATAGGTTATAGTGTCTGTTTATAAGAGACTAGCCACACATATGAACACAAGGGGCTCCAACTTGTGGGCATGCCATCCTCCTCCGTGTACACATCGGCCTCCGAACAGCAAGCAGAAAGCATGATAATAGAGAGCTTGAGCCCAAGCGGCATGCCGCTTTGTAGGTTGTGCAAAAAGCGGCATCCCGCTTTTTTACAACTTTTGTGTGCACCTCAAATTCACACACCCTGATGCTATTGCACCTTGTCAATTCCCTTTAGAGGAAAAAAAGAAAAAAGCGGCATGCCGCTTTTTGCACAACCTAAAAAGCGGCATGCCGCTTGGGCTCAAGCTCTCTAATTGCAAGACCTATAGCCAGTGGAGGGCATGAAGCTACGAGGCAGTATGGGCGATATATAAGCCCTGTGTACGAAGTATTCTCGTGAAACTTACAACTACAATTGAGTGGGAGGTGTATGATGGGCTAAGGAAGCGATACAGGCGGAGAGACGGATTTCGGAATGCCGTAGTCTCAGGATGAACTGGAGATTTCAATGCATGAAGCTGACTAAGAGATCCTGAACACTCCTCGGACGAGATGGCAGCAACGACTTCGGCGGGTGTAGAAGGACAGAAGACAGGGTAAATTGGAACACAATGTTTAGCGACCACCCGACGAAAATTGTATGGAAAGTCAGAAGCAAGCAGGCGATTTCGAAGTAATCAGATTACGAGCGCGGGCGACCTAGTCGACTGACGAGAAAGCAATGTTTTCTGCATATGGGGCTACAAAGCATGACAGAGAGCACTATTTCTGACATTTAGACCGCGCCCAGGGAGATTTGCAACAGTTTCGAACGGTCAAACGTGATTTAAAGGACCTGGCTGGCACCAGATGTGGAATGAAATTAATTAATGAAGCGTGATATTGGATGTTGCTCCACGATAATCGACAACGCCCAGTCCTCTCGAATGTCGCCCGGCCCTCTACGACTGGCCGATGCTTCTCGTAACGGCTCCTAGGAATTCGCGGTTCTCTGATGCCCTCGGACACCGACCCAGTTGCCCAGGCCTCACTCACTCCACCAAATTGATTGTTTTGGTAAGGCCAAAAATGTCCCTGATATCCTCTGTTCCAGCCACAGTATAACTGCTACTGGGACTGGGGTTTCGGTTGCAATCTTGAATTTTGTGCCAACTGAAACTGGAAGTATCAGTCGCTTTCCTGATACCTTCCATATCAGAGCGACTGATACGGCTGTTGATACTGCTGGATCACCCGGGCCGGTGCGTGCCGCCCCGGACCGCCGACTGATTACCTTTGGTATCAGCCACAGAAATATCGCGTTTGATACTCATCATCTCAATGGGCCAAAAACTAAACCTGAAAAGATTAGTTTATGGAGAGCGTATTTTGTTACTTAAACCTCAGATCTCAGAAACATTTCCGGTGACTTTGAAACAACACAATTTCCGGAGTGACTGTGACTACTGGTATTATCAAAGCTTGGTTCGGGAAATCGGTTCGAACCCGAACCGGACTGAACTGAATGCGAAGTTCAGGTTCAGGTTTGGGAAATCACCAAGCCTGAACCTCAAGTTCATTTCAAGGTTCAGTGCAAACGGCAATTTCCTGAACACACCCGAACGTGTTCGAACTCCCAAACCGGTATCAAATTCTTGGCCCGGAATTTCACCAATTAGTGTTACTGAGCAGGTCTAAAAGTATCCCAGATGGCCTTGAATGTTTGTTGATTTGTTCTCAATGATGCCAAAGCTTGCCTGCTTCATTCTCTGGTTGAATTTAATGCTGAATGATATAGAGTGGTAGGACGAGCAGGTAGCGAGGAGGAGTGGAGAAAGTACGGAAGGTGAGTTGTAGTAAAGAAAGAGCGGAAAGCGGGACGGGTAATGAGCGTTGATACAATAGAAAGAGAGAGAACAAGGAATGAACAAGAAATTGAAACCAACCTCAACGCCCCTGCCACCGCGCCCGGCCCAAGTCACATCCCTACATTCTTCCCCACAGCTTAGCCCGCCAGCGCCATGCAGAGCATGCCAAACAGCGCCGCCGGCGCGTCGAGGAACCACAACAGTAAGCG
This sequence comes from Mycena albidolilacea, assembly GCA_029282495.1. Classification (NCBI taxonomy): domain Eukaryota; kingdom Fungi; phylum Basidiomycota; class Agaricomycetes; order Agaricales; family Mycenaceae; genus Mycena; species Mycena albidolilacea. The sequence continues at coordinate 877,902 of JARIHO010000043.1, read as the reverse complement.
CGCATGCAGCGCACACATGCCACATGCAGGGCGGGAAAAGGGGCGCCAGGGCCAAAATGAGGGGAGGTTCTGCGGGGAAGAAAGAAAGAATTTAGTAGGCAGTCAAGACACAAATAGAAAGAATGGGATGAGGAAAGCAGAAATATGGAGGCGATGATATGGACAGGCCACACCGAACTCCAAGCTGCTTATCCCAAGCGCGTGGAGCCCGGGCTTTGCCCATCTTCGAGGACGAATGTCTCAAAGTCCCCCAGACAACCAACTCCCCCCCTAAACCAGAAACACCCGAAATCATCAAGCGCCCACGGGAGCGCATGCACACATCACCAAAGCCCCTCCTCCCGAGTGCCAAGGTCCAAATTTCGAGAATGCAAGTCTCGTCCCCACGGCATGCACCGCAAATCTCCATTACTCAAACTCCTCCCATCAGCCCACCACTGGGGCCACATCAGTGCACATGATCCAGCACCCACCTCCTGGAGCTGTAAGTCCACGTCCCACCCATGGTCGAGGAGCTGAGGCACTGCACAGCCACATGCATGCAGAGGAGAGGAACAAGACGAAGTAAGAGACGTCGGGGAGGGCAGTCGAGACGTCCACATGGCATTCGCCATCCTTGCCATCATGGAACAGAAAGAAATACGTGCGTGTCCCAAAAAACTCCAGCGAAAGAAAGGAAAGAAGAAAATCAAGGGAAGCCAAATGAATCGAGAACTCACCCCTCCACCCTTCTCAAATCACTCGCCAACAAGCTCTGAATCGTCCTCGGCATTCATTCTCACTCCATGTCCGAGCTCCAGTGGTGCCGGTGTTGCCGAGGGCCCACCATTTCTTTCTGGAGGCAGACGTATTCTACTAAGATTCACTATGTTCCGCCGTCGGCTAGACTCAGTTGCCGAGGTCCGTGTAGCCGAGTCAAGATGCGGCCAGCCGATCACACAGGCTGTGCGTGGCCGGCTACACACAGCTGTGTGATCAGCTAGCCGCATCTTGACTCGGCTACACGGACCTCGGCAGACTGAGTCTAGCCGATGGCGGAACATAGTGATTTGTCATAGTGCTGGCCAAAATATGATATGAATATGAATTTGGCGTATCATATTCATATTTGTATTGTATTCACCCACAAGGGTCCGTATTGTATTTGTACTCACCAGCATGAATACGAATACGATACAATATGATATAATATGAATATATTCAAATATATTCCGCCACTCAACTTTGGGCAATGAAGACCCACCCAACTGTGCTGAACATTGTTCTGGATATCCCAATACATGTTATAGTGAGCTTTCTTTGGATATTTCGAAGCTGAATGTGCTTGGGAATGAAAATTTTGTGGACAAGAAGTTTCATGTCAACATCACTGAATTTTGATGCCGTCAATGGAGGCGGAGATATCTGGCAGGTGGCAGATTTTGTGCCTGGGGTAGTTGCCCTCGGCATATGTATCACTTTGATAGGACGGCTAGTGAATTATGTTCCGCTTTGTGCCGGGTGACAGTCATAGCGGCAAAACCAACAACTTTTTGTATTCAGATATATTTGAATATGCTCGGGTGTGTATCATAATATATTCATATTTTATTGTATTCATATTCTGGCATATTCATATTCAACGGGAGCCTGCCAGGCCGTATCGTATCCATGCATATTTGGATATATTCAAAATTAATTTTTTCGTATCATATTTTTGGCCAGCACTAATTTGTCAGTGTTGGCAAGTGAAGGGGAGAGGGAGCGGGGGAGAGGAAGGGAGAAGGGGAAAGAAGAATGTACCCTAATTATTGTATCTCGCTCAAGTCCTAGCTCGCTTGAGTCCCCGCCTCTGAATGAGTCGTGGAGTGCCTCACACCCCGACTGCTCCCACTACTATACATGTTCGAGTCGCTCTGGCTCGTGCTGTGCTGCATCTTTGGCAAGGCGGGCACCACCATACTTGCTACATTCTCCGTCAGCGTCCCGGATGAGTTGCAGGAGGGGGATGAAAGATGGGGCCGGGAAATGCGAGTGGTGGGGAAGGGATGGTAAAGAGCGCAGATCACGGATGGGCTCAAACCCTGTGCGGTACGTGCACCAGTCCTGTGCGAAGAAAGCGGCGTGGAGAGCAGGCCAGGAACCGGCGTCGGGGAAGGCGGATGTGTTGGGGAACGCGATTTGGATGTGCTATGTCGTCTTGGATTGTGGTGGTGCTCATGATGTGAGTGGGTGTGCCAGCTAGACGATTTATCCGCTGCCGCACTAGCCACGCGCTCCCTGTCCTCCCGCCGCACCCCGGCAGTCACACGCCCAGGAACCAGATCTCCTTGCTGCTGCGGTTGGGGTTTGCATCGCCAGTGAGAAGGCTTTGCACGGCTTTGTCGAGGAGGGAGGTCTTGCTGCCATTGCCCCTGGTTTGGCAGTGTTGTCTTTGCTCGATGTCGTCAACTTGGAATTGGTGTTTAGATGAGGGTTTGGTGTTGGGTTTGTCGATGGACAAGTCGCACATCCACCGCCCGAGATGGAAGAACCACCTACTGAGACAGGTAGCGACTTGGCGCCGAGGTGGGAGGGCGAGGGTCAGGTCGCCGTGGCCATTTAAAGAGCCAGATATAGACTAAACAGCATCAACAGGAGAAGTGTCGCTCTGACCTCGTACACAGGTGTGGAGCCGCATGTGCAGAGGCCGGTGATGGCATCGCAAAGTTGTACGACCTGGGCGAGTTGGTGGAATTCATGTAGCATGAGGGGCTCTGCAGCAGATGGGGCACCAGTGGTGCACACTCAGCCTCACAGATATGCCCTTGGAAGCAGAGATGGCGTGCAATGCCGAAGACAACACAGTGCTCGGCAGGTGATCGACAGATAGCGACTTGGAGTGATCGGGGGTATCTGGGGACTGGAGGAGTTGCAGGAGCTTGGAGGATGTGGGTTACTGGGGTTTTCATTCAAATCAACAGTCCCGCATCAGGCGCCCCCCTGTTGAGGACAAATTTTGGTCATGGTCACGTGTCACGGAGGGGTTTGTCAAACTCTTTAAGGCATGTCACCTTCCCCCCCCCCCCCAGTGGCAAAAAAAAAGTATATTTCACATGGAGCTGTCGAAATTTTGGAGGTATAACACGAAAGTTCAGCTGCTGTCGAAATGTCGAACCGGTAAATCGGGTCACGCGTCACACCCCCTGTCGATTTGAATGAAAAACCCGAGTATGTCGGAAGTTGGCGACGATTGCAAGAGTAAAGAGGACATTTGATCTGTCTGCACTGCCACTCTGCACTTTTCTTTCCGGACACAACCATGCATTATATCCAATTGGCCTGGTCGCACGCACTGCAACACCACTCCTGCTGAGTCCCTACCCAGAAATCTGCCGAATTTCTCCAGCCGTCACGTTGTGGTTTGGTCGTGGTGTGTCTCACATAAAAAATATCTTGCATGATCTCACCGACTCGGAGTTGCTAACCACTCTTGCAATTAGGCTTTTTTGCACTTCATGAACGGGAGTAATCATTGAAAGATCAGTGGTTCAATATGCTATCTAATTTTTTCTGAGCCAATTGTAGGAGGTGCAAAGGTGGAACACATCGCAATATGGGGTCAATACTCAAAACATTAAACCGGGAAAATATTTTTTGAATCTGTCTCGAAGACCTGTTAGAGTATATCGTAAAAAGTGTACATAAATCTTTTCAGGATTTTATATGTTGTGTGTCATCCCATGTACCGCTCAGATAGAGAATACCACGAATATCAGATATCACAAATATTTGCGAGTATACATTCACGAATAACAAATACTCATATTCGCGAATGGCTGTGGCTGTGCTATTCGCGCGAATGCGAATATCAGTTTTCAGGAAAGTTGATATTCGCGAATATTTGCAGCTATAATACACAGCCAAAGTTTCAATCAAGCATGGTAAATTTGAGTCTGTTTAACACATCTCCTCTCTAGAACCAGAACATACTTCATTTACACCAACTAGATTTGTATTTCAGATGCAAACCAACCACTTTAGAGACATCTTTACTTTGACAACTGCTTGACAGGTTGAACACAGCAAGTGTGATGGTCAATCAAATGGTTGAACATGCATGACAAGGGCTTGTATGAGTCTTTGACAATGTTTAAACTCACAAGATAGCATAAAAGTGCTCTCAGCAACTCATTGGTGGCTGCTAAACCCCCAAATTCTCAATGTATTTGCTGAGTATTCATATTCACGAATATTCGCGAATATTGCTGACTAAGCAACGAATATTTGCCATCAATATCCATACGAATGCGAATATCAGTTTTGAGGTTTTGGTGAATATTCATATTTGCGAATATATATTCGTGGTATTCTCTACGTTCAGAGTTTTCGAACAAGGGCAATTGGAGAACAAACATGGCCAAGCAGCACATTGATGGCCCAAGTGTTGCCGGTACCCATAATCAACTTCCCTTCCATACTCTTCCTACCTTCTATCTGGTGCCTGCCTCCCATAGGCATACCAATTTTTACCGGGGCTTTTTCCTCCTGGCTCCCTTCCTACTTGGTGTGGAATTCACTTGGAATGGCCAGTTTTAACTTTTCAACAGTTATCTAGTCTGTTGTTTACCGTGGGGCTCGGCAGTAAAATGTTATTACCTAATTGATGGCTCATCATTTCCTTCATTTTCGTGTTTCCTCGGTATACACACCAGCAAGATGTGCTAATATGTGCTCAAGATCCTTTTCTCAAGTACTAAATGCTCTCTGATTTTTCTCCAATTTTCTTCAGGCAAGTATGTGTTGATTTTGTGTCTTCACCGAAGTTTGAACGATCAATCACATGTGATGCGCAAGGCAAAACGGCCTTGTCCTAGTGAGTACATTAGACCTTGTATCTAAACATTGTGAAATGGTGAATTGCTAGATATCCAATCCAAGAAGCCATCCCCCCAAGAATCTCGTCAACACAGGTGTTTTCCATGTGGCAGGAGGAAAATCAGAATCTGATTACCTAAAATTACATAATAAGAATTTACTGCGATCCAACCCCCGCGGTAAACAGCAGACTTCAACAAGCAAGCTACAAGCTCAATTTTGTTGAAGCATCTGCCTAGGGGAGATTAACAGTTATCGGCTTAATTCTATCCACTTTTCTGGCGAAATGTTCACACCAAATGAGATTATTCCAACTCGGACCACGATCCTGTCTCACTCCCTCAAAGATTTGGAGATCCCTTGGTAAAAATTCCCCAATATGGCTCAAGATTCCTCACTCAGCCCATTTCCTTTGCCAGATAACTCGGATTGAGGTATTGACTCATTGTCTTCGTCTGCGGGACGATTCAATTTCATTATTCAAACCATCGGCTCCCACTGACACAACAGTATTATCTTTCCGCAAGAGTTGGACCTCACATTTCCTGAGTTCAACTGTAGATGATCTTTGGCTGCTTTTGCTTCGGAACGAGCCCATAATCTGTTCACCTGACTTGATTTCTTCGAGCTTAACCATGCACAAAGATCGATTATCCCCTTGAATTTCCATCCATTCATCCAACCTCGACCCGAGGCAAGTTTCTTTCTTCGAATTCATATATTTTGTGGGTTCCCAGTCAACTGGCATTCCGGCTCGATGTCCATGCTCCAACGCTTTCACATCGCTTCTGCGCCATCTCTGCGCGGCTTTGTCCTCGTTGGGCTCAAGCCCTGATTCCGGTGTCTTCTTGGCGCCTCCAGGCTATAACTCTCTTTCCTCGCCCTATTCGAAGTCCGAAAACGTGGCTGTCCTTAATCTCCACTTTGAAGACACTGCTCCACCGACAACTAGTGTTTACTGCTGAATTATGTCCACTGACGTGAACAAAACGGGCACGATGGTCAACGGCTGTGAGCCCCGCTCATCGAGGCGAATCTGAATGAAAGAATCTTGATGTGTTTTCTTCCTTCTGCGCTACCATTGAAGTCACTCATTTGTGTATTGCAGACACACGTATTTGCCCAAACAGCCTGTAACCAAGTATAAAATCAACGACAAGATGTCGAATTGTGTGGCATATGACTACGTACCAAAGATAATGGGACAAATTTCAGTTCAACAACAAATTCCGGGTCTGCTATGGATATACAAGTTCAAGTAATGCGGAATAATGAACGAAGGTATGTAGGAATGCTGCTCGGCCGCCAGGCGTCATCTGCCACTGGACTACGCACACACGAGAAGGCCTTCTGTTTTGCCATTCATGTTGACCTTCAAAAATGATTCAAATGGCGATCACCACAACCGAAGATTCACTGCATTCAGGCCAATGATCGACGCTGCTTGCCAAGTTGCACTGCCATGAGCCGCGCTGAGTCGAGGTGTCGCGACAGAGTCTGCCGCGATGATGACGGCAGACCTATGTCGTGCTACATATACTGCCGTGAGTCGAGATGGGGTCGGCAGACTCCACTGCGCTTTGCCTCCCACCTCCGACCGATCTCAGCACACCCCACTTACCTTTGCTGGACTTCTCCTGCCCTGCGTCCCAGCCTTGATATGGTATGTGTTGTTGAACACCTGGGAATATTCTCACTGATCACGAATGTTTCTGGCAATTTGATTGATCTGCTAGGGCTTAGGTTTGATGACAGCCGTTCAACGTTCAACAGCCACTCGTGCGAATTTAGTACTATATCAGCAAGTACATCAGTGGTAGAACACCGCAAAAGACTCATAGTGCAGTGGAGAGGGAAGATGTCCCTGAGAAACAATGAGAAAGGAAGTATCGGCTGTATCAGTTAGATCGCCCGATGATGTGACAGTGTGATGTCACTTGCCTGGCAGGACATACTGTAGTATTTCGACCAAAGGTTCAGGTGATGGGTGACACAGGCCTGTGAATGAACAATTTTGGCCTTGGTGAAAGGTGACAGCATAATTGTTGATCCAAATAGGCCTAAAAACGCGAAAATTTTCAGTCCGGAAACTGCTGAATTGCCTTTTATGGTAATTTTACCTTAATTGCCGACAAATGAACAACTGACCCAGTCAACAATTGAGGTGACGGGTGACACCCCGTGAACCTTTGGTCGAAACACTACAGTAGGACCTGTCTATGGTCAGTATTTTGACAATTTGAATACCAGCTGTGGACTTAGAGATGGATAGTTCAGTAGACCCATGTGGGATCCAACACATCGGCAGACCGCGGCAGACTATGTCCGCCCAGCCGCGATGCCTCTGGCACACCCTGTGCTGCGGTGGGGTCTGAATCCAGTGATTGCCCTACAGAAGTCATTCTGAAGTCGACCCCAGCGATGGACGCCCGCCCTTCCATTTTCTTGGGCATATCGCCACTTGTTATTGTCGCCATCGGGATCAAATTCCAGCCTTCTTTGCTGGCAGAGAGTTTGTCCCGAAGGTGCTGGCGTGTATTGAGCCTGTTAATGGGTGAGTGTCTAGTGGAGCAGTGGACATGAGGATGCATGTGGCTAGCAGGCTGTTCATGTACACTGTCAATCAGAATTAGACTGTAACAGGCGACTGGTGGATGTAGTACTAACATTTACTGCATGGGGCGAGGCCGAGGGAAAACCAGAACGTGTTGGGGAGCACCAGAAACTGCGAAGCCGTGAGTATATAGAAAATGTATTATGGACCGTACCAAAGCCATATTCACAGCGGAAGACAACGCGGTCAGCACGCCGCGAGTCGCAGATAAGCATGTCTAGCATTGTATTGGTTCTGCCGCCCGACTACATGAGAACCGTCTTTTGGCACAAAGGTAACTGACTGGACTTACTTCATCATCTCACCCTTCTGAGTGTTGAGCAATACTGTGCAGATCTGTATGGAGGCAACTATGCCGGAGGCGTTACAAAAATTTTAGGTTATGGTGTAGCAACGGAGCTTGAGTTAGGTGTTATGTTGTCTAATTTAGGCAACTTTGAGTGGCAACTTTCGGGTGATGTGCCAGAAAGGAAATGGCGAACAAAGCAAATTTGAAGTCACTGTCAGAAATACACCATAGAGAATTAAGTAACTCTTCCTTCTACAACGACCATGCCACCTCCCGAATCCAGAGCCCAGAGGAATTCCTCGAGAGCTTGACTGAGGAGCGAGAAGTGGGGGCAATGTGGACATCCACTGACGAGGTGAATATCAACCCCACAGATATCCCCTTGCACTCTGTTGTTCAGGCGGCCCTCCAACTTGAGATTCCGGCAGCTCAACTGCCAGCTGCTGGCAACTTTTGCATTTCATCAGACACTGTTTGTGCTGATGACGATCAGACACTGTTCGTGCTGATGACGACGGGATCCTGGCCGGCAGTGGAGATGTTGAAAATATCTGGGCATACAATGATAATGGGCGCCTGTGGAGCGAGGGAAATTTGGCAGATGAGACTTTCGGACAACCCTAGATAGAAATAGATTTTTTTTTTGGGATTTTTGACACTGTTTTGTTTGAGAAAAATGCATACTAAAAATACTGTGTACCAGCAAGCAACTGGAGCCCCGTTATGTGTTACGCTGCGCAAATTAGGCAACATTTTGGACCCGGTGTTATGCGTTACGTTGCTATCATACAGATCTGAACAGTAGGCAGAGATAGGTGGTGATGAGGAGATCGCAGGCAAGGGAAGCGGCAGATTGGAGGGTGGTAATAGCCTGATACCAAGTTGTTAGGAGGAGAGAAAATTGAGAGGAGTTCAGTGTTCACACCTTCGTGTCGTCTAGTTTAGAGGGTGGTAATAGCCTGATACTAAGTTGTTAGGAGGAAAGAAAATTGAGAGGAGTTCAGTGTTCACACCTTCGTGTCGTCGAGTTTGGGGAAAGATCGCAGCTCGTATACCTGAAAGATATTTGGGTCAGTACCGAAGCCAAAAGAGAAGGGAGTTACTTACGACCATATCGTCTGGATGATCCCGGCGACTGTGAAGTGTAGACGTTGGCGACGCCTTGCATGAAAAAAGCAGCATGCCAATCTGCACGCCGAAAGCTACCGACGCCGGAAAAAATAAGCTCGATTGAGAAATAAATCTATCCGGGCCCAGGTTCTCAGATAAGACAGATCTATATAAAAAAAAAGAGGTGGGTGTCGAGGACAAACGTCAAAGTGGAGCATAGAGCGTTTTTTCATACTTCTGTGCTCGGCGTACCTACAACGGAACTCTCGGGCGATCTAAAAATTATGTCGCACGCTACGGAGCCTCTGTCCGTATCATTCCAAGCTTATATCATCACACTGGCCCACACATCCCGGGCTGCATTCTGCTTCCATTACCCCCCCCCCCCCCCTCCTCCTCTTTACTCCTGCGGCCGCTAGGCAATCATAAACATTCTTGATATTTCCGACATTCATGCCTTTCAGGGTGCAGGGGGGGTCGAACTGCGATGAGCTCCGCGGGATAGCAACTTTCAACAAGAAACTTTTGGGATGGATAGATGGTTTAACGTTTTATGGCTTGTAAAAATCTACGCCCTACTCTTTCTACATCACAGTCATCATTTCCTGGTAGATGATACGTTCCATTCGGCCTATCTTGGCATCGAAATTTGTGGAATCCCTGGCCTTTATAAATTCTGCATCGGCATGAACCTAGTTCAACCCGTCAGCCCGAAATTGGAGGAACCGCAGAGTTGGGATGATTTCACCTCCTCCCATTTCTCCTCACTCTCAAACTCCGCAATCATAATTGCATCGAACGATGTTGGTGCATCAGGCAGCAAGTTCAAGGAGGGGACCAAATTGCTCGCGTCGTTCCTCGACAAAGCCTCCAGACACGTCCGACTCAGATTTACAACACCGAAAAATACTAGACACGTACGATATCGAGGCGAAGAACGTTTCGTTTCATGATGGGGACGTTTTTCACCAGATTTAATACCTCCAGGAAGGCCCTTTGAAAGTCCTCAGCCGAGACATCCGATGCTCTTGCGAAGAGGTCGATTTTGCGGAACGGCTTTTTCTGAAGCGACATGGGGAAGCTTCGTGAGCGTAAGCGGGTGCCCATGTATATAAGTATATGAGGCATACCCCGCTTTCTCACATTCCAAATGTAGTTAGTTTGACCGTTGCCAAAGCGTGAATTCCTTCTCAGGGATAAAAACAGGACATTTCTCATGCAGACTCATCAGGACGTCCGACGGAGTAGTCGAAGCCATCCCACAGTGAGTAGTACGGCGAGTTATGTTCTTAAAGGTGAAATTACTTTACTAGCACCTGGGTTGAGGCTCCTTTCGACATACTCAACCGTAGTTCGGATTATGTATGGTGATGTTTGGCTGATCTTGACGCGTCAACGGAGCACGTGATGTTTCATCTCTTGCCTTCTTCCTCTTGCGTTCGAGATCTTCAGTATCAAATGGACATACTCAGTTTGCCGCCCCGTTTCTAGATTCAAAACGGACGGACATAGCCACCGTTTATTCCTCAAAATGGGGCAGCAAACTAGTACTGTACTATTTCGTTCAATTCTTATGTCACGTGTCACAGGACCCAAAATATAAGAAAATTTTCTTACCTGTCACAGGTCACCAACGGCATATTAGAATGTGCCGAAGAGGTCACAAAATGGCTGAAAAATGCTCAAAAAAGCCCATTTTTGCTCCACAGCGCAGCGGTAATGTGGTGGTCGATGGCACCCAGGGGTTCACACAAAATGCTGCTTTTGACGTGAGTAGAGCTAAAGCGGAAGTATACTCCTTCCATCTTCCCCTCATCAGTGGCTCTTCAAAAATGTCGTGGTCCCTGGGGCAGTGATCACAGGTCGACTTTTGAGAGGCTCTCCAACTTTTCTCTTGATATAAGAAAAAAAAAGGTGTCACACGATTCTCGCGCGATTTTAGAACTTCAAAGTTCTAATTTTTTTGTCAGAGGTCACAGCGCGTTAGAATTGAACGAAATACTACAGTACTCCTCATTTTTTTTCCCCGTTCAAAAGCCTGAAAGTCGAATGCGGACCATGATCAGAAGCAATCGGCAGATGGCTCAGTGCCCGAACAGGTTGAGTAACAGTTTCCGTCTTCAACCTGGCCGTAACTGCATTCTGCGCCTAGTTGCGTCCCATCTGTGGTCCGCATTCAAACGCCTAATCTCATTTCCACATGTGTATGTTCCCTTCAAATCCCGCCTTTTGAATTACACAATCATAATACAGCCACAACCTAGCGATATACACTCTTCAGAAGCCGAAGCTCCCCTCCCCATCCTCAATGAGCGCGTCAATCGCCTCCTGGTCGTCGATCGCAGCCCCAGTGTCGCCGAACTGGTCGTCGATCTGGAGCTTCGCGCGCAAGCCCGAGAGCTGCCCAAGCTGTTCCGGGGTGAGGTTTGTGTTCTGTGCCGGCAACGGATCGAGGGGGTTCACAGATGCCGTGGCCGCGGCGGCAGCGGCGGAGCTCGACGCGGCGGCGATGGACGCCGCGATGTCGATGCCCGCGGCGGTCTCGGCAGCTGCTGCGGCTATCGAGGCGCTAGAGAACTCGGCCTGCTGCTCGTCGTGTGCGTCGTTGTTGCCCGCTGGGATGATGACGCCGCCCTGCAGCGGGAGTGAGTATTCTTCTACCCATGATCAGTGTGAAGGACGCACGAAGTTGGTGAAGCCAGGGGGAACTGTGTTGTCATCGGTTCCTGCTGCTGCGTCGGCTGTAGCGGTCGCGGTAGCCGCTGCGCCCTGAACGCCAAATGAGCAAGTAGTCGCCGTGGTTGGGTGATTGGGATACGTACGATCAAGTCAGCCAAGTCACCTAAGCTCACATCACCGCCATTATCCTTTGCGCGGCCGGATATGGGGCGCGCCGTGACGGAAGCGGCGAGGGCAGCGACTACAATGATGAATGCGTTGACCATGTTTAAAGTGTATTGAAGTCGTGTAAACGAAATGAAGTTTCAAGGCAAGGAAACGAGTAGCGTCGAGCTCAGAAGAGGCTTGAAGGGAAGTATGGGGAGAAAATGAAGTGAGGAATCAACCTTGAGGGTTCGTCGACAAGGCATGCCAAGTTTTATACTCACGGGAGATCACCACGCGATGATAGATGGAAACGAAAGATGCAATCCAAAAAAACATTTGTGCGCATGTCGTATCCAGGACTGAATCCATCCATCATCTGAATAGCGGGACCATGCCTTGTAATGCCTACCTCGCATGCAACGGGCCGTGGAACTCCCAACGGACACCACAGCTTCGCGGTTGACTGATGACGGTCGGCATGGTCGAATTCAATTATATTGGATGTGACATGGGTTAATGTTTGAGGGCGGCTATTCATAGGCGTTGCTTGGCACCGGACAATGAAGATCAACTCCGGATCTGATTCTGCTGACAGGGCAGAGCCTCGTGCTATGGTAGGTTAGACTGCGAGGGAACGTGTAGGCGAGCGCGTGTATTGTGATGCCTTTTTGGCAGTGGATCCTTCTCTGCCTGCGATTGGGTCCGACACACGGCAGACTGAGGGACTGGCTGGATCTCGACCCATTTCATATGCGAACGTCCTTGTTGCCTTAGCTCATCACATTATTATCCTGGACTGGAACTGGACCCTTTGTTCGTTTGATCTGATTGCATTCTAATCCGACGCATGCGGTCCTTTAGACGTTCAGTGCGATTCATGAGGAAGGCGTGAGGGCTTCCAGTCCGCCTCTTCCACTCGTTCCGTTGAGCAAAGTTGGTACGCATACAGTATCAAGCTGCTGTGGATCATGGCTGATCATCTTCTTCCGATAGTGCAATCAATTACAAGTCATGAGGAATCTGTGGGTTCAAATCCCACCGGCAGCATGTTTGGACTTTTTCGCGTAACATAAAGGGCATCCGGTATACAAAGTGCCAGGTGTTCAACTTGAATGTCCATCAGCATTCGGCGACTGAGTCTTTCCTTTTTCTTTTTTGTGGGTCTTTCTTCTCTGCGCGGCGGTATCTTATTGGAACGAGGGCTCCACCAAGGCGTACAACTGAACCAGAAGCAGGCAGTCAATCACAGCTCCCAGTGTACGCCTTCAGATAAATCAGCTATTGGCATACTCGAAGATGCAGGCAAATGGAAGGGTGAACGACCGGCGGGAGTGAGGATCCCCGCGACAATGATTTGGACGAGTCAGTAAAACCACGAAGACGTGCCCGATTTCGGCCCACAACCAACCATCAATATCATGAATACACGAACCTCACGGTTAAAGTGTTTCAAAAGAGCCAAAGCCGGAGGTTCGTTCGGCTCAATTTGACCCGGTTCAGTCCTGAAATTGGCATCAGCGTCCTTATCGTTTGAATCCGTAGGATGCCCAACGCCTACCGTGAATATTACTGCTAGGTTGAATTAAATGTTAGTGTTAGGTTGCAACGCAAGACGAGTACGTGGGAGAGATGGATATAAAAAGACGAGACGGAAACGATGGAGCGGAGGAATGAAACGTTGGGCGTCGGAAGTAAGAGTAGTCCATCAGAGTCCCGCGAACCTATTACAGATACAATGATAACCGATACTATGGCGTCCCAGTATCCATATCCCAACCCAGCCAGCCCCTACCCTCGGAGTCCGGCTAATCGAACAAGGACCCGCGGTAGGGGAACCCAGGATGCCGCCTCACACCCTGGGGAAAGTTGTCAGTCACTGGTTCAGATCAGTGGTCTCAGTAAGTCACGCTTATCATCGGATGAAGAACGAGAAAAGAGACGGGGTTGGGGAAGCGGGAGGGACAGCCAAAACACTCACATCAGCGACAATGTAACGTCCCCGTGGATCTTCGCCTTGATCTGCACGTCCACCTCCAGGTTCAGATCGAGCCGCAGCTTGAGCGCCTCTTTCTTCTGTCCTCCGCCGCCGCCGCCGAGGAGGCCGCCCTGTTGTTGCTGGGGAGCGGGCGCAGGCGGTTGCTGTGGCTGCGACTGCGATTGAGATGGGGGTGGTGGCTGGGACCGGTACGAAGACGTAGACGCAGACGAGGACTCAGGCTGCCTCCGCCGCCGGCCGCCGCGATCGCGTCGCCGCGAGGACTGCTGCGGTCCTTCCACTTCTCCTTCTCTTTCTCCCAGTCCTTCTCCTCCTACTCGCCGTCTTTCAGCTTTCAGCTGTTCCCCGTCCCGCGAGTGTCGTTCTCGTTCTCGTACGTGCTCTTGTTCCCGTGGTGGTGGTTGTCGGGACTGGGAACGGGAACGGGACGCGGGGGCAGGCGCAGGGGATGGCTCGCGCGAGACCGGTTTCCCGTTTGATGATTGTCGTACTTGCTCCTGTTCTTGTTCTGGTGGGGATTGTCTGGAACGGGAACGGGACACAGGTGCAGGCGACACCGACGCCTCGCGCGAGAGCGCGGTGTCTTCGGCCGACATGCGTTCGTTCTCAGGAGTAGCGTAGAGAGGGCGCTGCGCAGCGAGAAAATGTGCGTGCACAGAGGGACGGTGACAAACGATTATGGAAAGCCCGCGCTTTTATGAGCGGAGGACACGCGATGACGTACATATCCCGCGTCATCGAAATTCGATCGGACCTCGGGCGTGGGAGGGAGGCTGTGTTTGTTGGGATCAAAATTATTTTCTCTTGCGACTCTTGCGTCCATGCTGGATGGACCCCTAGCTCGAGGACCAGAACGTAGGACACGACGCGAATATGCAGAAAATCCGGCGCTCTGATCATTCCGTGATGCCTGCGACTGCGCCTCCACCGAGTCGCTAAAGTCCAAGCCGGGGTCCGCCCGAAAACGCTGCCCGATGCTTTTTTTAGACCTGGCTTTGACTTGAAGAAATGTTTTCTCGCGCCTCGCTCTCCATTGTTCTTCCTGCGTCTACTTCCCCCTCAGACTTTGCGCTTTATCAGTATCTGCCGGGCCCTCCTCTCTGCTTCCTCTGCCGGCTGCTTCGTGTCTCCCCCGTTGGCGACTCTAGGCTTGCCCTACAGCTGCACCCGCGATGCGCGTCTGACAAAATTTCGCTCTTGCCACCACCCACAACGATTGTAATCCCATATGAGTCGCTGCGCTGTGTATGTGCATAGCTCGCTATGCTCCGGGTCGCATCACACGGCCAGTGTGCCCCATGGAACCGCAACCAGATTAGACCAGAGCCTCACCTAACGCTTTATTCCCCCGTGGGCGCACTCCAGGACGCCCTATATGCTTTCCGAACGGTATCAATGGGTCGAGAAGGAGCAGTTTCGGTTCTGGTTCAGTCCCATCAACAACGTAGTCGTCAAGTACTAATCTTTTTTTTTGTGGTGTGCTCTGGGCTTTGTTTCTCGATCACTTATTCCCTAGTCTTTTCCATCCATCCATCTCAAAAGATTTGTACCAGTGTCAAAAGACCGGTTTGCTACTTACAGCCGGCTGTTGATGCGCCCACCAAGAATACTGGTAAACACAATGTTTTGAAGAAGTCAGCTAAATATATTGTGCTGGAAATTGTAGGGTACGAGCTGCTCTGGATCATGGGTGATCATTCCCTTCCGCTGTTGGGGTCACAACAGTGTTTCAAGGGAAGAGGTGGGTACAAATCTGAGAGTGACATTTTTGGCTTGCAAAAGTGGCTTGCACCTTGTCAGCAACGGCCTCTGGGCCGGCTAAACAGCAAGTAACCCGGCGAGAACCCCAACCAGGAGAAACCCGATAGATGCTTAATAGCTCGTGTGTTCCCCGAGCAGTAGGACCAGTCGTACGGTGTCCTCCCTGGGAGGCCGTATGTCGTAGGTCGGGATGCGAGGCGGAACCCGGAACGAGTCGAAGAGGGTGTGATATCCACTCAGGTACAAAACCCGAGGTGTGGATACAACCCGTAGTACGGTGTGAGGGAAGCGGGACAGAGTGGAGACAATGCCTATGTCAAGCCAAGGTAGAAGCCTGAGATTAGATGAGGTAGAATCTACTGTACATGGAGATTCTACCGCGCTTATATAGGCTTCTAATAAATTAAAGCGATCGCGGTCAGTCGCGGTCAGTTCCTGCAACGTAGCGTTAAGGAGCATTAATGCTGATGCTCCTGGACTCCTCTGTGTTGGTTTCCGTGACGTCGGTGGGCCTAGGAGACCCGATGTTCGGGTTTCCTAGTCCTAAGTGTCATCGTCTCCAGTGCTTCAAACCCTGATCAGGTTTGCAACCACTCCTGTACTCCGTGTACTTTCCTGTGTCAGCCCTTGGTGCGCCTGGGGACTAGAGTCCGTCTATACTGGTTCCTAGTCCCTAACGTCTTCTGTATTCCGTGGCGCAGACTCCCCGGGTCTGCGGCTTTAGAATCCGAGGCCGGGTTTCAACCGTGAGAAGGTCACGTGGTGGCGTCATGAGAGTCCCGTGCCACTAAGACGCGTCGCGCGAAAAAGTAGAATCCGGGTGATTCATGACACACCTGCATGAAATGGCTTGTATTGGGCGGGGGTGTGGGTTTGGGTGGGATCACATGCCCATGCCCAGCCGAATGAAGCCATTCTGCTGGCTTGGAATCAGTGTAAGGGTGACCTTAAGCTCGGCGTGGAGCACGGAAACTAGCAGGGGGATCCGAAGTACATTAATCGCTATACTAAGGTACAGGAATGGAAATACTACGTACCTAGCAGGGGAATCTGAAGAGAAGACAGGATGAGGATTCCCATGCTAGGTGAAGCTTATAAACTAATAGGTACTAGCCAGCAGCATGTGTCTGAAGGGATCAGCAGTGATCCTAAGCTTGGTCACATAGCACATGCCAATGCAAGCAATCGGAGGGAATGGGGGTGGATGGAGCTGGAGGTGGGGCCAAGGAGGGATGGTCAGAGGGTGGTGGTGAGGGTGCAGGTGATGCGGAGGACAGATGGGGTGGAGCCGAGGTGGCTGAAGTGAGGGCTCCCGGGTTCCCCTGATAATCAGCCAAAATACAGAAGTGGCTTGCACCTCCCACACACTGTGGCTAGTATGGTACATATCTTTCTAGTCATCACCTGAAATTCCATAGCACACCAATTATCATAGTCTATATAGTCCCAGTCAAACCTGCCGTACAAGCCAACTGGCTTGTTAAAGTCCACCTATACACCCTTCTCTTCTACTACGGCAGTCAAACCAAGAGTCTTGCTATAGTTTTAACACAGCTGAGCTTTGGCTGCACCTGGGCATACAATAGAGAGAAAAAATAATTAACCAAAAAAAAAGTATAGAGAGAGGAAATTCCGAATCAGTAAGTTTGTATAGAGAAATTAATGATAACATATGTAGAGATTACGAAACTGTCAACGAATGTAGAGAAACTCGCATACCGGCTAATGTAGAGAGAGGAAATGTGTGCTGTTTCCTCTCCCTATTTTGGCCGAACTTGGCAGATCAAAAGTAGAGGAAAGTAGTTATTTTCACAATATGAAATATACAGAGGAAAACACAGAATTTACAAAGTTTGTAGAGGAATATTAAAAGTGCATTTGGACCGCCATATTGATGGCCTGGATTTTACTCTGAGTCATCAAACTGAACCTGAAGAATTGCGAGATACAACTAACTTGTTGATGAAACTGGCAACAAGATACATATTCTGGTGATCCAGAGCCGCTTTACGTGTAGCAACTGCCTGGGAATCAGTGTTGTCAGTCGTGAACAAAGTGGCTTGCGCAAGCCATTCTGCGTGATGCCATCAAAATGGGCGTGAGGGCGGTGTGCACCCAAAAATATTGAAATTACAGTGAGGGCAAGGTCAAAATAATATTTGTGAACTCTATTTCATTCTGTTCTAGCAATCTACTATTATCATTTTAACTGTTTCCCGTCGATGAAAGCAATACAAAAAGATACGACTCAATGAAAGACACATATCAAGGCAAACATCAAGCATACATCGAAGAAGAACTTGAGACCGGGACAGAGATTTAGTGCTGGTGAAATATAAGGAGGTATCCTCCGACGATATGAAGATGCCTCCCATTACGGCGAGGTTGGCGCCCGACTCGCGGGAAGGTGAAGCCAAACCACCACCGCCTGATTTCTAGGCCGGGTGCTGAGTTGACAAGTCGTTCTGCAAGGTGGAAGCCTGAGGGTACAGGCTCGCGGAGGCAGAAGTTGCATCTTCAAACGGCGACGGTGGACCTTACGGTAGCGGGAATGAAATGAATACAAGAGGATGTACTTGGATATCATGGCGCGAGCAGACGGAAGCTCACGCAGTGCAAGTGAGGCCGCGAGCGACGTTCCAAGGCAGTTTATGGGAAACCCAGAAGCACTATCGCGGAGAGGTGTGGGCCAATCAGGGAGGCCAACATTCGGCTTACCTTGGATGGTTATAGAACGAGGTAGGGACGTGCTATTGGCTGTCGGACATGGTGGTAGAAAGGACGAGGGAGACAAGTGAGCAGGAGGCCACGACGGAAGCAAAATGATCGCTTCAACGGAGGATACGCATAATCAACAGGAATTGCTTCCGAGCCCCTATCCAGGTTTTGAGTCCATTGTGAATCATTCGTGATCACCTTCCCAGTGTCGACAGGGCTTTGAATTTTGCACGCAAGCCTGCCAGTTCGTTCCACCACGGGCCCACAAAAGCTATTGCATCGAGTTTCAAGTTTTGACTTCATCATTTCATTCAATTGATTATAAGCCTAGACCGATACACCACATCATAAGTTACATTATTTATTTTATTTTAAAACGTAACTATTCAGTGTCCCCCAGTAAACCACCAGAGCGAAGGTACTAAGATCTATATTTGGAACTCAATGCTGTCTTCGCAGTCCTCAAGAACGTTAGAATACCGCTCGATCCCCTCCTCAGGATCTCGATGCGTACACGTGTGGTGGACATCTGCCTCTGTCCGTTGAGGATGTCCTGCCGCGCCTAGGGACTGTCTCAGCATGCTCCCTGCGCTCTCGCCTCCAGCATTATTCCCGTCGACCAGAGTCCGCGTGTATAAAGATAGTGTCGTGCTGCGTGAGCCTCGAGACTGAGACTTTGCGGTGCTGCTACTTTGTTGGGAGCCATCGGAGCTTGCGCTCGGAGGTACATTTCGGAGGGTGTCGATGGCGCGTAGGAAGGACTACATGATATTTTTTTAGGATTAAATTTTGTCATCGAAAGTATTAGAATGCTGAGCGGCGCTTACCGGATCGGTCGCGGCGAGCACAGCGTACAGAATTGGACGCGCGCAGAATATGCATTGATCTATGGGACCCAGTCAGCAAGAAGGCTCATCCTCTGGATTCCGGAAACCGTGCACCGAAGGCGTTTAACCGGGCATTCTGTGAACGGAGAACGAATTAAGGAATCGCACAAGAATAAGGGACCAGCAGGGTAATGGAACGGCATTGAGTGCACATACCAATTCGGAATTCCCTGGGTGCTTCGCGAGATACAAATCCAAAGTAGAACCGGAGAAGTTGAGGATGCAGGAAAAGAACGGGTACAGCGCTGCATCGGCAACGCGCTAAGTCCCAAATAAATGGGAGTGGTAAACTCGAGAGACCGTACTGATGCGCAGGATTATATTCCGGAATTGCAGGATCGGGGACGCGCTGTACGCGGCGTGCTGCAAGGCGGTCATTTCGGCGGACATGTTCGAACGTATGCGCTTCACGCGCATCTGCGTTCGTCGTCGTCAGTCTCGAAAACACTTGGGACACAGTGCCACAAACGAACCCGGCGGCGGAGCATGTACGACATGAGAATGACGAAACATACGAGCTCCGAAGACGCCATGAGGACCATCCAGAATGTCTGCGTGCCGAAGATCCATCGAAACCTCACGACAGGGTCCGGATTGCTGAACCAACAGAGATTGTCGTAGAAACCCAATTGCCCCCCGGCGAGCGGAGGGAAATTGCACACCGCGACGAGAAGGGAAGACCCGATCACATAGTATTTTTCCATCATGAGCCCGTTGACCCCGTGGATCAGAACCAATCTAGCGATAGTTAACTTACTTTAAGTGCAATTTTGTAAAGAGCGGACTTACTGGAGATTTAGAGCCATACAGCAGTACATGCAGGCAGAGAATAAGAGCGACGCCTGTAGGAGATCAGGATAAAGCGGCCAAATTCTAGTCGTGGTTGGACGTACGTTACTAGCGAATCCAGCGAAAGTACATCCAACGGGGGAGATGGGACCCGTCATGAGTGCTTCCATTGGAATCATGGTGACAGAAAGGATGAGGCTTGGTAAGCGAGTTGAGACAAAAATATAAGTGGGGTAAATGCGTCTAGCACGCACTTAGATACCATGGCGTATACGAGCAGGCGGAAGCTTACGCGGTGCAAGTGAGGCCGCGAGCCACGTTTCGAGGCGGTGTATGCAAACATCATAAGAACCACAGCACAGAGGACGATCCCAATGATCAAGATCCCTAGGAGCAAATCCCTGTGGAGAGTTGAGACGTGCACCAATGGCTCCAATCCGCCGAGCACGACATTCAGCGTACCTCAGATGGTCATCGAAAGAGCTGCGGACGTGCTCCTTAGAGTCCGACATGGCGGCAGGAGGAAAGAAAGAGCAACGCGGGTAGTAAAATGTGATAGCGGAAACGGGACCAAGCAACATAATTTCTTCTAAAACCCTCGAGTTCGCCGTCCGCCATGTGTCGGCTTCTCCATATATCAAGATCAATGCCGTTGAACCTTACGGCTCAAGTGGTCGACAGTGACCATGTAGTCCCAAACCGATGACACTGCCAAACCTGGATGGCAGAAGGAGAGAAAGACGAAGGTCGCTGGCCGGGGGATCATCTTCAACCATTTTATCTCTAGCACTTTCAATGAAACCCACGACCTTCCCTGAGAGGAAATGCTGGAGGCCGACATGGCGGTGGAGAGAAAAGAAGAGGCCTCATGCCAACCGCCGATGCTTGCCATAATGCCGATCATTCGCCCATTAAGGTGGCGCGGACGGGTACCGTGCGACACTGGACTAGGGATCGTCACCGTACCCGTCCAGGACGGTTGGACGGACGGACAGACGGGCAACCGTCCCGTCCTGTCCCTGGGCTACTGGTCTCCCCAGCATGCCGTACCGTCGCCGGACAGCAGCGAGGAAGGCCGTCCCGTCCACCGGAAGACGGAAGGACGGACGGACGATTATGGTCGTAATTTCTGTTCGTAATTAATCTGCTGGTGGCTCAGGGTTGGGTTAGTAAATCTCCAGGGAAAACTCCGTGAATATCGTGGAAATTGTTGCAGAAATTGTCGCAGATCCATTTGTTTCCCGCTCTCTCCTCATTTCGGACGTCAAAACGCGCTCGTCATCAACATGCATGATGTTTCCGTAAGTCCGAATTCCGAAATTAGGACTTCTCAAATTAATACGCACAGGAGAAGCGCTAGGATACCGAGTCGTTGTGGACGCGTATGTTGTCACAAAAAAGACCTTCGTACTACATGTCTGACGAGGACTGGGATTCCATCAAGCTCGTCTCGGAATGGCCTTTTCTATTCAAAGGAGCTACGGCGAAGATTTCAACTACTAAGAAGCCGATACTCTCTGAGACTCACACCATCTTTCGCATCAAGTCAAGTATCTGCAATCTTCCTGTCCTGATCAATTCCACCATGGCGCGGCTCACTGGCCCATAGGAAGTTGCAGAACGAGCTTTACTTACGATTCTACCAATTTCCATTATTTCCTTTCTATTCCTCATACTTATTGCAGACTTACTTGCGATTAAACTCCGATAGTTCTTTTTTATACATGTTTTACTGAGTTCCGTCCGACCGTCCACCGTCCCGTCCCGTCAAGCATCATGAGAGAGCCTCCGCCACCGTACCGTCGACGGTATTCGTCGGCCGGGACGGACGGTGACGATCCCTACGCAACTGGACCCTACAGAAATCCGCTTTCGGCCGGATCAGGAAGCTGCACAGATCCGACAATTAGAATTTATGAATTCTCTGGAGATCTCAAGAAAAAAAATCGCGGTCTGAGAATAGTTAGATGTTTTAAATCTCTGGAGATCTCAAGTATGGTTGAGAACTCGTGAGGAGACTCTGAGGAGTTGAGATCTCTAGAGATCTCAAGCAAAAAAATTGATGGCCTATCACTACGTTCCGCCCCCCCTAGAAACAGGCTGAGGCCAGATGACCTACCCGCAGCTGCCCAGAGGGGTCTGTCTAGGTGACTAGAAGCGGTCTGTGCAAGTCAGTCTAGGTATGTGCAGTGCAGCTGTTTGTATCTTAAGGGAGGTCAGTTCAGCCCAGGGTAGGTCAGTCAAGATGCTGGCCACCTAACCCGAGGTAAACATACCTCATTTCAGGTGGAGAATGACTTGTAGTCTTGCCACTTCATTGTCACAGCCAATTTCGGCTCAGAGAGGCGATTACCTGACAGTCAGCTTACATTGTATTCACTGCGAGACTGGTACATGGGTGTCGGAGAGCAAGAGATGAGCCAAGTGGCAACTCTCCCAGGAACGGTGTCCCTGGACGTGTTCGCAACCCGCCGATTCGAAATTGTAACAGTGATGATCCCAATTAGGCTCTTGCAACTCTGCATTGGCTCCTTGACAACAACAACAAATCTGAAACTGAGAGAGATTATTCATCTAATGCGTGTGAGGATGAACAGAATGCCCCTCACCTGGCATTGGATACAGTACAGAGTCGGTGCACCCTGGGACAAGGTCAAGGTAGGTGCCAAAACTGAGACGGACACACCTATACGCACCTACATACACTGATCTGAACTGATCTGCATGATGTCAGTGTAGCTGGCCAGCCGTTTCCTACCCGGCCCTATGCGAAAGCGTGTGTGGTCGGCTACACAGAGCCAGTGGGATTGGTAGCCAGACCTAGACTTACATTGCCGAACCTTGACTAAGTGAGTCTAGCTGACCCTGGAATATAGTGTATGGATGCTCAGGATGACGGGTACCCGCACTACCATGCTTTCTGTTCTGTATTGACTGTGTCTTTCCCAGGTACACTTTCCTCGAACAAGCCATTGCCACATGTCTTTTCTTCCTTTGAAACTAACATCATAACTGGACGCATTGTCCTACATTTGACTTGTTGAGTGCCATATACCGATATGTAGAAAGGCCTAACATTGGACCCCAAATTTTGCGGTCTGTGGTTGCGCAACAATGCTCGCTACTGCGTAAAAGCGGCCGAGTTCGGATTCTTCAAACGGGTTTGTATCTCCATTCATAATTTCCGGCTTAGCATATACTCTGCTCTTCGCCCTCTCACGTGCCACACCCGATGCACGTTGGCCCTCTCTGTGTCGTTGAAGAAATCTAATTGGCTGAAACAAACAGGAACCAACCATTTTGAAATTTGCCTTTCACATTTCTTCCCAGCGTTAAGTAACCATCTACAGTGTTGTACCACATCTTGGAACACTACCACCACTTGGAACAAACACATTTTTCTCCACACCAGCCAATACTATTGGTCCGAAATTTTAGATATATGATTATGAACATATAATCCATGTCTGAGTAGAGTTTAGGATAACCAGACCTTCGGGATGGAGATAGACATCAATTCAAAAAGTCTGAAATCACCAAAATTGATACTTGTATATCTTGCTCAAAACTGCTTGGAAAATTACACCTGTACAGATATAATCATTTGAATAGGATATAAACAAGATCCAGTCTTTATTTTGGGCTTCCTTACTCCCAGTCCCATGAACTGCATAATCTCGCACAGGAGTTGGGACGTGTGACTGCTGTGACATGCGGAGTTTGCTGGTTTCGGACCCTCCTGTTCTTCTTTCTACAGCGTAGCTACCCTAATGTATTCCATTGGACTTGGAGGTTTTTATGAAGGTAAAAATAAATATACCTTGGGGGTAAACAGCTCGGAAAGTGGATGCAGTGGCTGTGCATACCAAGTGGCCATATTGCCCTGATAAGGAATTTTTGAACTGATAACCTTCGATCTCAGAAGATTCACTACGGATTATCTCTAAACTTGGCAGGACCATGAATTGGATATGAAAGATGACTTTGGGTGCTTTAGTTTTGTGCACAATCATTTTGTTCTTTGTACCGAGATTAAATCAGATTTGATCATTCCAAGAGGTGGTATAACACTGTACTCGGTTCTTATTCTTTGATAACCAGACTTATTGTATGCCAGAATTCCGGACCCCGGTTCAAGTGTGGCGGATGCAGTCGGTGTGGTGATGCGAAACTACTCGGGCCCGTTGTGCCTTCTGTCTCTTCTCTGTAGCACTGCCGCACTTTTCCGCACGATTCCCTGCTGTTAGCGGACTCGAGGCTCAGCATTCCGCACTTATCCATCGGGACTGTTCTCGCCTCACCTCGCGCTCGGACCGGATTCCCGACTTGGCGGTTGATTCCTTGATGTCCTTCCTTGCATCGACCTCTCTTACCCAACACTCCCTCTCAGGATTCATCTGCTTTCAACATTTCTCGCCTACGTCGCCGAGTTATCGTCCAGTCGTATAAATCTCCGTTGCTAGTCTAGTCTCTTGCATTGACTTCCCACTCGCAACTTTGTTCCGAAATGCTGGTCCCCCGCTCGTGAATTCCGATCTCTGCACCCACGCGGCGACTCTTCACCTCTCTTGGATAGGTATAATGCCAACTGCATAATACGGAGAGCTTCAGGCCTTCTATGTCGAACTAAGTCCAATGTCGACGCTGTTGTGAGATAACCAGATCGTTGACGCTATTTCATTACGCCGGGTTAACACCGGCTCATTTGGCTTCTCCACCTCCACCACGACATCTCTGCGACTCAGAAATGATGGAAAGGAAGTTTGCGCTGATGTTATCGTCGAACTCTACTGTAGATAGTGATATCCATGGCTCGGCCCGGCAAGCCCAAGCCACGAGGGAGGCCCGGTCTGGCTTGGCTTTGAGTCACATGTATGGATTTTTCAACTAAGGTTCAAACTGGCACGAAATATGGTGTAATTGGAGTATACGGGCATATAGGTCATTGATTCTCAATATTAGAATGAGTTCTGAACTCACAGTTGTGGTGGTTCGGTAATCAACTTGTGTGTGATGTCTGCCTTCCGACAATTGGCCGGCCCGCATTCGATGTGTACCGAGGTCCTGAAGATAGGAAACAATAGAAAAAGGGTAGAAAGCCCTGAGTAGGGCATGGCCCGGCTTGTGCCTGGGATCTCACTAACTCTATACAGATGGGTTTTGAGATAGATCAATCCATCGGCGCCGTCGAAAAAAGACACCCGCCCGGTGCACCCAAAGTGCACCGCTCACCAACAAATTGGAGAATGTTTAGCCTGTCTGTAGACATTCAGCAGTGGCACCGTACTGGAAGGTTAGTACATTTCCGAGGTGGGGCTGTCTTTTATGTGCCCAAGATCTACAGCCTTAAAAGCAGCGAGCTCATCGAGGGTATTTATCTGACAGCGTAGTAGTAATTCATTCGAGGCCAATGTATTATACACTACAAATCAGCACATTCCAAAAGGGGACCTAGCTGACAATATATTATCCTGAGTCTTATCCTGATCATTCGTAGTACGGCGAATTCTGCCCGGCCTGCCACGGGCAGCAATGGCCGTCCACTGTCCATTACATAAAGCTTGTTTTTGCCAAGCTCACTGTATTGGTCACTTTCATTGACGATTCTGTTGAAGATGAAGCCGTATATGCCGCCATTGCGTAATTCTCTCAGAAGCTTTACCTTGGCAAGGCTCAACAGAATGGAATGCTGGGGCTCTATAGAGCATGACAGAGCTGTTGGAAATTTACGGCAATGACGCCGTTCTGAGGGGTGTAGCCGCTGTCCCCTGGATAACCTTCATCGACGGGTGCTTCATGGAAAAGGATATTCTGATCGCCGAGGTGAGATTCAAGTACAATCATTGTTGACGCCCATGCTCAAAGTATCACTCAGCGCGAACCGGCCAATGGGCACGACCTATCGCGCCTAGGCCGGACATAACATGTGAGTGTGCGAGCACCCATTTGTTATAGTGTCTGTCTACGAGAGACTAGGCCGGACCACCGATTTAGAAGCTTTTGCTTTGGAATTGTGAGCATCTATCTGAGACCGTTTCGCTCTCTTAGCCTCCTTACTAGCCCGCACTACTTGCACTTGAAGAATGGTGTTGCTGAAGCATACGCTGCCGGCATTTTCAAAGCGACCAAGGACCAGATATTCCCTTTGAGAAGGTACATCAAAGTTCTACCGGATGTGACATTCTTCATCGTAAGTGATGGTCTGCAGAGGTGCCATGACTGGTTCGCTTTCACAGAATGCTATGAACGACGCCCTCTCCTTTCACAAGGAAGATTTGGCTGGGGAGAGCTATAATTTGATCCATCTTCGCACTCGTTCACCTTCAGCATATAGGGAACGAGGCAGCGGAAATGCTGGGAAGTGGACGCACTATGACACGTTCCAATTTTTTTTGCGAGGAATTGAGGCAGGCGATACGTAGGATCGGCGGTTCGTTGAGGTTGGAGGAGTGCGAGAGGAGCATGCGGGGCGACCCAGGAATGGATGGCATCGATGAGCTGGACATCCAGCTCGCGAAGCAGTGGAGGGGATTCAGGGATGGTTATGTTCCCTGGCATCGCGAGTGCCGGAGACACAAGCTGGACGTTATGAAGGCGATCATAGTGGGTGATTTGCAAGTCAACTTGAACTGAGTGTTGGAAATTATTTGTCCATGCCCATTGGCTCCAAACATGTTCATGTGTATTTACGGATCTTTGATGTTTCATTGGTTGCGGAATCGGCTGGCAGAATTGAGAAATCCCCGCTGCTGTGAGGGAACAGAACTACTGGTAGTTCAATCAGTAAATTTGGGAGCCGGAAAGCCCGGCATCAAAATCCAGCAGAACAAATTAGGTTAGTTAGGCGGTGGATAGGCCTACCTTCGTCCAGGGATATCATGTACCCGTCATCTTCTGATATTGCATGGGGGATACGGCGCAAGAAATGGTCTATATACCATGCATGTTACGTCCTGGGGCCTGGGCAGAGACCAATCGATGTACCGTAAATCTGGTTCACCTTGCGAAGGTTCCATGTCTCAGGCACTCCAAAAAGTAACAAAAGGCCAGAGTCTCTTACCGAATTTATCTTACATCGAGAAGCTGCCATATCAACCCGCACACCAAACGTAACGAACTGGCATGATGACCAAGTACGGCCAGGAGATGTGCGACCGTTCAAGGGCAATGATCCTTCCACTGATAAGCATAAGACATGTGGATGACCAGTGAGAAATGTGATATTATGGATCCGAACGGATACTCGCTGTTAATAAGTATTCACCAAACACCGACTTGGGCCGAGCTTGAGGCGCGAACAATCTTTAGGCGCGGTGAGCAGATCAATTAGGAGGATTGGCCAGCACGCGGTGGTATCTGGCTTCCAAACACCATCAGCTTGCAATTGAACAAATCTGATAAACCCGTACATACAGAGGAGATTGTGAGCAGATGCTGAGCACCATACGGGTGAAATATCAGACTGGTGCTAGCTGGCTTGAGCTTCGATGCTGCCTGTTTAAATCAAGGTCATCCGGGAGCCATTGCATGATGCTCACGCTTGCGGATAGGGAAGCAAGAAGTACAAAGTATCATAATTCGAGCCTACTCGAGACTGTGAAGTTCAAGTTTCACGCGGCACATGGATGTTGATCGACAGGAGCCGTCAGTTGGTTCTAGTCAGAGGATTATCTATCACAGCTCAAACGATCGTGGCAAAATTCCGCAGCGTGGCTCCTAGCAGTACAAACTTGTTCCCAGGCCCGTCGAAACCCACCTCGAAATCCTTGAGTCGAACGGCCAGAGCGGGGACTAGAATGAGCAATGAGCGCTCAAGGTCACAACATCTGGGTGTACGGCGTCAGTGGTGTGAAAAACGGATAATTTCAAGGAACTTTTTTTTGTTTTGAAATTCATCTTTCCCTTCGGAGTACAGTTTGAGTCCGGTTCTGCTAATTCCTGAACGCTCCTGAGTGCTACTTGAAACTGCTAACGGCTCAACGACCACCTGCTTTACGCGGAAATTGAGGTATTACAGACACGTTCGATTGCGAGTCCCATGAAAATACCGAGCCATGGGAGTTAAACTTGGAAAGGCGGAGTCAAAACATACAGTGCGCAGGGTTGCCGTTACGCGGACACGATAGTTCACACGGACTGAGATGCAGTATCCAATTACGACAGGAGTCAGCTACAACCAAGACTGATTAAATTCGAAACGGATATTATAGTGGATTAATCTCTAACGGGGATCTCGGTAGCAATGGGTTGTGGTTTGTTCGTGTAGTGCCCAGTTGGACGATGCCAAGTGGGCCAGGGTACCCGCTCCCGCAAAGCTAATTGAGCGTCGGTATAGGGTGCTGTGCACTGTCAGGCATTTCCACGAGCTTGGTGTTGCGGTATACGCGACAAGCCATGATGCTCGTGAGCCCAACGTTCCGAGTCGGGACGATGAGGACCAGGTAGCCGCCATGGAACATCACGACGATCATCCCAATATTCCTAATGACGGTGATACTGCCCCTACGGTGATGATCAGTGCGGACGGAGGACCGTGAGATGAAGAGGTACAGGTGTAGAGAATTTAGGCTGTTGTTTACCGCGGGGCTCGGATCGTAGTAAAATCTTATTACCTAATTGATGGCTTCACTTTCCATCATTTTCGTGTTTCCTCCGTATACGCCCTATGAATATGGGATATTCTGTGTGCAGGAACATTTACTCGAGTACTAAACACTCTCTTATTTTTCTCTGATTTTTTTAGGCAAGTATTAACTGATTTTACGTCTCGGCCAAGAGGTGAGCAATCTTCGGATCTTGGGATTTGATGTGGCCACGTCCATCCCAGAGGGGACGGGAACGGAACGGAGCCTCAATTACCACACGTTCATCTCATACCGCCGGTTCCTCAATTAAAATGGCATTTTAGTCAGCTACATTTTCTTAAGTATGTTAATACACATAAATGGGCCGCAAACTCAATTTTATACATCTGATTTGGGACTTGACACAATGTCTTTAATCTAATCTATCAAAATCCAAATAAATGTTCACAAAATTTCGAGTGTCACGGCACATTTTGCTCACAATTAAATGCAATAAAAAAGAATGTGAATAAATGATCTTTGAAATGGGTTGATGTATAAAATTGAGTTTGCAGCCCATTTATGTGTATTAACATACTTAAGAAAGTGTAGCTAACTAAAATGCCATTTTAATTGAGGAACCAGCGGTGTGTCTGGCGGTACCAGTCTGCCATCGGTGGTGCCAAGATCAACAACGTTCGATCTCGCGATCTCGAGCAGATGTGTGCTGTGTTCTAAATGAATGTGTCTATGCATCGCCAGACGTGAATGTCCGAGAACAGCTAAGAACGAAACTGATATCACCAAGAGGTTCGCACGTGAGAAATTGATGGTATCATGCCGGTCGGTCGGTCCCCCCGCCAGACCCTTAAAAAAATTTTTTGAACAAGACCTACTGGGGCTCTGGATGGGATCCCCAATGACTTTGGGACACTTCAGCATGTATCTAAAAACTTTGAAGAGCTTCAATCCCTGTATTATCAATATTCGCTCAAATTGGAAGTAACGACTGTGTGTCATTGACTCTGCGTAATCGTAGCCGATGACAGGTGGTGGTGTGGCTTCTTCTTCACTTCCGTTGACGTCTCGACATTCCAGCGCGTCCAAGGCCTGTCCGTGCATGCCTCTGCACCAAATTTATTCCCATCCCCCACTCATTCCGGGACCTCAAAATATTTGGCTCAAGCTCAAGCCCGAACCCTGCGCCAGAATTCAAGGTGTGCACGACGCTTCGTACAAGTTGGGTGGACCTTAATGAGACCATAGGCAGATGACTTGGTGGTCGAGGATGGCCGCCTCCAGTGTCCCCACGGTGGTCATAAAATTCGTCGCTCCTCTGTGTTTTCAACGCTCCACAACGTGAGGAATTGCCTTACGGAGAATGATGCAATCAGCCGGTGATTGCCGTGGTCGGTCGGTCCCCCTGGCCAAGGCTTAAATACAAAATTTGGCATGATATGCTTAATTATTTTTTTTCCAACCTCTTGGATATCACATTTGAACCACATTCGATAAGTCTGCGTCCAGAACCGAAAATATTCTACTCAATCGCAACTGTTCCATAGAAATCGAACGTCTGCGCCGCCGCGCCCGTACAGTCCTCAAGCGCGATAGTCACCCCGTCGTCCTCGATCGTGACACACTCCCCCGGGGCAAGAACAGGAGTGATCTCGCACGCGCCAGCCAGATGCGCGCCGTCCGGCAAGCCTGTTGGCGTGAAGCATACGCCACAGGTGATATTCCAGCTCTGCGGATTAACCCTAAACAAGCGGATTCAGAGTCACTCGTCCGAGGGGAAGTCGATAAGACTGATCACGACGTACCCCTGTTTGATGGGCTCGAGATGCAGCGGGGTATGCGGGGAAACATCCGACGTGACCACTTGCAGATCGATATCGTTAAATGCCCTGACAGGGGCGGCGGTCGATTAATGTGCGCTCGAAACACCGGCAAAACAACACACTTAAACACGTAACCACTAGGATGGAGGCTCAAGCCCACGGGCTGAAGGAGCCACTTCGCGGCTGTATCGACCGGCGTCATGGCCTGGCTGCCCTGGAGCGCCGCGCCGACCACTGCGGACGATACACGCAATGCCGTTTGCCCGGATATAATGGTGACGAGGTCGCCCCCAAGGATCGCCGGGTTGGGGCACGGCACTGTATCAGCAGTGGTAACCCATGCGTTGGTAAGGAGGACTAGAACGGACGCAAGGGCCGGTGAGAGCTGCATTTCCAGGAAGAGAAGAAAGGGAGAGGAATGGAGAGATTGCAGTTGGCATTGCGCGAGTTAAATAGCATCTATTGAGCACCGAGAAAGCTCACATGATAGGTATAAGCGGTATAGTGAAACTGACAGGATACTTGGCATTATTAGGATGTCGGCAACGGGAAAGGATGGCCGGGACATCGGCTGCGGGCAAGACCGGAAATGTTGGTCATTCAGCGATTAAAAATCCACCCTCGGCAATCGGATCGAACGGCGTTCCTGGAAGCAACCTGGGAGTTACGGGCACGGTGTGTCACCAGGTGTACGTTAATAGAATGGGAGTCAAAGCTCCCGCATTTAGCTGGACACAATTGCATGAAGGAGTTTTGGAATTAGGCCTTCCACCCGTTGCCGCGACGGCAACGGCCGTCGATTCGATGGGTGAACCACGGGCACGGCCGTTGTTCAGACGGGCCGTTGTTCGTGTTTCCAAATCTCTGACGGAACGACACGGTCAACGGCACGGCCGTTGACAACGTTGACGGACCTTAATGTTTTGCAGGGCCCGGCTCGGCCTGAAAGCCGGGGCTTGGGCCCGGCCTGGGAGGACTTGGGCTTTCATTTCTTGAGGCCCAAGCCCCAAGCCCTGGGGGACGCCTGGCCCGGCCCGGCTTGGGCTTAGGCCCGGGCCTGGAAGTCAAAATATAATGTAAGCCAGACTGACAAGAAAATAAAATATATACCGGAGCTGTCTGAGACAGTGGTGGAAATTCAATTGGGCGCCTTTCGAACGCGTCCTGGCCATCACTTTTTCCTATCGATACTCATTTTCCCACTGGGTTTTTCAAGTGATTCAAGACGCCATCCCGGATCTCACGAATTTCGTGACCATCCCAACTCATTTATGATGCTCCTTTGTTACATTTGGCTTATTGGTTCTTCGAGGTACCTGTACCTAAGTATTTCATACATAGACGAATATCACACTGTTAAACTGTTACTTGAACACGAGGTGCCTTGACATTGTTGTGGTGTGTGCGGCGTGTGTGGAGGAAAATTTACTTAAAGTCGCAATGTTGCTGAGTTTTACCGGACAGCGAGGCTGGTGCCGAGATCCCGAACTGTACAAGAGAAAGGGAAATCACCACGCTGTCACCTAAATGTTGGAGGTAAGAGACGTGAATCAAAACAAATCATCACTGACATCAGTCGGCGCTGGCCGGCCAAGCCGGGGCTTAGGGGCCTGGCAGGGTTTGAAAAATTTCAAGCCTGGTGTAGGGCCCGGCTCGGCTCGGGCCTGTGGGGCCCGGCTTCAGGGCTTCAGGGCTTCAGGCCGGGCCGTGCAAAACACTATTGACGGTACGGGGAATTAACGGGCAAGTTAAAATTGGTTTTAGCATGTAAGTCGAAGTAATTCTACCCCAAAATTTCTTGGACAGCGCAACGAGCAAGGCGGAGCCGTTGCTTGACCATCATAAGAGTCCTGATGGTGTCGGGCTTTAGACTGGCACGTCTGAGAAATATGGTGTCGCGGCCACCGGGAAAAAATGCGCTCCACTGCAACAGCTGACCCTATAGACAACCCTGAACCTATAGATAAAGAGATTTATATCCGAGACTCAAGATTTGAAACGTACCAGGAACATATGCGGCAGCGGCGAGGCTCAATTTCTGCCTGAATACCAATGAATAATCGTCAGAGAGATTGTTGAGCATATCCCAAACAAGGATGAGTGAGCAAGAATATATGCAGACCAGCTACGCACCGCTGTAGAGCCAGCTGAAACAAACGCGAAATTTTTGGGCTGTAGAGCGAGCGAATCCAGGCTCCCCTCTGAGCTAACAGAGTACTGGGGCACTGTATAAGCAGTCGGGGACCGCTTGGGGACCAGTTCGGGAGCCTGAGATTGGGTGCTTTATTCAGCAAGCAACTACTGTTGACAAGGCCTGCACTTTAGAAGGTCATCGTCCAGATGGTGATCGCCAACGCGGTGGGATGAGTATCAGCGCTGAGGTAGAAGGACAATAACCGATAGCTCCTGTGATTGTTACCGTTGACAGTGGCGGTCTACGGACAAAATTTTCGCTCGGGACGTCGAAATTTCGGGGGGTGTCACGCCAAATTTCGGCGGCTGTCGAAATTTGGTCGAAATATCGAATTGGTAAAAAAAAGGTCACGCGTCACCCCGCCTGTCGATTTGAATGGAAAAGTCCAGTATACGGACCAAGTAAAAGGTAGGAATCGTGCGAGAGCACAGCCTCCGCCAATCATTCCGGATTCGAGTCGTTCCTACTGTGCCACCACATAAGTACTGTGACATAGGCAGCACCCAAACGCCAACACTCTTGCTCTGTACAAGTAGCTCAGGCGATATGGCACACGGGCAGCAGCGGGACTCGTGAGCCTGGGCTGAGGCAGCTCGGACGAAGAGGAGTTCGCGAGGGGTTTACAGGAGTTCATATCAGGCCACATCCCCGCACAGAACGGGGATCCGAGGCCGCCTGGGGTCAGGCAATACAAAAATTTCGCTGGCTAGCAGATTCGACCTTTCACTCCCCCACGACTCGTAGCATCAGGTCTGAGGTCACCAGTATTCGTCTCTGCCCGCCGACTATCAGCACCCGCCACTCCTTCAAATGCCCCGCCTCATCCTCTGGCCCCTTCCCTTCGCTTTCCTGCTCCTGGGTACATTCTACCTCCTTGCGCGCCAGCAAAAGCGTCCGTTCTCAAGCTACCCGGACCACCCGGGGTCAGACGCTCCCCGCCCGGGGACCAACCAACTGCGCCACACTCACACTCAGACTCACCAATGTCGATCCACAAACTTGCGCCACTCTGGCGCACTTGAACACGACTTGCGCCACTGTCGGCTGGTTCCACCATGAGGTTTCAGTCCACCAAGTTGAAGGAATAATCAATGATGCACAGTGAACAAATGAACAGAGAGTTTTCAATATTACAAGCTTAAGCAGCGGGGAGACTCCGAGAAATTTGTAGATGAAAATGAATGGGATTTAAACGATGGAGCACAATCGGTACATTTAATACGTAGTTAAGTCGTTCGTAGTACCGTCGCGCCAACGCGCGCGGCTGTGCCACAACGCGGATGCACGCGCACGCGTCAGCACTGCGGCGCGTCCGCCGCTCTCCCTCCGCGAAGATCGCGCGCATCTCGAGCACGCGGTGCCTGCATTCTGCGCCTGTTTGCAGTCCGGCACACGAGTTCTGCTACTAATAGGAGCACCCTGCACGCTTCGCCCAGATCGAGCGTGATGGTTCTGCGTAGTCGCAGGCAAAAATTGCTCCCTACCACGCTTCCGGAGGAGGTACGAAGGGAATGGGGAGCTTAGGGTGGGCAGGCATGACCGCCGAGATTGAATGGGTGATCGATCGAGACGTAAAGGCGTAAACACTCACCTTTTCTGCACATGCACGGTAGGGAAGCGCCGGACCTGAACGCGTGAGCAGGTAATTGAATTGGTGAGGGCGGGCGAACACACACCTTTCAGCATGGCCTCATCCCAATAATCACACGAGATCCCGACTCTCCATCGTGTTGAGTGGTCGAGGGCACTGGCAGGCAGCCGGGTGTTTTCCATGGAGGCCATTGGGGCGGCAAGAGGAAGGGAGGAAGAGGGAGGAAGGAAGAAATGAAAAATGGGATCAGAGTTGGCGTGATCACAATGATGAATTCTCTCACGTTTACGCGAGAATGGCGCATCTCTTTCCACTCGCGCCACACTGGCGCAACTCGTCCACTCTAGCCGACGAGTCTGAGTGTGGGTGTGGTGCTGTTAGCACATCCCCCTCCCTGCCCCTGCACCATGCACCTCCCTCACACCATCCACCTTCCCTGGATACTCCCTCGCCGGCGGGCAGCGGCCTGAATTTGACACTGGTGGGCAACGAGCTGCGCTACCAAGCCGCCGTGCGCGCAGCGCGCGCTCATCGAGGAGATCGGGGGGCCTGATTCAGTCGCCTATGTCATGTTATCTCTCTCTCTCTCTCTCTCTCTCTACCTGTTATCTCTCTTCAGCTCTACTTACGTTTCGGAGAGCCCCCCCCGTTCATTTCCCCATCTGCAGTAGTTTTTCTGACCTGCTTCTACTACTAGGAATGATGGGGGATGGGGGTACGTGGTATTTTCGCATATGAAGTAGGGCTTCAACCCGTCCGTTAAACGGGACAGCCGTCAAAAAAACGGCCGTTTTTCTCGACGGGACGGGTATACCCGTCCCGTCAGGGGGTAGCTGAGGGCCCCGAGACGGGCGGGTCCCACCCGTCCCGTCCGTAACGGCCGTTTTGACGGGTGCTGGAGGACTATTTGTATAAGTAAGTTTGATAAATTATTGATAGTCTGAGACCAAACTGGGAACTTACTAGGACCTCTAAAGTCTCATAAAAAGTCTCAAGTGCCCTGATATAAGACCAGACAAGTGTTTGTGAACAGCTAATCGCTCGGAATTTGATCGCATATCAAATATCGGCAAGTCCCGGCAATGCCATCCACAAGCCATCTAGGTGCTTGTGGCGGGCAAGAATTGATTTTTCAGCAAAGAAGTTTCCATGTATGGGTAAGTCTCACCTCAATTCCCGGAAATTGGACGAAATTCATCTAAATTTGATGCATATTTGCATCTAGGAAGGGTGACCCGTCGAACCCGTTAAACGGGCGGGAACGGGTGCCCCATCGACGGGTCAACCCGTCCCATACCCGTCCCGTCCTGGCGCTGGCTTGAGGGCCCAGATGGGCGGGTCTTTACCCGCCCGTCCCGTCCGTCGACCCGTCAAAAACGGCGACGGGTTGAAGCCCTAATATGAAGCCGCCTGAGTCTTTATAGGCAAATGGGTATGCGGCCTCGAGCGCGCCACACACCATAAGAACTGCGTGATCTACTCCGTGGGCGTCGAGCGGCAGTCGAGCTTTGAGCAGGAGGTGCTCAGGCAGGGGAAGAATTGCCAGGTGTATGGTGCGCGCTCTTCTTCCCTCCCTTCCATTTATTCCTTGTTTTTTTATTCTAATTTCGACGTAAGTACTCCAGGCTTCGACTTCTCCGTCACCCAATGGGGCCCCGAGCTCCGCGCCGACACAGAAGTCAACCCCCGCGCGCACTTCTTCCCGTACAAGATCGGCGCGGTGGATAACCACGACGTGAAGCCGAAGCAGTACTCGCTGCAGGGGATCATGACGGAGCTGGGACACGAGTTTATCTATACTACCCGGAAGGCGTGAGGTTTTCCTCATCGCCTTCCTCTGGCGTTCCCCTCGCCCCGCTCCTCCCTTCCTTCCTCGTCTCGCCTCGCCTCGCCCCCCACCCCTCCCTCTTTCCCCGACTCGCCTCGCTTCTGCCCGTTCATCCCCGCGCCTCAGGCGTCGTCAGTGGCGGTACTCGTTTGCAATATCCATATTATTACCAACCCTCCGAGTTTGGCGCCCTCAAGGCCGTTATAGAGTCCTTCAAGGGGAAGCCACTCCCGTTCAGGCAGATGCAGATCGAGATCCATCTTAATCTCGCGCCAGATTGTGGGTCCCATTCTTTCTTCCGTGTTCTTCCTTCCTCTTGTCCATCGTCACGATGTACATCTCTTTCTCCTCCCCCACCCAACATCCTAAAACCAAAATATATTTCTCGAACCCGAATCCGAAACTCAACTGACGGAGTTTCTAGTCATCAAAACGATCGGCCAATTCGACAAGTGGTGGACGCTCCTCGGGGATGCGCGCCCGCGGCCGTTCTGGACCGAGCTCAACCTACTGGACGTGAATGTGATACGGCGGGGGCCGTTCGTGGGGGAGGTGCGTGGGCGTGTTTTTGTTCTGTTCTATTCCGCTTCTTGGCTTCGTCCTGCACTCCGCTCGACTGCTCCCTTCGTCGTCGTCCGATTGATGGGAGGATGGACGACGCCAAAAGAATTCAAACACTAATTCGTTGAACTGAGCTAACGGTTTCTGTCCCGCAGTGGTCCTTCATCAACATCCGCGGGCGGCACGCGTTGTTGAATGATAGCTTGCCGGATTATCCTTAATGCCCAGTGAAAAGTCGGTGGAATGTATTGTGATCAGATGAGATTAAACGTCGAGCTGGATCATCCAAAGTGATCATTCGAGATAAGTTGCAAGCATCCCTCAATTCATCTCTTTTTATCACTCCCGTTGCAACAAGGGGCCTGTCTTTTGCGCACTGCCGGTGCTCTGAGTCAGCGCACGGTGAGACATACATCATGCTGTTGTCATGCATGTCATAGGATGACTTGGGGATTGCAGCGTGACATCTGCCAGCATTCTTTTCGCCCACCACCACCCTCTTCCCTTTCCCTCCCGCTGCGACCTTCTCCCTGCCTGGCCGCTCCCCACATGGCCACCGCGCGACCGTGGCTCAACACCTACCCCAACCCTTCTCCTTCCTCGCTCTCGCATTGCCGACAGGGTTCCCTCGTCACCATAAGTACCACTGCGTCGTCCGCTCTCTCCTTCACCCTGCCACCACCCTCCGTCCTCCGCCCTTCGCCCAAACACAAGTCCTCTGCTCTTCTAGGTCTTTGTCGCCCATCATGTGGATCTCCACCGCATCCCTGTGCCACTACCCGCCGTCCAGCCTGCGCAAACTGCGAGCACCCAACCCAGTTCTACCCCGCCCACCGTCCTGCTTGTACCACCTCCGCCCACACTGACACCTGCGTTACCAGTGCGTGTACTTGAGGCGCAGGAGGATCTTTTATGAGTCGTTTGGATACTGGGGAGCTTGTCTAGCATGCGTACAATGCCAATGTTGTGGTACGACCCCCGCTTCTGCCGGCGTCTTCTTCGCTGCCGTCTCCTCCGCCCCCGCCTCCTCTGTCTCCCCACCTGCTGGAGGACTGTCTATGGTGCCATCTCCCCCTCCCTTGGCACCAGCCGGAGGATCAGATGCTGTACCACCTCCCACGTCATCAGCATCGAAGAGCAAGGCGTACAGACCCATCCCAACACACTCTACACCACGGTATGTGCTGTATATTGAACGCTCTGTTCCTACCTAATCTGGATATCATTTCATTCATGTTAGGCATATGAAACTTACTCGAAGGAGCTGGTACGTTTTTTCCCCCTCTATCCGAGCTATTTCTCATATCTATATAGAAGAACAGTGTGCCGAAGCCCAAGTGCATACCGTCTACTTAAGTCATCTGTGAGTGCCTTATCTAAATCTTGGCAGATACTACTCCGTAGGTGTGCGGCGAAGTGTAGTGCATGGGAATACGGGACGATTTTGTATAGTAGTAGTAGTAGTTTTAATACATCTTGTTTTTTCTCAAATAATTCCGATCTGTGAACGTAATCCAGATTCAATCAATGCCGTTTCATCCCAATCCATTCTGCGGTATGCATCTACCCAAGTGATCAAATGAGAAGAAATGAGACCCACTCCACCTAATCTCAATACATCTCACTGATTAACAGCAATTTGAGACAGTTTTGCGATAAGACGAGTTTAACTGAGAAGATTTGTCTAGACCTCAATTCTTCACTCTAGATATCATTTAATCCCACCGACTTTTCACTGGGAGCTTAATGCGTGACGTCGAGGATATATGGAGCGCGCTAGATGAGATGTTTACCTTACCTATTTACGTGCCTTGTTACGGAAGGGAATACGGATATGGACAATTAATCTGAATTCGAACACTGCCATGAAGTCAAAGTTGATGAGAATTGGCGGTGCAGAACAGTTGAACTGAGGTTGATATGCTCCGGTGAGGTTTTTTGCTCCGCCTAGACTGATTTATGAGGGCCACATTCCTTCCATATTCCTCTCAATGGATCCGGCTCTGCGTGTCCACGTACCATCCCGAATACCGTTATGTGCCGCTAGTCCGCGCTGCACAATCACCCAGTTTCTGTCACATCTGTTCACATTGGGCAGAGTGATGCTGCAAGATCAACAAAATTTGAGTGCGTTATGGACTATATTTGAATGAAATACCTTATCAACTGTCTGAAACAACTTTTAGGGTTCGTGGAAGCGAGTTTTCGGCAGGTCAGTGCAGCGTCGGATGGTTTCGGACACTTCCGACATGCACCTTGCAGCATGCCGAGAGCTCCCGAGACTGTGCTGCCGACTCCAAGCGAACGATTAGCGACTCATCGGCAGGGGGGTCCACAGCAAAAACTGGTTCACCAAACCTTGATCCAGGATAAGTACCCGCAAATTACGCGTAAACGCACAGTTACGGGGTGACGTATTACACACTACCCCGTACCGTGACCCGTCCCGTCTGGAGGTCGCCCAAACCTTAGGCGGGACGGGGGCGTAACTGTAATTACGCCCCGTAAACCCGTAAGGTTACGGGGACGGTTTGATGCCCTAGTTGCTCCCAACCGCCATGCCACCGCCGTCCTTCATCTCCTTCACTTCATCTCCTCCAATGTTGCCCTCCTATATCCATCTGACTCCTGTGACTTTGATTGTGCCCAAGCACGAGCTCGAGATGGTCCACAAAGTATGTATATTGGCCCAAACGCATTCCTGAGCAAGTTGAGCAGATCCGCACAAAGAGTGGGTGCTTCGGCGCCTTCTATTCCTTCGTTTCCCAATGAATGTGCAACCCGGTCATATGGCCGCCCATCCACCTCCCATATTGTTACCGCCATTTGCCTCGGATTCAGTGCGGTTGCAATGTTGTGGTTCCCAGAAAGGACAAAGATACTGTGGGTTTAAACGCCTTGGACTGACACGTACAGCATCTTACAGCATGGGCGTATAAACCTCACTGCCTCCCTTCCTCCATGACGGAAATCGTCGGCCTCGTCGCCAGCGTCCTACAGCTCGTCGATACGGTAGCCAAAGCCCGGAACTACGTGCAAGGCTCTCGCAATGCGCGTAAAGACCAGAAAACTAAGCTGCTCCTAGAAATCCAAAACCTCCAGCCACTCATTGTGGAGCTCCATCAGCGACTCACGGGCAACCAGGTCGCAGGACCGGCGCCATCCAGAGGTTCGAGCAACCACTAAAGACGTTAGAGGAGACGATGAAGCAGTTGGCCCAGAAGCTTCAACCGAACGGCCCCAGTCGCAAACTCTTCACTCGATTAACGTGGCCATTGTGGGGAAAAGACGACGTCCGTGATGTAGTGGATACCATTGAACGATCCCAGGGGTGGCTCAACGTTTGTCTGGGAATGGATATCTGGTTGGTGTAGCCACACACTATCCGACCCCCATTGCTAATCATTATCAGGGACTCCACTCGAGGTCAGGCCGCCATCGTGAGCTGGATGACGACCCTTAGTTTTTTGTTTATTCCGCAGGCGCTTCCTCTGCTGTCAAGGACGTGCGGGAGAAAGCGGACCGTAACGTGTTCGAGTTCGTGATCGCTTCGAAGAAGCTAAAAATCTCTTTCAAACCCAGGTACGGTTCACTCTGTCGTGGCGGTTGGTCGGGACCAACAGAAATACCACCATGGTGAGTGTGTCCGACATCTCGGTAATCGTGGCTAAATCTGTCTCATAGACATCATCTCGACTATGACTCATACCGCTGAGGAACAACGAACAAGCCATAACGGTGAGATTGAAAAGTGGTTCGTATCTGCTCGGGCCCAGAACCTGATCTAACTCGCTCGCTACAATTGTTCGGAGTCAAGATGGTACGCGGCACAAAGCTTCTTGGTATTCGGGGCCTAATTATCTTCCAAAAACAGAAACTCTCTATTCGCCGGTCCAGGAAGTCGGTCGAGACCAACGGCAATATCACCAGGATGAGTTCACCCGCCATGTCGATAACAAGTCACTGAGCCTTCCCGTAGACGTCATATCAACTGTGGCACATGCCACCGAGGAACAACGAATAGGTCATAAAGGTGAGCCTGGAAAGGGTTCAATTTCTCGACCGCCTACCGTTGGGATATGTCTCTCAAATTCGCTTGCAATGATCGTACGGGGTAAAGATGGTATACGGCCCTAAAAAACTGCACACTCAAATACCACACACTTACTTTTGTTTTTTGCCAGCTGTGGAGTGCGACACAAAAATAGCATGGTATTCGCCCCTTAATTTATTCCTACGCCAAGCGGATGTATTCAGCGGTCACCAATCGGGAACCGGCGCATGGTTCCTCCAGCACAAAGTATTTCAGGAATGGAAATGGATGAGCGAAAAATATTATGGCGCCCTGGGATGCGTGAGTCTACCTTGATATTCATCCTGTTCGAACTCATAACGAGGACAGCTGGTGAATATCTGGCTAAGGAATCGCCTAACATTGATTGTCGCCTTTCAGCGGTAGGTACTTCATATTATAGTTCTTGACCGCAAGCCTCAGAACTGCACCGCAGATCGTCGATGGAGCGCTCGGTGTCGAGTTTCTGCACAGAGGCAACGTGGTGCATGGAGACTTGAAGTCGGTGCGTCAACTCATATCCAAATTATCTCTCGACCATGCCATCCACAGGCCAACATTCTCGTAACTCTTTCGGGGAGAGCTTATGTTGCTGATTTCGGTCTCTGCTGTAAAGGGGGCTTTCTAACTACACGACCTCAATCTTCCCGAGCTCAACCACCGAAGTAAGTTTTCTACGCTACTGGGCCCCCGCATTGGAACTTTTCACGTCGTTTTTCGTACAATTCAGTGGCCCATGACGATTACTGAATGTGGTTGCAGAAACCATGCGACGGCCGTCTGGGGCACAGCCCACCACGAACTGTAATTTTCCTAGTTTTCGTCGATATCTACGTCCTAACGAACATCCCACAGCAATTTCATTGTGCAAACCCTGTGATCTACTAGAGCCGGTATACGGCTCCGAGCTCCCCGTAGTTCTGGTCGTGCGACTGAGTGTTGGGAAGACACCGAGATGTGGAACCCCGACAACGACTCCCCATCCTCGAGGTGGACGAATCATTGATTCATCCTTTCCGCCTGCCCGGCCCATTCGAGCCCCCGATATACTTCGATCCGGGGCGGATCGGGGACTTGGCCGACTCTGTCTTCCACTGCGGGGGGCAGTATTACTTGTACGAGAGGGTGCGCGTTTTTGAGCGCTCGGATCGAGTCCTTGGAGGAGGCGCCGCCGCAAAGCGCACGTTTTGCGGGGCTGTGTGCGATATGAGATATTGTTGGATTAGCCGAAGTCGCCGCTCAGCAAGGGGGAGCTGTAGCCAGTGGAGGATGAGATGAGCGCCGAATGCGAGAACCCGCCTCTGCTGGGGCTGTACACGGAACTGGTCCGGATGCTGACAACAGCGAATTTCACCACACAAATTTATTGACAGCTCGAGGCCGATTTCTATACCAGGCTTGACTGGACAAAAGTCCAGTTGAAGTGAGTGGGCACGCGTTGTAACGCGTGGGAACGAGTTGCCACGCGTTGAATGTCGTGGTCACGCGTTGAACGTCGTTTCGACGCGTTACAACTTTGTTTTCAACGGATGGACCAACGCGTTGAAATTTTTGAATTCACAGAGTATGGTGGGTGGCTATTATTTGCACGCGTTTTCAACGCGTGTCCACTCGTGACAACCCGTTGAGATTCAACGCGTCGACACACGTTATAACTCGTTTCCACTCAGGAACTTTTGTGGGGGAAATATCAGGGACCTTTTTTGGTCCCAATTTCCTGGCTCCAATTGGTGCTCCCCTGTCTTCTGCTCTCCTCATGGGCGAAGCCCCGCCTCGCCGATCGAGATCCCAGTGTCCCACCCGCTCTCCCCTCAGTGCAGACCTCGCAATTGTCCCGTCGGTTGACCGTCCAGACCACCCTAGGTTTCAAGCACGAGTGCAAAGGAGCTCAGGTGGGGGTTTTCAGCTCTCCTCCATAAACACTGACACCGACGACACATTCATCACAGATGATAAACTATGTAGTTACCGATAGAGGATGAATTGGGACCAATAAACGAATCCCCAAATTGGGACGTTGGACGAGAAGAAATCCAAATGCGTCGGCTTTCGTGGCCACGCGTGGAAAGTGATGCCCGGTTTTCTGTGATAGAAACCTGTGCCAGCATACCACGACTGGTCACGCAGTGGCCAACAAATGTCAACTGCATTGACAATGCATCTCCACGCACCTCAATGTTACTTCAACGAGTGGAAACGTGCCCAACGCGTTACCACGCGTCGTCACGTGTGTCAACGGGACTTTTGTCCAAAGACGGCCGTCATAGATTTCGGCACTGAGTTCAATCTGGAGTCGAAATGCGCGCCTCGAAGAACCTGAACATGTGTGGACCGGACGCTTTCAGAAAGCGACATGGTTGGGATCAGGCTAGGCGATATGGCGTAAGGACGATGATGGGATCAAACAAAAGCACAGCTCCAATCCATCCTGCCTTCTGCGCTCATCATCCGTTTTCAACATCCACACCTCTGCTCAGATCGCTGCAAGGACCTCAACGAAACGAGAACATTGCTGTAGGAACGCTGTCCACGCATCTTCTCAGCGCCAACTCTCTCCGGGCTGTCGCGTTTTGGCGCCCAGAAGTTAGCGCCGAATTATCTGACGAATATCAGAGGCTTTTGTCACTTCACCATCTCCTGTGGAAAACCCATAGTACTCTCCCGTCTCCAGATCGTTCTAAATCGCCCACTTTCCCCTGCGCTTGCGGCCACGGATACGAGCAGTCAGCCAAATTTGGCTTCGTTACCGCAACTACTGCCGACAGCTGTCTGAATCAGCGATCCTGTGGGATTGGCGCCTCGTTTCCTCTCGACCATCTGGCGTATAGCTATTACCTGCTATCTCCTCGTTGGCCTTAAAATCGCCAGTCTAACATCCTCGCGTTTCGACTGATAACCATCATCTCATGGCGGCACCATTCGTCTACGTCCCCGAGGATTCACCCTCCCTGCCGCCCCACCCATTCTACTCTACACCCCAGTCCCGATCGCCCTTCCTGCCCCCAGCGGCACTCTACCCCCCCTCTCCCTTCTCCGCTCCCGGGACGCCAGAGAACTTCACGGCCAATGGCATATTATGGCCCGATAGCGCCCCGTCATCTCCATTTGAACCCCCCGGCTCATGGTCATGGACGCCCCTATCCAACCGCCAGCGTACAACCTCGTGGCACGGCCCCGCGCCCCCGCCGCTGTACTCGCCCTTCCTCTCGCCCGCTCCGCCCCCCGCCTTCCTGCAGAGCCCCGTGCCGTCCGGAGGGTACTTCCCGCCCGCGCTTGGCCACAGACGGGCGTCGTGGGGCGCCTCCGGCGCGCCTGCCCCTCCACCTTGGGCCACCCCCCCACCTGCGCCGCCCCCGCCGCCCCAGATCCACCCCTTCCTCAACGGCGACGCGCCCTCCCCCATTTTCCACCTCGACATGGCTCCGGCGCGCTTCGCCCCCCTCCGCCTCCTCACCAACCCACACATCGCCCCGCCGCAGACTGCCCTCCTGAGCACGGCCGAGCTGAGCGAGCCCGCGTTCCA
The DNA here is from genome assembly GCA_029282495.1 of Mycena albidolilacea. Taxonomy (NCBI): domain Eukaryota; kingdom Fungi; phylum Basidiomycota; class Agaricomycetes; order Agaricales; family Mycenaceae; genus Mycena; species Mycena albidolilacea. The sequence goes on along the minus strand of JARIHO010000043.1, from coordinate 833,902 downwards.
CCCGCCGCGCACAACGCTGCGCATCCTACACCCGCTCCTGCCCTTCTGGCCCGTCGACCTCGCGCTGCCGCCCACCGCCTCCCCGCTGCCAATCTCGCTCGGGGACGTGCTGATATCGCTGCACCACGCGCTGCACACGCGCATCGCGCACGTCGACTGGGATGAGCTGTCGTCCGAGGACGCAGAGCGCGTGACACAGGCGTTCACAAGACGCTGTAGGGCGGAGGCGATGCAGAGCGGAGTGCCGGCGGCGCATTTGCGGGATCGGGAGGTGGAAGAGCGGAACGGGGGCGTGAGGCGGGTGGATTTTTTGGCGGGGCTGGGAGGGGGCACGGTGTTTAGGGGGTTGGTGAGGGAGGAAGAGGATCCGGATGGGTGTGTGCGGGTTAATTTCGCGTGATGGGGGTGGATTTTTCGGAGCTGGACTCTGCGTTCCCAACGAACTATGCACTTCGCGAACGGATGGATGGGCGGACGATTCACATGTATACCTCGTATGTTTTGATTCATATTTACCCATGTGTTGCTTTGAATTTCATTTCATTTTTGCCTTTGCTTGTTACATCACAGATTCGTGTTGTTTGCTGCTCGGTCTTTCCCCGTTATCAATGGCTTCTCTTATTTTTCGGCTTGCGTCGAATGCCTCTGGTGAGTTCATCTGCACGTTTCCATCTGCAGAAGTCTAAACGACTGACTGACTGAAGGACGCTCGATATGCTGAGAAACACGGCTGCAGAAAGAATTTGACACGATGCCGCGTCATCTCATCCTTCCACGCGAGGCGGCACAAACACGGGGCTTTGTCGGTTCCCTCAATTGCGGGCAGGTTGTGAACTCACGCAACTAGTGGTCTCTCATGCTGGGTCTCAGGCGCCTAGACCTCTTCGCATCCATTTTTATTTCTTCTCGTACTTCACAGCCAGGCTCTCAGATCCAACTTGGCTGTTGCTCGTAGACTCTGCTGTCAGCGGCCCGGGCTCAACCTCATCTTTCCTCTCAGTTCCGCTTTTTCTCTCGGGAAATATCCGGTGTTCCCTGACCTGTCCACATGACGCAGTCATTGATCAACCATTCGATTCTTAAACATAGGTCTCCCGCCCTCCATCCCAGTGTTGCTCCTCTCGCTCCTCCAATACAATGCCTTCACGCCTCAGCTACCTATTGATATCTACCACCGCGCTCGCGGCCTCCTACGCCGCCGCCCAAACGCAGATCCCCGTCTTTGGGCAATGTGGGGGCCTCACGTACTCGGGATCTACGACTTGCGTCGCGGGGTGCGTCTGTCTCCGTCCGTTCACATGGCCCAATCGAGGACTAATACCTCTGTAGCTCATTTTGCCAGTGGGAGAGCGACTGTGCGTGCTCCCTGTCGTACACTGTTAGCGTCTGACACAAGTTCCTGGCGCAGTTTTCTCGCAGTGCGTACCCGGGACGGCGCCGCCGCCTTTTGGCGGGCCGATTAATTTCTGGTTCCCCTTGTGCGCTTCTTTTCTCTTCTTTGGCGCATGAAAGCTCATTGGAGAGTTCTGTTGCAGTGGAGACAGCTACACCTCTACGAGCTTCAACGCGACGAGCGTGCTCCCCAACATCCATAACCCGCTTGGGAACCCACCTTTCCCCGGGTTCACCGGCGCGGGAGGTACGTTGATAATCTGTCCGCTCATAAATCAGGTAGTTCATTCATCTTGCAGGCGAGAACTACGTCGGATACGACACCGTAACCTTCAATAAATCCGTCATCTTCACGTACAACTACGCCTACGGTGGCGCGACGATCAACGCGTCTCTCGTCACCCCGTTCGAGCCGACCGTGCTCTCCCTCATTGACCAGGTGAACGAGTTCCTGACGGGCGGCGTGGCGAGCAAGCCGGCGACGACGCCGTGGACGAGTGCGGATGCGTTGTTTTCGGTTTGGATTGGTGTGTCTGTCCTCCTATGCGATTGGTATACGATGGTGGTTGAACTACGTCTGGCGCAGGTGTGAACGATCTCGCGGGGAGCTATTTTCAGCCTGGAGACCGCGGAGCGTGAGTCTTTTCATTCAATTTGCGACGAGACTGATTAACGAGTTGTGTAGGTTTGCCGAGGTAGGTTATTTCCCGGCTCCCGAAATCTTGTACGCTGCGTTGGTGTTGATTTCGGTGGAATAGACCCTTCTTGACGGATACTTTGCTCTGATCCAAAAACTAGTTCGTCATTCCATTACTCATGCACGATCCTCGATACTAATCCCTCCCCAGTAGTATGCCTTCTACCCTTTCCGTGTATCGGACGGCCTTGTCTCATTTAGTGTTGAATCTCAGCACCGCTGGCGCGCGGAACTTCCTCTTCCTTAATGTGCCAAGAGTTGACTTGACACCCTTGGTGCGATTTGTTCATCTCCCCGCGGAATTAAAATGATATTATCCCTCAGATCATCCAAGAGGGTGCCGCCGCGCAGGCACAGCTAAAAGCCGTTATCACCGACTTCAACACACGGCTTGCCACTCGGGTAGCATCCTTCAAAGCTAGCAATAGTGGAGTATGCCCACACCAATGCTTCTGCTGGCGAACTTCCTGCTCATGTTTGTCTTGATTTTAGGTAACGACCTGGCTCTGGGACTCCAACGCCGTCTTCACGACGATTCTCAGCGCGCCAACACAGTTCGGCTTTGTAGACGCTGTCAGTTTTGGGAACACGGGTGATTTCTGGGGGTGAGCGCTCCCTCATTCATTTGTTATTATGTTCTCGTCGTGTTGATATGGATTGTCCACAGGAACAACTTCCACCCCAGCCGTGGGTCGTTATTTTATCTACCACTCGCTTCCACTGATTTTGTATCCGGTCGGCAATGCAGAGGCGGCACACCAGATTTTTGCCAAGGATATCAGCACCCTCATGGCCGGGTCTCTGTGGTTTTGACGAGACACGCAAGCGGCATATCCTGCGCTAGTCGAGAGCCCGTTTATCTTAAACTCAGCACGGCCCAATACGGGAAAGTATGACATTCCCCATGATCAAACTGTATTCATGATCTGTTTCTGCCGGGTGCTGCTTGCGAGAACTTCCACAAAAAAACAAAAACGCGACTAGTGTTTCCAGTATAATTATATCGTCTCCGATGCATCCCCCGGGAGGCTATGAGGTTCCGGAAGACGGGCGTCCCGCTGTCGTTTGCAGGCTCATTCTGGTACTGCTCGGTTTGCATGCACTTGTGCTCGACACGTCGCGCCTGATGCAAAGATGGACACATTCGTAGAACCAATCCGTTTGCAATACGTTCCTTTAACGTCCCGGAATTTAACAACATTATGCAGCAAGTACATAGTGTTACGGAAGTCAGTAATCTCAGTCAGAGGTTGGAAACAAGTATTTCGGGCAAGCAGTAGAGGATCACGACTCCGGCACTAGTTTGGGCATCCGAACCAGTTCAGTGTACAAATCCGGCGGAGGTGGGTTCTCGCTTTCGATATTCCGGTGCCCGGATACGTAAGGGGGAGCTCGCTAATACAGATTATTATTATTATTCCACAACCGGAGATTCCAAATATTTACAACTAATCCTCATTAAATACATACTCTTCAAGAAGCCAAGTGTAGCTGTACTTGTGGTGTCATACTGCACTCACCAGCTGTGCCCATGCCTACCATGGAGGTGTACACTGTACAACTCATCCTGCATGCACACGTCCGTGATGTCGAGACACCAAAAGATTGACAAAGACACATGCGGGTACATTTCGTGGGCATTGTGCAGGGCAAAGAGGGTGACAAGAGGGCAGCAGAGAGGTAAGAAAGAAACTTTGGCAGCAGCGCGCACGTGGTGGGGGGTGGATATGGGAAATGCTGTTCCCAGCAACAGAGGCAGTAACAGTCGCCTTAGGCTTCGGCACTCAGCAGCATGACAATGCGCCCTGTGGGACGACAGATGATTGTCCACTATATGTACATATTGAGCTCCCAGTCAGCCAGTAGAATGTGCACATGTCTGCCAGCTGCTCAAGGATCACCGATTCAAGGCCTGGGCATTTGAACTAGAAACTTGTGCGCAGCACTGATGGATGCCCAGAGTCACATGGAACGAGCGGACTTTGGTAACACCCGGGGCAATGAGGTTGCAGTGCAAGGCGAGGTTGAGTGAGGAAGAGAGCCACTTGAAGTCACATTGTAACACGCAGCCCAAAGAGGCAATGTGGGAAGACTCATGAGTGCCGTCAGATTCATCTGAATCCGTCTATTTAATGCAAATTCAGCCAGAGAATAATCTTAAGACAGGGTAGGGACCCCTCCTACAGATTATGATAAATTAAGCCCTGTAAGAGGGTACATAAAATTCTAACAGAGATCTGGGCCCAATGGGATCCCGGATTGATGCGCACATCAGATCCAGTGAGGTAACAAATCTTCTTTACAATTCCCTGACAGCCATTTACCAAGCCTAGGAAATCAATGTAAATGAATTGGAGAAGTGGAATAAATTTGACACACCTTTTGAAGTCCACACATTGTAAAGAATCATGATTTTTGCCGAGTAACAACGATTTTAGTGGGAGTGGGACTCATCCAGTCCCACTCCAGCACTTAAAAAGTGCGACTCACTTCCATTAATGGGACTCAACCTCTACGGAATGCGACTGATGACAAATACATCCGAAGTGCGACTCATGGACTGATCCACAATCAATCCCTGCTGATCGCCGATATCTCGGCGCTTTTTTCATGGCGGGATTTCATGGCGGGGTCATTTTTGAGCAGCACAAATAAGTGCCAGCATGAGAATCTTGCCCGAGACAGGTAGTGGACATACTGTTAATTGACAGATTAACAGTGTATTGTTCGCATTCAACATGGCCCTCCGGGCACCCCTGTAATCTGAGGACAGCAGCCCAAACTCTTTGCTTCCGACAGACGTCCCTCAAACTTAATTGATACATAATATTCACAGATGCAATGATTTATGGTGATTATCAGTGCACTTGTCGAGACTCACCGAGACGGGTCAACCCCGCTCAAGTCGCGTCGTTGGTCACCCGACATCTCTCTCGATTTGTGTTTGGTTCTCAAGCTCTACAATTTATGGGGCATCCGAGTCATCCGACACCTTGATTCAATTTTAATTACTTGGTAACTTTGACACATCTTTTCATCATCTGGACGGTTTTCCAGACACGAAGCAAATCCAAAAATACCCCCGTATCTATCGGTAACGCGCAGGCGTTGGAATGGTGTTGGAGCTTTCGATGCAGCATAAGGTCTGGCGGATGCACAAGGCTTGCATTCGAAACGATGAGTTAGCTAGCTACAACTCAATGCAAGCGGAGCACGATACTGGAATCCAAGAGAACAAGGAACAAGCTTTTCGAGACTGAAATTAAATCTTTACAGTACCAAATTAGTGATGGAAAACTTCGCTTCAAAGAATGGGTTTGAACCTGAACCAAACCAAACTGAACGCCCGGGTTGGGGTTCAGATTCATGGAATTCATGAACCTGAACCTCAAATGGAGGTTCAGGTTCAGGCAAATCCAAGATTATTTCGCTGAACGCATTCAAATGCGTTCGAAAGCGGAACTCGGGCCGGGTGAAAATTCTTGCGGATCTTGCCGCAATCCCAGACGTCCTGCAACAACGCGGCGCACATGAGGCGCACATTCAACCTGCCCAGGTTGATACCAGGGGCGACCTCAGATTAGACCCCTTGCGTATCTATACGTCTCTTGTTTTGCTGTCTGCCATGCTGTTCATTATTATCTCCATCTCTTCTTTGTCTCGTGGAAACATAAGCAGGCTTGGTGAACTCCGGGCCCTTTTTGTCGATTCTGTCTGCAAAATTCACAAAGGAAAATTCAAGTCAAGCTCTGTAATAAATCGACTTCCTGTCGCTACTTTCATACTTGCCTAAATTTCGGGTGCTATTAGGTGCACCCAAAAATCGCATGTCTTTGTGCGCAGTGCCTCCGCAATACAGTTTTTAACAATATTGAAGACAAACCTATACCTACACCCTCCGCCTCTTGTTTAGTAAAACATTTATTTGCATCCTGCTGCCCATATAATTTCCGCATTCGGTTCGGCGTTCCAACGTACTCGAATGCTGAACCGAACGCACTGAACCTCAAACGCGAGGTTCAGGTTCAGGTTCAAAAACTCTCTGAACCGAACTTGAGGTTCAGGTTCAGCGTTCGAGCAAAAGTACCCCGAACCTGAACCTTTTCTATCACTACACCACATGATCATTGACAAACACAGCTCTGATTTGAAGGAAGCAGTGAATTCGTTGCACACCGAGATTGAGTTTTCATTTACATGGGGCATAAATTTGGATTACTAGTAGTTGGTATCTGTAACAGAAACATCGGCACAGCGTGCGCCGGTCTTGTTCCCATCAAAGCCGTCGGGTAACCAGTCGCACTCGGTAAACCGAGTCCGACGAGTCGCACTTTCTGATGGAAAAAGTGCGACTCGACCACTCCCACTACCACTACTCTCGTATATACTCATTTTTGCCCCTCCAGCCAGGAGGATCTCCTTCTGCAAGCCTTCCCCAATTTTCAAGTCAATTTGTGAATGTGAATCAGAAGGGCAAGGGAGACATAGACATGCATTCCAACAGAGCTACAAAAAGTGAGTTTAAGGCTAAAGAAACCACGCAAAGTGTCTGAGATAAGATCAGAAAGGGAAGAGAGGGGCCAATCACTAGTGCATCAAAGCTGCGGAAACAGAGGGAGTTTAGAAGAATAGAATATAAAATACAACTGAAAAGAGGGAGAAGTATTTGAAGCTTACAGTGAGGATGGTGGGGGGAAGCAAGGAGGAATGCGGGCTCCTGCCTCTATGCCTCAAGAGTGTATTCTGAGTTATCAGGGATTTGATTGTTCGGAGATTGATCAGTGATGATATCGATCTCTGAATAGAATTCGGCCGAAACAACTCGGCGCCATCGTGAGAACCAACTCGTGACTTTTGAAACCGCGGTTTTCACGTGACACGCAAATCGGATCCCCTTGATAGATCGGGGTCACAAGCTCCCCCAATTGTGCAGCAAGTACATAGTGTTACGGAAGTCAGTCAGAGGTTAGAAACAAGTATTTTGGGCAAGCAGTAGAGGATCACGACTCCGGCACTAGTTTAGGCAGTGTTGCATTATAATGTTAAGGGTTATCGATATTAAGCCCTTATCTTAATATAAGTTAAGGCCTTAGAATGGGCCCCAGATGATTATAAGGGCTTTGTAACCCTTAGGTACCAGGCAGCCGATAAAGCCGAGTCGGCCGATGACGGGTAAGGATAGCCGGTGCCGGTGAGGCGGGATTGACTCATTGCTGAGGCCGCCGCCCGCCACCCACATCCGCAACAATGGCTCCGACGCTCGGTGACATATGGGGGCCCTTCCATCGCAGCGAAGACCGCCCCAATGGCTCGCACCATTGCGCGACTCACTGGCGGTGCATCGACACATTCCGACCTGCAAATGCTCCAATCAATATTGACATTGCGGATAAATTGTCGTTGATGAAAAACGAAGAATGGTTTGACAAGGGTATGTGCTGGCTGTCCCGCGGAGTGCATGGGCTCACAAAGCTGGTAATAGCCTTGCAGGACGCGGTGGATGCCAGCAAGTCCTGCAACGGTGAAAAGACTGCTATGGCAGGTCACTTGCGTAAATGTCCCCACGCCAAGGGGGCACAAATCTGCGAAATTTGCACCATACCTCGAAGTTTTTTTTTCAGCAAAATCGACAACCCCTCCCCCCCTCCCAAAAGAGGAAATTCCTTTTTGGGAAGTGATGAATCGCCTTCTGGAGGCTTGTGGAGCTTGGTTTGATGTCTGGGACCTTATATATACACTAAATTGACAAAGTATCAGTCGTGCTAGTCATCTCAGGATTGTTTGAACAATTCTGAGTGAAAACATGTTCAGTGATGGGGTCCCGCTGCCGTATTATTGCCGAGCCCACATGCTCATTTGCTATATTGGGAAGACCTCCGGCCGATCAATCCCTCATCAATTCCCCGATATGGGAATAATGTATCCTCTTCTACCTCGACAACCACTACACCAGGCACCTTAAGGAAAGTGGATTGTGTCTCAAAATTACAATCTCTTCCAGATTTTGAGGTGAGGTAAAAAATTCTGGAATCCGAAGCCCCTTGCCCCACGCTACACCTGCTGAGAAGGCGCTCGCCGCAAAAACCGCACCAACCCAATCAGAAAAGAAGATCGCCGAGAAGCGCAAGCTTGAGAAAACTGCTAGCGATGTCGACGGGAATACCGCAGACGACGAGGCCGGTGGCTCTAGCCAGCAGGGGGCAAAGCGCAAGAAGGTGGACAAGTCATTCACACAGTCCAAACTCGAAGTATTTCGTGGCCTCGACATCCCGTTTAGCGAGGTGCAAAAAGACGCAATTCACGAACAGTTTTTACGCGCCACACAGTCGGCAAACCTTCCCGAGCACTGGGTAGAGGATCCGGAAATCCTCAAGCTATTTATCATGTTCCGCGGCCGTGCTCTGGATGTAATTCCGACTCGTGCAGCATTAGTCTCCCGTAGTCAGACCCAATGACAAACTTTCCTTTTTAGGAGTGAGTGGGAAATAGTGCAGCATTGGGCGGGCCACTTCTCACGCGAGCTAGCGAGCGCGTCGATGCTGAGATTGCAGACGTAGTGAAAGGAGAAAATGTGCTGATGAGGTATGTCACCGCCGTAATATGTGCACGACTATATTGTAACTTTTTGATCTTCTAGCACCGATGGAGTACGGACCGTGGCAAAGGACAACGTTGCTGGGGTTATGTTGAGTCACAAATTCAAGGTGTGCCATTAAATTTCCTCCGCGAACATTCATTTTTTACCAATAATCGCAACCGTACAGTCACTTCTCATTGATACCTTGCGCACCAACAACTGGAAAAAAGACGGGGCATCCCTTGCGGTCCGGTTCGGTGAAATGATTGACAAGGCAGAGCGGGTTCTTGGCTGCAACGTCGCCGGCTTTCTCACCGACAATGACGGTGGTAGTAAGCGAGGACGTAACGACCTTGGTGTGCTTCGCCCTTGGCTTCTGCTCTTCGCATGCTGTGCGCATCAAGGCCAACTCATTCTCGGCGAATATATCCGGGAAAATGAAGAGGCGGCAAAATTGTTTGAGAAGCTCATTGAGTTCGTCCACTGGCTCAACAATCACGACAAGGTCCGCGACATCTTCGACGCGCATCAGCGCGCGCTTGATCCACACGGCAAAGTTCTCACTTACCTCGTCGCCAATCTCACGCACTGGACGACTCACCTTGTCGCTGCTCTTCGGTTCCAGCGCTTGAAAGAGCCCATCCGCAGAGCTATCCTCAACGATCGCGAGGACATCATCAAGGCTCAAGTCGGTGCGGAGACTCGCACTCGCCAAAAGGCAGCCCTCCGTCGGGATGCAATTGAACATTGTGAGTCCGTCGAGCTGCCTTCTTGGTGGGATCGTCTCGAATCCGTCGTGGTCGATATGGAACGCATCTGCTACCTCACGAACATTGCTCAGAGCGACCATGTCCGCCCCGATCAATTCCTTCTCGCCTTCGCAGGCCTGTACCGCCACTTCCTCGGCCACGAGAACACCTCATTGGGCAAACAAATGTGCAAGCGACTCGAGAAGCGGTGGAAGGAGATGGATCAAGCCGTGTTCATTCTCGCACTAGTTCTCAATCCGTTCGAGATGTTGTCGCGTTTCGGCAACAAGGCAAATATCGACATATTTATTTTAGCTGCGGAAATCAGCAAGGTGTGTATCTGCTCATTGCATTCTCCTTCTGCTTCTTATAAATCCCAGCTATATATCCGTGTCAACTCACGTCCATCCACGACACCGCTCACTCCGGAGCAGGAGGCCAACAAAAAATCAGCTCTTGAGCAGCGAGCTTGTCAAGTCACGACCGCATTTATGGCCTATCTCAGCGGCACGGGCGCCTTTGCACTCTGGAGCAATGCCGACTCTGCTAGTAAGGCTTCCTAAATTGAACTAAATGTAAGTCCCCATTCATTGCAGATTTGCAGCAAGCCAGAAACTGATAATTCTTCAAGGGGGACAATCCAATTCCCTTCTGGAACTTTCGCCGCGCAAATACAGACACCACAGAGCTTGCTAACTTTGCTCTTCTGTTGCTATATCTCGTCGCAAACCAGGCCGGTCTCGAGCGCTCGTTCTCTGATTTTTTGAACAAGAAGAATAAAAAACGGGCTCGACTTGGACTGCAAAAAATGACGCAACAAAGCAAGGTACCATTCTAGTCTTGGTTCTATTGCAACTCTGATTTTCACCCCAAGGTCACTCGACGCATCCGCGAGGACCAATACGCCGAAGGCTTACGTCAAAAACGCGACGGGCGGAAAAACCACTCAGAAGTTCAAATCAAAACACTACTTGCAGTTCCTCGTTATGCCGATGCTAATATTAGCGACACCGACAGTGACGACACTGAGAGGCCTCGAGAATCGGTGTTGGTGAGCAGCTGCGCTGCATGGAGAAAGCAAGTCGCAGCATGGCAGAGTGAAATCCGGGATGCAGACGATTCGGACTCGGACACCAACGACACCCCGCAGACTGCGGCAGGCGGCCGCCGTCGGGCTGCTTGGCTCCCTATTCAGCTCGACAAACTCTTTGGCGGCGACCTCAAAGAGCCCATGCCTCGGCCCTCGCGTGCCGCTGTCTCAGAAGAGGGCCTTTACATGGAATTGCTTGTCGCCGAGCACAGCGGCGAGGAGCCTGACGACGGGGAGCTCGAAGGATCTGGGGATGATTACTTGGGGTAGATATCAGTGTATCTAGGGATCGGCACCGTACCCGTATGGTACGGTGATACGTACGTACGGTACGGGAAAATACCCGTACCGTCGGCCATTTTGATGCAAAAACTTATGACCGTACGTATACGGTACGGTCCCGTATTTTGCCGTACCGTATACGGGTCATACGGCCGTATACGGTGGATACGGTCAAGCTGTCAATCACATCAACAATTGCCTTATTTAGCCATGCCGTGCTGTCCTCGGACAAGTCGGGAGTCCTCGGCACCGCTCGGCATCGGATCGGTGAACGACGTGGGCTCCGCGATGATCAATTGGATCACCTTGGGTGACTCAGAAGCATCGGAAAGGCAGTTGGTATCACTGGCTGACGTTTTTAGTTGCGGCATGCAACTCCAATGCTTCTGAAGCTGTTGTTAGATGATGTGGTGTTGGAGATAGACTTACGATGAAATTGGAGTCGCTTGAAAATCCCTATGGTTGTTCTCAACAACTCAAACAATTAAAATGCTCCGTAAGTCCGTATACGGCCGTATTAGGTCCGTACCGTACCGTGGAGCGAGGTAAGGCTCCGTATCTTGCCGTACCGTAGGCTTCCGTATGCCGTATGGCCCGTATTTAGGCCCGTACCGTATACGGTACGTACGGCGCCGATCCCTAAGTGTATCTACGTCTTGTACTCTTTCCCGGAAAATAACCCTTATTTTACCCTTATAATGGGTACCCTTAATAACCCTTATCTCATTATAAGGCCTTAAGATCCGCGCGCACCCTTATTAACCCCTTCTTTTGCAACACTGAGTTTAGGCATCCGAACCAGTTCAGTGTACAAATCCGGCGGAGGTGGGTTCTCGCTTTCGATATCCATGTCGCTCTCCACTGCTTGAATCTTCTCCTTGGTGGCCGGCGATTTCGCGAACAATCCCGATAGTCCCGACATGCGGTCAGGTGAGAGACATTTAAAAACGTGATTAGCTAAGCCTCCTATCTTTCCTCCTCCACCTCGACTGACTGGTACTCAGAAAATGTCCGATTTACCGTCCGCGAATCAGTCTAGGATCAATGATCAACTCAAAGTACTCCGCAAAGCGATAGAGACGGAAGTTCCTTACACGGGTGGAGTGCACGTTATCAAAGCGGAGGATCTCCTCGTATATTACGACGTTGAGGGAGAGGCTAATCCTCGGTATTTCTTGTCTTTTTTAACCGTCTCAAATCTCCCTCTAAGCTCCCTTTCAGGCGCATCAATTTGGGAAAGGCCTCAGGGAACGATCTCGCGCAGCTTACCGCCGCCTGCCAGCAAGCCACTTTTGGGGTGGGCGGTGCGTATATTCTCGACGAGACTTATCGCAGGGCGGGGAAAATGGACCATGACAAATTTGCTGCGTGTTTCGACGTCGCTGAACTACTCGAGACCATTTCTCCCGATATACTGCAAGGGCAAAACTCTGATAGCGACAAGTACCTGAAGGCGGAGATGTACAAGCTGAATGTCTACGGTAATCCATTTTGCATCTCAGGTTCATTGTGACCTGCGGCTTATCAGGGGCGGCAGGTCCTGGCTCGTTCTTTAAGTCGTACAAGGATACTCCACGCTCAGAGAATATGATCGGTTCTCTCGTGGTCATCTTCCCGACCCCCCACGCAGGCGGCGCACTCACTCTCGAGCACGATGAGAAGAGTTGGGTTTTTGACTCCGCCGCAGAGCTAGCGGCAGCTTCGTCCACGCCTTCCCTCGCGTATGTCGCGTTTTACTGCGACGTGACTCACGCAGTCGAGCTCGTACATACGGGGTACCTACCGCGTTACTCTCACGTACAACCTCTTCCTCGCAGATAGACATGCCCCTAAAAAGAGCAAACGCCACGTCCCCGAGCCCGAGCACGCATTCGAGAGCACGCTGCGTACCCTTCTCGGCTCTGACACCTTCCTCCCGTCCGGCGGCCTCCTGGCGTATGGCCTCACGCACCAGTATCCCCTCCCCACCCCGCCCGAGACCGTCCTGGTGAACTTCAAGCACCGGATGCCCCCTGGCACTCGTCTCGGGCCTATACTGTGGCTTCTTAAAGGGAGCGACGCCCGCATTCGCACCGTCTCGGAACGTATCGGGCTCGCCACCCATCTCAAAGTGCTGTACGATACCGGAGACGGCGTCGTCGAGCGGTACAACTTCAGAGCCGCCCTCCGAGGGAACGATATCCTCGCGGACGATGTGCTGAACACGGAGCACGTAGACGAGGGCAATGACATGAGCACGATAAAGGAGGAGGTCGAGGCCATGGGGACGTTGGTGCAGCGGCGCCCCGAGCGCACACAGGAGCTAAAAGAGAAGTTGGCTGCGTACCAGAAGGACGTTCCGAGATCGCGATTCGACGAGTACAAAGAGCAGGAGGAGGCGGCGCGGGATGAGAAGCACCAGCGCGCAGCGGGTCAGGCGATTCCGGTGCATTGGGTGACGAAGATCACGGAACTCAATCGCGTCGGGTCGAGCCACCTCGCATATGGGAACCAGGCGTCACTCGGCCACGTGTACGGTAATGCGGCCCTGTTCGTGGAAGTCCCGGCAGTTGGGGAAGGTGTACGTGCGTTTTGTGCGCCTGGGGTGGAATAGATACACGCGTTGTTATTCGTTGGTGTAAATTTGATTCATGCGCTTTTGCACCTACATTGCGCTGAGACCTGCAAGATGAATCTTTTAGACCTGGAAGAGGTTTTTTTTTTTTGCGGCCGGGCAGTCGGGGCAGAACTAAGTACCCGTTTGAAAAACATGTGGCATCTGGGGTACCATGGGATGAGTGCTTGCGAGAGACGAGGGGGTGTAGTGTACCGGTCACAAACATGGGTGGTAGAGGGGAACGACGGAAGGCAAGTCACCTGCAAAACAATCGATGCCGTTTGAACGTACGCGTCACAACGTAATCAGTCACGCGCCTCGGACAATCCAAGCGAACTCGCACTTAAGTCCAAAACGGATCTGCTCATTAAATTGAATGCAGCGGCGTTTCCCAAAGGCGACGATAGTGGCGCCTGAGTTACAGGGCCCGCTAGACGCCGTCGAGGTGAGCAGTCGAGTTGACTTATGTCTTTGGAACAAAGATGCAGGCCAAATGTAGGTGCGATTCCCTTCAAATAGTGGTCCTGTCAAACCCATTCAGAGCAGACCTGCGATGGTAACCGAAAGGTCTGCCCGATTCTCTGGCGAAAAATTCAGACAACTGCTATTGATCGCCGTGGCTCAAAGGTCCGCCGCCATTAATATTTTGGGTAGGAATAGAAATCCCGTCAGAACGAACCACTAAATTCCGAGCCCTCCTCGAACAGATTTTCCCTAATTCTAACTCCGTGATGGTTTGTCCACTGGGCTCCTCCGTTCGCTGGGAATTTCCGCAGTCCCCCCCAACAGCCAACTGGGAACCTCGCTGAAATCAATAGATAGACGTGAGGATTATACCATGATTTTGTTTCATCGATTATATTTACACTGCTAAACGACGATCTCTCATCATGGTTTAGAGCTGCTGCAACTTACAGATCCCTGATGAGGACTTTCGACGGAGGTGTCAGACGATCCCTATGAAGGACTCTTCTTATCTTACACCACCGACGAGATTTGGGGTTCAGTGTTCCCGGGCAATTTTCTGACTACCGTCCGAATGAACCCTCGGAGATTTCCACATCGTTCAAATGACTTCATGGGCGAATCAGGGGCAGTTAGCCGTAAATGTAGCTAGCACTCGGACCGTGAGCTGCATTGGAAACGAACATGCCAACTACGCAGAAAACCAGCCCGCAGTTGGCCAAACGCGTGCAGAAAGATTTGGGGGATGGCTCGTCCTGGAATAACAGGAACTCGTTCGAGGCGCTTCTGGCCCTCGAACTATACGGCCCGATCATCGATATCAGCGCCGACACTGAGACTACCTGGGTTGGCCGGCGAAGCAGTGATGTTGTTGTGCGATTGGGCCCGGAGATGGCGTATATCACCCACGAGAACCGCCGAGCGTGGTTAATCTGTGGTGAAGGCTTCTCTGTGGGTCCACTTCATCTATGCCGGCCCGGCCATTAAACAGCGCTGTCAGTTTGTTATTGCCCCCTGTCATGTGGGACAAGCGCCGGCTCACAGCCGTCACTTGGGCTGTAGCGCCTGTACGCCTGATTATCTTTTCTGTGATCGGCGTCCGCGTTGAGCGGGGAATACAACCCGTGTCGAGCACCTTGTAGTAGAGCAAATAGTACCAGCACAGAAAATCGGTTGTGAAAGTTACAAGCATTAGCATATGAACAATATGGTGTACATAATTCCACGCGTGCGCTCCCAAGCACGCGGTTTGCAATCGTCAAACAAGGTACCGGTCAGATGCCTGTTAGCCGAAAATGGGGCCGCGGAGCTTGAAATATTTGATCCTTTGATACCTCCACCGATCCCTCCACAGGGAAAACCCATTTGTTCTGCTTGTGCCATAGGATTTCGGGACTCGAAACTGGGAAACTATGGACATTTACCGCTGTGGCGCGGGCCCGATTCAAGCGTGGAGTCGGCTGCTCAAAGTTTGTCACGGCATCGACCTAACCGGTGTTCTCTATTTCTATGCCAGAAGGACAACGTGATTTTACGCCCTCTTCTGGACAAGGGCAGGGAAGGTTTCCATCATGTCCAAAGCAAACCTGTGCTCGATCTGTCCCCTGTATCGAGGAAGTCCATGTACGAACAAGTGTACTGTGCCCACACACGTTATTGTAAACGATAATGAGGTATACCGAGCAGCCAGATGTAGATGTGAGGAGTCCAAAAATCGCAAGGGTTTGTGCCTCGTGTATACAGCCCCACGAAGCACAAAACGATCAACACAATAACAATTGATTGTTTGTGTGGGTCCAGGTTTCCGTCATCTAACGCCGCCTTATCCGGTACTCCGGATGCACATGGTTTATAAGGGCCGTGCTTTGTTCTGCCTGGCTTTTTTCTAGCAACCACCCCAGCACCTCAACTTTTTCCACCCTGTGGGTCATCGTAATGAACGCTCCCCGAGTCACCTCTTCAAATATCCACCACTTGCTTGAGCGTTGTCCAGCCGCGCCGCATGACAGTTTCGCATCAGCCCCTGCATATGGGGGCAAATTGTGTTTGTCTGATGGTCCCCATGCAAATAACACCCGCCGCGCTGCTGGCGGTCTCTTCCTTCCCCAGCACATCGCAGCCTCAAGACCCGACTGGAGGCCTACCGCCAGTGCTACCTCGCGCTTCACACCTCCCGCCCCTTGGTACCAGCTACCTGCCGAACTTGAGGTGCGTCACGCTGTTTTACAAGGCACCCACTGACAGCGCCGCCCAAAGCCTCCATCGCACTACGACTTAATCGCTCAAGTCCCAGTATACTATCCTCCATCCAACGCGACCTGTGAGACGGATGAATATGACGACAACACATTCTCCGCACTCGCAGACCAATATCTCGATCTATCGGAGCGCTGTCCGCTTCCCAGCGTAGAATCGCGGTCGGTCTCGCCCTATACAGATACGTCTGAGGTCCCCGATGTGAATCTGCGGGCTGCCAAGCGGCAGCGCACCGACGATGTCAGTAGCCTTTTCTATGCTGTCACGGCTGTGTCTGACCTTCTCTTGTTCTTTCAAAGTGGGAGTTCCTGAGGCTACCCAAGGCACCAGCATTCGTCGACGAAGACAGTCCCACTGGTGACAGCGGCAGCAGAGAACACGAACCTCCCCGTCTCTCACCCTTCCGCCACTCCCCACTCTCCCTCCCCGCCCATGAGCTCGACCCGATATTCGAAGTCCCGGGGCCCCTTCGCACCGAAAACAAGCAGCGCGCAGCCCCACAGCCCCGCCCCCCCGGCACGCTGAAATTCACAGAGGCGCGCAAGGACGGGCGCTCGAAGCGTCAAGAGCTCGCGTGCCTCTTCTGCCGCGAGCGCAAGATCGCGTGCGGCCGTCCGCCTAAGAAGTCCGGCGAGCAGACGTGCAAGTGAGTATTGTCTTCTGCAGTCATTCCGAGCACCGCCTCAATGACCTTACCATAGTCAATGCGTGCGCCGGAACCGCGAATGTGTGTATCCGACAGAGTCGCGGCGGGGGCAGCATTCACGGCTCAAGAGCCTCGCCCGCCACGCCCAGATGGCCCATGCGACACAGCCTGTGGGGATGATGTATCTCCTCAATTGATAGTGGGTGCGGATGGAGTCTCGGTTTTTTGTCTCAGAACGTATTGTGTTTGGAATGGCAATTGTCGCGATGGTAGCCATCGTCCGATATTTTGTATACATGGGATCCGTTTTCTTTGTGCTGTATCAGTAGCCTGTAATAATAAGACAAAAAAGCGTGGTCTGACCTATTAGTAATGGCGCCACAGTTTCCATTTTCGGACGTGTGAGTCAGTCCGAATCGTCTCGCGCATTCGGGAACGGCGGAAACGGCGGCCGAGACAGGAGCGATAAGACGGACATGACTCGAAGGCTACGGGGCTATATAAGACGCCGCGCATCGGTCCTTCAGCACACAAACGCACAACACAAGACTCACACCCAGAGATATCATGACGCGATCAGAGCTCTCACCCCATTCGCCACGCGTTGTCCGCAAGGTATGCCTTCTACTTGGCCGTCGGTATAATTTTGGGGGACTGACACCATACCAGGCTTTCCGCGCACAGGCAGCCAGCAAGGGACTATCTTACCGGGAGGCGATCCTGTCGACGAAGGCCAAAGAGGAGGCGGAGGGCAAGAAGGTGGAGAAGCCCGCAGGCATCATCCGTCGGAATCCCGGCCGGATGGATGGCGTCCAGTGGAATGGCGACTCGTTCGTTTGCGCCCGACAAGTGGACGGCGACGAACCGCGCGCATTGCATGGGCTGACTTGGGACGACGACGGGATCGAGCATTTGGAGAATGAGCCCCGGCCACGAAATGAGCCTATGGTGATATCCCTGCTCGACATCGCGCGACCAGCGAAGCAACGAGGTGCGTTTCGCGATTTCATGCCAAGAATGAGGACTGAGATTTGTTTCAGGTGTTACAAAGAATCGGCGAGTACGACAAGTTCTCGAGCTTGACGACGGCACGCGGAGCGAGCAATGGGAAGATTGGGAGGGAAATAGTGAGGCTTGGGATGTCCAGAGCGAGCCCTGGGAGACGCAGAGCGAGGTATGGGAGATCCCAGAGGGCGACTACGGAGCGGAAGAGTGGGAGGAGCTGTACGGTGAGAAGTTCGAGCCAGAAGCGCGGCCTTCATCTGCGCCTGCTCGCAGCGACCAGCGATGGCGCATATAACATTGATATAACGTGCTGAGTACCTAGTACCTTTTATTTTTGTGTATCAGGATTTGTATGATGCCGGAACGGAATCTTGTCATCGAAACGGAATGTTGCGAGTCTTTGGGATATCAAGAATCTAACCCAATTCGTCCAGTGGGATATCAATAGTCGTACACTGCCACGGAGCTATGGAACTAACGTGTCATGACTCGTACACCGCGTTTGCGGTGTCAACGGTGATCCGAGAACCGGCATAAAAAGCGAGAGCGCTAGTCGTAACTCGCAACTCGCAACCCAAAACCGATTCGGAATCATCGCTCCAACCATGCCGGGCAAGCTGCGAATTTCCCGTTATCCCCGCGACTTGGTCGAAAAGGTAAATGCTCACCCCATCACAATCTCCAGGAAAGCCCACCGAAAGGTCGACAGATATACCGCAGACTGGAAGAAGATTGGTGCTATTCCCACAAAGCGAACATCCATATAACCAAGGCAATAGTCTGGAACCATCACAAGGTGCGGCGAACATTTGTCGAGTCGTCAGAATAGCAGTTCATATCTTGTATCAGGGTGCGATTAATCGGCCCAGCCGCCTGATAGGAAGGAAGCCCGGACGCTGGGATGAGGACCAGTGGGAGTTCGAAGACGAGGGTGAGACCAAATGCGAAGGTGATGTTGCGGCGCGCCTGGAAGCTGGCTTCGCCCGCTGATATTGAGCACACAGAATGTGACACAGAAGAGCATGTAGTTCGGCGGGAGACGCATGAGGTAGACATTCTCGACGTCGCGCACTTCAGGAAGCCAAGGCGTAAGTACGTCACGAAGGAGGCTTCCAGCGATTGATCATGCCCCCAAGCAGGTATCTCGAAGAAAGGCTGGGGAGCGCCGATGACTCGACCCAAGGTCCGCCATGACAGGGAGGGAGAGCAGCTGGAGAAGGAGCTGGAAGTCCGAGCTGAGGTTTGGGATGTTCAGAGCGAGGAATGGGAGCTTGTGGCAAGCGACTTTGGGGCGGAAGAGTGGGAGGAAGTCGGTGCGGAGACAACTGATCGCGAGCCAGCGAGGTCATATTCCGCGGTGCTTCGAGGCCACCAGCGATAAGGGGGGCGAGATTGACTGGGGGGAATGACGCGCCAAAGGATTAACATCGCAGTATGCATCTTCTGCGGATCCATCGGAAGTTTTATATCGGCCCACCGTGAATTCATACCGGTCACCTCTCGTGAAAGGAGCCCAGGGAAGCACATAGAACTGCGTGAGCGTGCTTGAAAGAGGAAGTCGCGTGCCCGTATTCATCCAGAAAGCCGGCTCTGAACTTCCTTTTGCGAAGCCTTCAGGAGAGTAGAGTGAAGAGCCCGACTAGACCATCGAACAAGAGGCGACACCAGGACTCACGGAGATGTGGGAGCAAGGTGGCACAATGCAAAAAGCGTTCAAACTCCGCTATCACCGATGCGCCTTGATGCGTGTCGTTCTTTGTCTTCCGCCACATGCCTGTTTTGAGTATTCACTCAGGAATTCTTCCTGGATTTATCCTTGGCTGCCTCATAGTTAATCTTCACTTCAGCTCTGTCTCGTCTGGTCAACGCTTGCTTGAATCTCGGGCTTCACTTCGTCAGGGCTTCACTTCGTCGCAAATCCAGTGCCCATGTCAATGCCCACTGAGCATGGCTTGGATTCGAATAATTCTTCTCTGATCCAGCACAAAATTGAGCGTACGAGGATGAAATTTAAATCATGAAACGAGTCGAAATCAAGCGTCTGAGTTGTCCGTATCTCTCTGTCTAAATAAATCCCCCTCACAAATGGAAACGGAGCGCATTTCACATCGGAGGCTTCAGGCCCATCAATGGTCTAGGCATCTCGCCTCCGCCGTCAACGGCGGCTAATCCATTGGTTCCAACCTACTGGCCTCCATGTCGACACGACGTTCGTCTCGGCCACGTCTCGCCCAGCTGCCAGTGATGCTATCTATCCCTTAGGCGCTAAATTTCACCGTCGTTCTCGCTATCACTCTCTCGGTGTCGCTTGTCCAACCTCTGATTGCTCCGCCTTTGCGCTACTCGCGAGAATTTGCACTGCCCAGTCAATTTGCCTTCCCCGCGGCTCCTTTGGGGACGGAGTTCGTTTGCACAGGCTTTCCATGGGCGTAGTCAACCCGAAAGCCAGTACTTATTAGGTCTACTGCGCACCCGTCGGGCAGTAAAGACTCAGAGCCGCTGTTTCTGCTGAGGGACTCCTTCAGCAACGGACTCGGACATGGATACTGCGTCGAGCGTGAGCAGCCCCTTGATCAGTTTTCATCAAGCCCCCCGTCTAATGCGTATGGCGTGCTCCCGAAATTCGAGCGACGCTCCTTGGGCCTAGATCCGTGCGAAACACGCTGAACTCTTGCACGAATTCGCCTGAGGGAGAAACGCTCGACAGGGGTTTCATGCGTTGCTGACTTGGGAGCACTCATGATCTCGTGCAAGCAACTGGCCTTGACCATGGAAGTAATTACCCCGTGCTTCGCGGGAGGCGCGCGCATATGTAGGCAGGGCCGTATTAAACCAAGTAATGTGACACCGACTGCATTACCTCGTGAACTTCGCCATGCGCCAGCCAAGTGGAATGATTATGGTTTAAGCATCGATGTAACTGAGATCTTGAGTGTCCTCGAGAAAGTCAAGCAAATGCGTATTTAGTTGCTCATGAATCATGTCTAATCTACATTTAAATTCAAACTATAGCCGTTAACTTTGGAAATTTCTACAATGTAATAAGTTAATAAGCATGAGGTCCGTAAGCGTCATTAGAGTTCGTTCTTCGCAGGTCAACCAGCCACAAAGCCGTAAGTAACACACATTCGGTTATGCCGGAGTTTTGAAAATGAGCGTAGCGGTGTCGGAGGCGACACTGTCCTTCGAATTTGGAATCATCTCGATCCCGACGAGGCGCGTGCGGCCGTCGAGCCAGTCAATGCGGCGCACGCCCGTCTCCCACCCGCCGCCGAGCTTGACACAGCGCTGCTCGTACGCGTGCGAAATCTGCCGCTGCATCCGACTCCGCTGCCCGAGGCGCGACCACTCGTCTTCCGTAATACGCTCCGAGAGCGCATCGTATAGCGCGAACAGGACGTCGAGGTTCGTCACCGGTCTCCGGCGCGTAAACGGGTGCCGCGCGGATTTGGCGGGGGCAGTACCCGCAGCGTTCGGGCGCACGATGATCTCCCATGGGAAGAGATCGCACTTGAGTACGAGCTGTGAATACACCGCGGGCTCCGTTGCGGGCTCGTCCAGCGTCTCGTAGGGGATGGGCACGCGTGTGGAGCGGTCGAGGATGCTGCGTGAGGAAGGCGGGTATAGCACGTCGCATGAAATGGGGGCATGGTCCATGGGGCGAATATATTCGAACAGGGGGTGCATGGTAAACGTCGGAGGATCGGGCCGAGTGGGAATCACAAACGACACGTGGAGATCTGGGATCGAATCCGGTCAGTGAATGTTCACGTAATGTAGAGAGAAGAAACGCACCTGTGCTTGGGCGGCTGGAGGTGGAGTTCCAGCTCGTGGTCTGCTTGAGTGCCGGACGCAGGGGCTTAATGTGTGGGCGCTGCGGACGGACGACGGCCGGAGGGAGGTGCGAAGCCTCTGAGCTCGGCGATAACTCTAAAGTCTGACGAGAAGAACCCGCTTCGGAGTGGGAGCTATTGGATTCGGAATCTACAGAGGAGTCTGGAGACGCGTTTATGAGTGTGGAGCAACATACGCAAATCAGCACGACTCACCTCGACGAGCCGCCTCGGTGTCGAGATGGAAGAGCGAGACGTGCACGGGCTGTTCGACATTGAAAAGCGTCTTCGTTTTCGGAGCCTTCGCCTTGGGGACGGGAGAAGAAAGAGGAGTGGTGGAGGGTTTGTACATGTCGTGGAATCGACGGAGCAGCGACGTCGAGGGCCGCTGGGCGGACTTGGTTTGCTTCTGGTGCGAGACGAAGAACGAAGGCATTTTAGAATGCAGATGTGGGACCTGGGGTGGTGGCAAATATCGACAATAGTTCTTGTCTTTATACGTGGATATACCGTGCCTGGCGGAGGGCTTGAAGCAAGCTGAGTCCATTTGATCGATACTTCCATTTGCGTGTAGCATGGTGAAGGAACGAGCATCGCGAACCAAATTTACTGCGGCACCGCGTGTCTGACTACAGCGACAAGGTAAGGACTGGGGGCGAGCAAAAATAGCGCAGGATGTTAATTAGGGTCCAAGATACGTCCTCAGCGTACGCGAAAGTCCGCGGACTGGGCGAGAGATTGGAGAAATGAAAGCATGCTGATCCAAGAAGGTTCGGCACGATACTATTGATTGATGATCAGGCAATGGTTTCAGGGACACGAGCGAGGAAGCAGGTCCGCGAGCGTTCCAGAAACCAAAGGAAAGTATTGTCTTCTGTGGAGGACGCTTCCAGGGCAGGTCGTAAGAGTGTGGCAAAGAACTGTGGGGCAAGGCTAGTTGATTACGTGGCACACAAACATGAGCAGGCAAAACAGGGTATCGCTCCAAGATTGCTCGTGGCCGAAGTGGCTCCTCCGGGCGGGGGATCCCCAAAGTCCGACAGGTATGGAAGACACGCTTGGTCCAGCCGAGCTGATCCAGGGGCACCGTGGGCGAAAGCCGAGGACCCAAAGCAGTCCAAACCCGGCTCGGCAGGATACCGGGCAAGAAGCGCAAAGCTACGCGCTTGCTGGAGCGACCGGTCGAGCCTAGGTAACAGCGTGAAGCTCGCAGCGCCGAGGGTACTGAGTGTCCATCCATCGCGGGTAAAAACCAATCGGATTGAAAAGCCTACTCAGCGTCCTTGACGAGACTTCAGAGATCAGCACACCAGAAGGTGGGCTAGAGGTTAACCACGTTGTCTCGACCCAATCTATTGACCGGGCCTTCTTGGGGCCTTCTCCCAGTTCATACGTATCAATTATGCCGGGATCTAAGCCAGAAAACCCAGGCACAAGAAGGAATAGACAGAAATTGGCGTTGAGTTCCAGAAAGGACGTCGTATCCAGAATGCAGAAATGCCGGGGCAACCAGGACCCATTCATTTCAGCCAGATGGTGGTTGAGTATTAGTCAGGTCGTGCCTGTCAAAAACTGATGCCATCGGTCAGCGATGATGAGTATCGGAGCGTCGGCCGAGTTGAGTCGGCCTTGCGGGACCGAAGCTCAACTACCACTACGCCATTCCATAGAAGGTAATCTCCCCGCCCGCCAGCCATAGTCATACTGGTTCACGCCCTTGGAACTGCTACTCTAGTCTAGCTTTTATGTATGCGCTTCGATGCTATGCCTGCATTATTAGTACTATGATATGATGTGTCTGTGTTCGATTCTTTTGGGGCGCAATCCTTTTTTTTCTTACTTTCTCCGCTCCTTCCTCGCCCCGACTGCCTATATCTGTTGTATGTCGCCCGGGATGTAATCAACTGGATATATCAATTGCTTTATTTCACTGCAACTCTCAATGGCCAGTACAGTGCACACAGCTCAGTCCAGCATGCACAATAATGGCAAGGCCTTGCCCTACCTTAAAGCTGTGATTTCTTGTTTTTCCAGCTGAAACTGAATTTTGGGCTACATACTGTTTAATACCTCTGTGCAAGAACATTCAGCTCCCTTCATCTATTCCACCAATTTTGTTATAAATGCCCTAGAACATGTATTGACAGAGGAAAAACAGACTCAAAACATCAAATAATTTATTTGAGATCCTCCATCCTCTCTCAGAGGGCATATATACTGATAGACAGTCTGAGGAGTCTGCAGGGCTTGTCCATTCGTTGTTTGATGGCACCTTCCTTTTTGGGAAGGTGTAGTGGGGGAGGCCAAGGACATTTAGCTCAACTTCTGTGGATTTTTTTACAAGGCAGAGAGTCGGTGATCGCAAGTGGCACTTCATATCCACGAAGCCTGGCTTTTGTCTCGGGATTTTTTTTCTGGGACGAACAGCGGGCTTGGCTCATTGCTCACATCAATTCAGAAACCATTCTCCGTCAGCACATTGGTTAGAGTGAACTGCGTGAATATTGTCTAGAATATTTCAACCGTCTAGTCTCCAAGTCTTTTGAAGTGCGCTCTCATCCCTCGGGCTCTAAGGTCGGACATCTTCCAGTTGTCAAGAAACATCTCCGAGTCAAAATGATTCATCATCCTTATGAGCGTTTGAGAATGGCGTCTTGAAAACTATACTTGCGCGTGGGTGTATACTGAATGACAATAAAACTGGCACTGTGGAGGGGCACCAGAGAAAAGACGAGAAAACAAGAAACACCTTTGACGGCAATGCTCATCAAGCAATTCCAAAACAATTCGAGTATTGTATCACTTACGGGACACCAACGTGTTTTCATTGCAAGAAAAAGCGAAGTTCTGGGGGACTTGGCTGAAATCGGGCACAGCTTGTAATGCACACTACCAGTATCGAAAGGAGTTTTTCGAGTAGGGCATCTATCGGCGCCATTATATAACAGGGTCACTCTTTAAAGATCCCGGGAAACACAATCTTCTCCACATCCTCCAAAGAGAGTTCCGGACTGTATCTTCTAACATCGTCTTCTAATTGCTCTAATCCTGTTTTCAGTTCCATGTGCCCGAAACCCGAGCACATAACACATCCTGTTGGAAAATGTCTAAATACTTGGAAACAAATCACACCATCTGGCTCGAGTTGACTAGCACTTTTTGAAACTCCACAGGACCATTGGTATCCGTCTCACCAGGCGCACAGCGGCGGACATTGCCGCCGCCGCTGCACTTGTAGACAGGTGTCCTGGTACCATCGGCAGCAATATGACCAAGACTGCCTCCGCCTTTGAGACCAGTGAGGACAGAATGAGGGTGCGACTTATACTTGACTTTTCCCTTCAATTTGACAGTCATGGGTCATGGATCCCTCTGTCGATGTCGAAATTTGGTTGGGGTTATGCATCACGGAGGCCTCTGTCCAACCTCCCGAGTGTGAGACAGAGTCCAAAACTCGAAAAGTGTCAAAAAGCCGAACATTTCTTTCTGAATTTCGAAAATTTTGGAGTGTCACGCCAAATTTTGGTGGCTGTTGAAATGTCGAAATGGTAAAAGAGGTCACATGTCACCCCCCTGTTGATTTGAACGGCAAATTCCAGTACTCCTCCAATCCGGAAGGCGGCTCGGCAGATTCAAGGCTGTTTGTTATGCTCGTTTTCCTCGATTTATTTGACTCTTTCTCCTGCAAATCTGGTTTCGGGACCCGATAATTACACAAATGCGGCCCAGATCTGTGATATGCACCCACAGCGAAAGCAATGTGGTGCGCACTCAGTATTGTGGGAGGTGAAAACGCGTGGAATGCGCGAAGAAGTCTAGGTTAATTAAACAAGACTCGGTGCTTAATGTTGGCCATCTAGAAACGGTATTGAGAGTTATTGGGAGGGTGGTTTAGGTGAACCATGTATTGAGCGGATTCAGTAAGCTTAAGGGTGACAGAAGAAAACAAAACACAAAGATCAACCCAGGAATCGAATCAAATACCTCTGCGTAAAAGTGAGCTGTGTGGAAGAAATGCCGATCAGAGCCGGTATCCAACATGTGCTATCCGGACGGACCAAGACGGCCTTCTAAAGTTTCGAAGCATTACTTTTTTCACGCCTTCTTGCCTCCCTTCGCTCCTCGTCTTAACCATGAGCACCCACCATTTCGACGCCAATCACAGCGAAGAGGATCCTATTTGGGAAGGAAACGAGGCCATCTGGCATGCATGGGAGCTGGAGTGCGATGCCTGTGGTCGTCCACAGTCCTCGCTCAAGTGTCCCAAGGATCAGCTTTTGTCTTGTGCAGGGTGTATAGTGACAAACTACTGTTTTGTGCGCAGCAGGCCTTCTCACTGAGTGTCTGTTGAACATTTCTCCAACAGAAAGAGTGTCAGAGAAAAGACTGGAGTAACAGCCATAAGAGTCAATGTCATCTCTATGAAGCGAATAGAAAGCTACCAAGTGTGTTTGCAAAGTCACCTGGACCCGGGTATGCCTCTATTTCTTCCTGTTCTTCGTTATCTTATGTGCAATTGTTATTTAGAACAGTTAATGACCCTACGCTAACTCTTACAGAAAAGATGATGGAGTGGTGGGATTTTCCCATATAATGGCGCCTTTGGACTCAAGATCTAACCGATTCAAATTAGGAACTTTCTGGATGCGCACAACCGTCTCGTCATTGCTGCCGCAGCTCTAAAAAACGACAAGAAATTCGCGGGGACTGCCAACATCACTCTTTTATTATCAATAGCCAATGATCGCGCTGGGTCCAAGTACGAGCATCGCACTTTTTTTATTGATAGAGTGGTGTTGCTTAACCGGGACGCGAGCGATACTTTACGAGAAGGGTGAGGGACTGGCATGGCTCCTGGTCGGTAGCAGACCCCGAAAAAATGGCTGGATGGACAGCTCCCCATCATTTCAAGCTTCTTGTGGGATGGTGCGAGGGGGTTAAGGGGACTTAGATGTGGACCTACGAGTCGTATAAAGCCACCGACCATGTCCTTCCATCTGGTTTCGATCTCAACCGCTATGTGAGCCATGTTCACCGCGGTATCACTCACTTCCATGCATTGTTTTGGCCAGTTCCCCGCAATATTTCCGACGTCAACCTTGAGTCCACCGAGCCGCCCCCCGGATGGAAGGAGTACACGGCGCGCCACAAGTTCCTTTTCGCCGGGCTCAAAGGTGGCGGAGGGATTCTCGGCTATGTCAACGCCGATGGCACCAGGAAACCCATCTACAAGTTCAGCAATTCTGGTCATTTCCGCCGTTGTGCACCTGGAGAGACAGATACCGAGGGCCCCGTGAAGTTTCAGAAGGCGGTAGTTGACCCAAGCAAGATGGTTCATCTAATCTCCAAGCACTTGGATATTTTTGAACAGGGTGCGTTGCGCATTCAGAATTATCGCCCACTGCTCAAGATACCTACCATCAGACCAACACTTCGAGGATAACATTGGGAGGTTCAGTCTGGCGCTGTCCCTGGAGGATGCCAAGAAGATCTCGTGTCTTGGGTGTTTCAAAGATTGAGTCGGTTGCACATTGAAGCAGGTATTGAACGTACCCGAGAAATGTACTGTTCTCCTCTTGAGCGCAATCATTGTACAATCACAGCTAGTTTGAATTTCCTTGTACTTGGCCTCTAGTCTCACTGCTTTCATCCTACTTTGCAATGACTTAGGCTTCTCATCTTTTGTCTTTGAGGAGAGAGAGACACCTAAATGACGGTCGAAATGGGTGTTGATGCGAATGTGAAAACAGGACCGGAACCAATTTTGGTTTGCAACCTATGCCATCAACTTCTTGGTTGAGACACAACAGTTCGGTTGAGATTTGGGGCGCTATAATCCGTGTGGAGATAAAAAGAACCTTTTCAGATAGAGTGAACTCTGAAATAATGTTGGTATTCTGTGCTTTTGCGGTGATGGTTGAACTTAAACTCTGTCACGTGGATGTTCAACTCACAGATTATTGCTGAAGAACCCCGGCCAGCTAAATGCAAGAGAACCTGGCCCGACTCTGGAATTTCACAACAAAAAATAAAACGAGAACGAAGAACAACGGCCGCAGAGCAAGCAAAAGGGATTCTGAATCGGTGAATCGGACCCCGGGCTGCCGCGGCCTCACTGTACCCTCTGGGCATTCGTGAAATTGCCACCCCTACACCAATTCAGACACGGAGAGGTGGAAAAAATAGGTCCAGGACTATAGACTCCTATTTTGGGCACAGCGGCTGAAAGTTGGTTGAAATCAAAATTGTATCTGAAAACGTTGGCTGGAAGTTAATTCAACGCTTCACTGGCAGCAGATCTAGACAGACAACGGTGAGCGGATAATTGGGGAGGGTGGACATCTGAATGTCCACAGAATTGCCGATCTAGTCTTCCAGTGTCGGACTCGATAAAACAAAAATTCAGATAGTCCCATTTTTTGGTTTTATGCAGAGTCTGATCAAAATGTCGATTGTTGAACCGTAGTTGAACTCCCGTGACAAACACGCAAGCTTCCCACAGTTCGACATGTGCGTTGAAATTTTGAGGATCTCAGGAAGACATATTTGAGTACAATGGGTCAGCCTATCTATGAAAAGCCTTGAAGCAGCAGTTTGAATCGTGGGAACATCACGTGAGGTCAGGTTTCTATCAAGGGAATCCAACTGCGGCCGAGATCGGACAATTTTGGCAGCGATGGCCAATATGATCGGCCATCACTCTAGGATCACACAAGGATCCCCAAAGGGGCAATTCAAGCAGCAGGGTGGAGTTTTGGATTGAAGTTCAGGATTGAAAAGACGTGGGGTTGGGCATTGGCCGATCGACGGCCGTGCAGTATGTACATGATTGTTCTCAATTAAATCCAGAAATTGATGGTTTTTCGATCTTTTTGCGTGAACATACCCAACGGCGGCATTCTGGGCAAACTTCGAGAGAGAGAAATGTTCTCAACATGCGGCGCTATGTCCTCCCAAAAACTAGGGCTGTCATAATGACTCGGCACATTGTTGAGAGGCCTTTGATTCTGCCATTTGGAAGCGACGTTCAACCGAGGACTGTGCGGTCCAGAATGCTCCTAAAATCGCGATAAATTCTACAGCTACGCCTCAAACTAGACTTATCTCGCATACAAATTTCTGAAACACAGGCAGTTCTCCTTGTCTCCCAATTGCGCTCGAAAGATCAGTGGTCAATCGTGATTAGATGGGCATTGTGTTCACAAGTACAACTCAATCAGAACTCCAGTCAGGAGAGTGGAATTAACTACATTATGTTTACAGGGCATATTAGCGTTGGTTTGCAGTGGTATCACGTCTAATTGGTTATCATGTAGGCTGGATATCTATCATTCTGGGAGACGGTAACGCCTAGATAAAGATCATGTACCGATTAGTGTGTCAGTCTCCGAGGTACAGCAAGCAAACCGTTCATCTCAGGCCAGAATCTCTTTCAGCATCTCAGGCTTGTTCTTCATATCCCCCAGTTTCATCTTTGCAATCACAGATTCCTTCAACAATTCACGTCGGATGTCCAGTTGTTTACGAAGTGCCGCCTTGGTCAACTTTGTGAGCTTCGGTGGATCCAAAACGATGGGGATAGCCTTCAGCTCGGAAATCCTCGCCACCGCGTCATCAGCCTTGGATTTCTGCTTGGCGCGGGATTCCTCGGCCGCCTTTTGCTTGAACTCCAACAATTCATCACAAAACTTGCGCATGGCGCCACTGGCATCCTCCACACGAGCCAAGCACATGATATACAGTGTGTCCTCCTCCGTATCCAGCTTTGCATCAGCAAATGCTTCCGTGTTATTGCGGTGGTAAGCCTCCGAAGCGCTGAAATGAGCGACGGTGGAGGCAGATCGTGTGCGAGCATGAACCCGCCAGCCTCCCAGAAGACTCTCGTTGGCATCGTTTGTTGGAGGTATGAACATGAGCAGTTTTTCAGATGGCGTGAGGGAGTGGATAAGACCATCGTGATCAAATTCGGCAGAGAAGCGTTTCCAAGCGGGGATGGTTCCCTTGAGAAAAGCGATGAGAATGGGCTCTAGATGAGGGAGTCGAGAGGACATGAAGTGGACAGAGTCGACAGTGAACTGATCCCAAAAAGGTCGGCCGTCGAGTGTCGCGTCTTCGCAGGAGGCAGTTGGGTTGAGTAGGAGATCCGGCTTGGCAATCAGCTTCTCTATATGTGCAACGACGCGCTCGTGGAGTGGCCCGAGGTCGAGGTGGTTGACACCTGATGCGCGAATCGCCGCAACATAAGGATCAGAAACAGCGTACTTGTAAAGAGTCATGACACAACATTCGGTCATTGTTGCAAGATCATTCAAACCATTGTACGCATTCTGCTCCGAGTGATTGAGGCCGGGCGTCTGTTTGGAGTCGCGGATGATGTGAAAGAAATCAAGGTACGCAGAGTGGTAGGCCACCAACTCCGCTGCGCCGGTGAGGTGGGTGCGAAAGCGATTATTGGAAGTGTCGGGGAACTTGACAGTGGACTGCTCGCCGGTGACATCGAATTTTACTTTGGTAAAGAAGTGTCGATGTAGGTCCTGGTGGCCTCATTTGTCGTCTTTATGACGGAAGAGATTGCCGCATATGGATACGAGCTTGTGTCCACCGCGCGCACTCGCATTTATTGCTCTTTCCACACCCTCTGAGTCCGCACCGTTGCTGAGGGAGATTGTGGCAGCGTTATCTTTGTTAGCAAGCAGGACGGGGGGTGTCAATCCCAAAGGAACCCACGCTCCTTCCATGCCTTTGACACCATACGCAGAACAGTTGGGATCCTTGTGTTCGCAGCATCCAGCGATGACACAGCGTGTAAGGAGATGCTGCTGCGGCTCGGGGAGGTTTTCGAAGTGTGCTGATCCTAGTTCCTTGGCGAGGGATTGAAGGGCCTCGGCGCGAACGTCTTCGGGGAGTGAACTGCGCACAAACAATAATGTCAGCTGGGTTGAAATCATTGCAGAGTCGAAAATACTTGGGATCAAGACCTGCAGGATCGTCGCACATCTCCTCGACTACCTTCCAGAGCACATCCTTCGCCTCTTCATCTGTCATGGCCGCAATTTTCTCCCTGCCCAGATCCATCTCCGCCACCAACTGCTTTTTATCAACACACTTCCCTGCAGAAGCTCGAACATCCTTCGCATGGTCAGCATTGTGAGCCACCATCCTGCGCCACATATCATCGGCGTCGTACGAAAGGCCATCGAGAGCATCGCGGCAGGAGAGCGGACTGTTCTGGTATGTCTCGGCGATCTTCCGACTCGCAATTTCCCAGCCCTCATACTGGCTCTGCGCAGTGTGGTCGAGTGCATGATCAACGTCGACAAGGCGTGTTCGAAAGGCGGTTTGTGGCTCGTTCGGATTCACCGTATATGTTGGAGTGGCGTAGGTAAGATGACGAGCCTTGCACTTGATATTGCGATGGCTGGTCCCGTCGCTGCTTAGACAAATAGCTTGAAGAGCAATGAAATAAAAAGATGTATGTAGAGGGAAACATAAAATCGGAGCCTCACCCTTGGTACGTGCCAACTCATGCCCCAATTGAAGCGTAACCTTAATCCCAGCCTCCGTGACAATGCAACCAACAGTTCGACGGCTCATGGTGTGCTTGATGTTAACATTGAAGACCTTTGCAACCCGAGAAAGAAGGGGACCGAGCCGGGCTTGTGCACAGCCAGCCCGGGTGAATGCGAGGACGAGAGAGCGGTATTGGGAGCTGTACATGCGGCCTTTCATTCCCGACCACTTGGATCGGCTGTGGATTGTCTCCCGGGCTTTCTCAAGAGATGTCTTCGCCTGTGTTTCTCGCATCTGAGTAGCGCGCAAAGATTTTGTTAGCTCGGCATGCTTTCGACGATTGGAGGGAATGGTGTCTTCAAGGTGAGCTATATTCGAGAGGAGTCGACTGATGTGCAAGGATTTGGAAGCCGAGAGTTCTTCTTCGGCATCTGCGCGAAGAACAGCCTCCACAACATCCTGCTTCAGAGCCGAAATTTTGGTGACAAGCACAGATTTGTCGTGCATGAGGTGGCTGATCCGCTGCTGGAGGTGTTTAATAGCCGTCACCTGCTCGTCAATTGTGTTATATGCATCGCGAAGGTCGTCCTGTGCATTGGAGAGCTTCTCCAGGGTCAACATATGCTGAGTTTCAAGTGTGAGGATATTTTTGTCAGAGACATCAAGCTGTGCTTGCAGAGTGGAGTTCTCAGACTGCAATTGAGTGTTAGAAACCATAAGAGACTGTATTTCTTTAGACTGCTGCTCGATGCGATCCCTCAGCGTCGAAAAATAAACTTGTGTGCATGTAGCTGAACGCGGAGGCGAGGCAACTGTCAGCACGATGTTCTCCTTTCCATGGGGATGCCGGGCTGAATGAGCAGCCGAGAGGACTTCCAGTTGCTTGGCTGAGCGCTTCCGGCCCATGGATGGTGAGAGTGTGGATGGAAGAGAAATTTTGAGGAGTCACGTCCCAATTCGCGTCCGTCGCGAGTCAATGATGGTGTTACGTACATGGACAGCTGATCCCTGTCCGGGGCAGCTGCTGCCGCCTCAGGCACCGAAGCAACTTACCAACTTGACATCTCAGAAATGGAGAGGTTATGAAGAGCCACCCGCTGTTAAGCCGATTTTTTCTGCACTGAAATATTCCTTTATCACTCAACGGTTTCGTAGCCAGATTCCATGCCAATTGGGCAATTTAAGATATTTTCAAATTCTGTCTTAACATTGGACGCAAAAGCTTACCCTTTGGAACTGGGATGGTTTTCTTAATTTTTGTGTGTGCAACAAGTTGGGCGCAGTTCAAGACACAGGAAAAACGGAAACAGTTGCTGATTGTGAACAAACAAGACCATACTGCACGGCCGTCGATCGGTCAATGCCCAACCCCAAGACGAGTGATGCCACTGAGCTTTTGCAAGATCATGTCGTTAGCGCACCACACGCTGCTACCGCGAAACTTATGATGTAAAAAGTGTGTATACATCACTGATTGGAAAATTCAAAATTTTCTGCTGAATTCTCAGTGGAAAATATCATTTGTTTTCCATCAATTTTCAGCTGGAAACTAGGTGGAAAACCCAAAACATTTTCACCACTTTTCTGGTTTGAGGTGAAAAACTCAAATGAAAGTTGAAAAGGGGTGAAAAAGCTTTCAAAATTTCACCATTTTTTTCAGTGAAAAATGTCTGAAAAACAAAACATATTTTTCACCATAAATTGTGCTGGAAAATTTGCATCTGCCAACCAGTGCATCGGGATAATCCCTAGAAACCGGCGTTCCTAAGCGGGACCGCGCCGTCACACCGGCAATCACCGAATATTGGAAACCTCGACGTTGATTTCGAGACTTAACTTGAGACTCAAAGTATCCGCTTAGGTTCCAACTCCACCGAAGTCCCAACTGATTCAAGAAATTCCAGCTTGGATTTTGAGCTCCATGAAATCAAAGCTGAATCAACTAGTTCGGCTGTAAATTTCAGCTAACCTGAAATGTAATTTGATACTTAGCATCTGGAAATCAACATCGGATGTTCCAATATTTAGCAATCTTGCCCAGGAACATCCATCCACGGGCAAATTGCTAGGCACCCGATGCACCCGCCCAAGATTTTCAAGTATAAGTCCATCTGAGTTGTGACCCGACGTTGATCTTGAGAGTCAAAGTTTCGAGTTGGCATCAAATTGCCCAGGAATAAAAGCTGAGTTGGGTGATTTCAGCTTCGATTTCAGCCCCGTCGCTATCAGCACCGATTTAATTAGTTTGGCTTTGGGTTGCAGTTTCCTTGAACAGCAGCTGGATACTTGAGATTTAGAATTAACTATCAAAATCGACCTCGCATCACCCAATATTCGGCAATCCCCGGTGTGCGTGTAATGCTACCTACCTACCTACCTACCGGTTCATTGACTCATTGTTTCGTCCGGTTCCCGGCAACAGCCTGCCAGTCTTTTCGTTGGCGATAAGACAACGCGCGTGGGCCGAAGTCAGCGGAAGGCCCAAATCTACACACACTGATGAGCACTGCTTCTTTCTTTGCTTTCTCCCACTTCGTCGGGCTTCACGGTTTCTTCTATCTTATTCCTGTTTGAATCGCTCGATACATCGGTTATTCCCGACTCTTATATTTGCTATGTAGGTCGTAATCCCCATCCGGCTTTCCAAACTCGCAACCGTGTGTCGGAAAAACCTTGTTTCGCTTACAAGGGATTGACCGGGCTCGAGACCTTACGAGGGCTTGAGGTGGCTTAAGAACCACTCAGTGTGCGGCCTGCAATCCCCATCAAGCAGTGGTAATTAAGCAAATGGCTTGAGGCGAATTTAGATGTATTACAAGCTACGTATTTTGCTATCTAACGCTAATCGATCCCATTTATCCGCAAAAACATATCCTCATCAATACAATCGATCACATAGAATGCTTCTCGCGAAGCCCCGAAGATGGGACACAATAAAGCACCACGTACAACATGTTCCAAGGCAACGAACATGGCGCTGGACTTCCGTTCACGTACGGGGCAGTCGGTGCGCGTCCTGGGCTGCCAGGATGAATTTCGAAACGGCCGTATCATAGCCAAGTCAACTTTGACTCCATGCGGAAGGAAACACCGAAATATCAGGGCAAGTTGCCCCATCGCTAACGGATCATCTTCTGCGGTGTAGATAATGGAGTCGTATCGGGGCTTGTCATGGAAAGTCGGGTTGCAGCGCAATATATCCCGTTCACCTTTCCATGTTACTGCCGACTGGAACTCAATGTAGAGAGCCTTGCACGGAAGAATCTGGATTATTGGTGTGAGCGCAAAGTGTGAACTGCGAAAGTCTAAAATACCTCGAGATCTTCTTCTACGCGCACGGGGTAGGATGGATGATGGCGCGCAAGATACTCCCGGAGTTGCATGTTGAAGTTTCGGAACAGCGGGTCATCATTCTTTGTCCGTTCGAGGCGGGTCGGGGAAACACGCGAATCAGGCGAGCCGAGGGTCCAATGAGCGCTGAGCTGGGGATCGGCAGAGGGAATGAGCTCATCCTCTTGCATCCCCTGGCTCTTCTGCCACATCTCCACTTGCATGTCCAGTCGTGCCATCGTTTCCTCGTTTTCATCTATGATAGTCATCTTTCACTCCATGTTAACAAGACGCGACCGTCAAATGAAGGGACATTGACTATACCTGGTGCTCCGCGTTCTTGCCATTAGTTATTTTATACATTGCACTGACCTCTTGCTGGAACCCCTCCCCAATACGAGTGTTCTGGTTTCGACTGGTGCCTTTGTTCACAAAGTTCTGCGCTGCATGACTGAGGAAGTGTTGCTTCAGAAAGTCCAGGGATTTGTCATGTTTCTCTGAAACTCGCTGCTCAGAAATGTTAGCATTGAATGACTTGTAAATAAAATGTTTCAACCTTGCAACACTTTTCATATTCGGCAATTAACCGCCCGAGATATTCAAGGCGACTGTTTGTGGTCACGTCGAGCCCGAGCATGGTTCGCACCTTCTGCATGACACGAATAAGCTGAACCAATCCCGAGTCCGATGGTACAAGTTGAACAAGACATGGAAGCGCACACTACAGCTGAGGTCAAGTCTAGAAATCAATTCTCTGAGAAGGTAATTTACCTTGAGAATGTCGAGAAAAGTTTGACCCTCGGAATAATCGATGGTGGTCGCTGAAGAAAGGTGTTTCAAGTTGCGCCATCGTGGGAATTGGTCCATTCTATAGGTATTTCATGAGGATTTCTGGTTTTAAAGATGTAGACGAGCGCACCGCTCGTTGAACGTAGAAGCAAGTCGATTTTCCTGGAGATATTCCTTGATGACAACCCACATATGACGCCCAAACACCCCGCCGTCCCAGAAATGGAGGGCGTCGTACCCAACCGCCTTATATGGGTCCGAGTTTGCAAACTCCCAGAGGAAATGCTGGTAGAACAAAGAGTTCAAAACAACGAAAGCAGCATAGACAAAAAAGTCTTACCGGGAAATCATGAAGCCCGTATTTTTTTAAATGTTCCTCCCGAGCTGTTTTTGAACCATCTGGTGCATCTCCGAGTGCTCTCGCCATAGATGCGGTTGTACGGTCAGGATATGTGCAGGTAAGTCGATGAAGATCATCTCGGTGAACCAGGCACTGGGGACAGGGATGTAACGCCTTTGAGTTGCGAAGAGCCAGCCAAGCAGCGATCTCCTCGAAGTCCATGGACTCGATGAGAACACCCGGATATGCGGTACGAGTAACGCCATCCCCAAATTTAAAGGCTTCCCCACTGTGTGAGCGCTCTCGCAAGGATGATAGGACCAGACAGCAAACACCGTGATAGATTTTACGCTTCAGCTGGTCATACTCTGTACGCATAGAGCTACTCAGAGTCTTGGGATCAATTTGGCGTAGCTCGGGAGGCTGGAACAATTACTTCAGTCCATGAAGTTCGCCGCTGCACTCGAGTAAGGAAGCGTACCATTACAACGAAACCAGCCAATGTTCCGCCCCCATTTCCAGAACCGTTACGTGTCGCAGATTCGATCCAGCAGCCTCGAAAAAGAATGGGGTGCATCTTAACCTTCGTAGACACCATTCCCTTGTCCAACCAGACGTGCAGTCCAACAAAGCAAGCCGGATATCTCGCCTTATCCGGGAGCTTGTTCTAGGTTTAGAAACATTAGCTTAAACACATTTGTGCCAACTTCGCAAGTTGACCACTCACATCAATTTCGCGCCATGTTTTTCCGCTCCAGGGTTCATCATACAAAGGAGTGGAGAAATCAATCTCCCCATTCAAGCACAAATACTTTTCCTGTGAGTACCAGGTGCTAACTGGAGCAAGAGTTTCGTCGCAAATCCAGCGCTTCATGATCTTCCAAGGATCGCGGAACTCAACATCTATTTTGTAGCGGTTCGCAAAATGGGAGCCCTTGAAGTCAACAAAAAATGATTTTGAATGGAACTGGTGCCAAGTCAACAGATGAACATGCTGCGAGTATTGCTTGAATAACCAACCGGAACATTGCTGACCCGCGCGGCGGCAAGAGACTGGTTGAGGTCGCGATGGTCGCGAAATGTGACGAAGCAGTCACTAGAATAGACGCTGTTGCGCATGTCCCGCAGATCTTCGTCGATGTCGGTATTTGGCATACGACGTTTGACACAGCGAGATGCAAATTTGTAGTCGGCGAAGGTGCGAAAAGGGGCATATGGGCGGTGTTCCGGGCGCGTATTAGACGCCCCAGGGTCCGATGCGGGGTGGTTTTGTGATGGTGAACTCTCCAGAGGAATAATCTCATTCGGTTTCTCTGCGATGGGATGATGTTTGATGAAAATGAATCGCGGAGGCAGAAGAACCGTGGACTCAGTGTGAGCAGTTTCCTCTGTGAGCTCTGGCAAGTCCAGCTGCCCGCGACTCGGAGGCTCGTAATCCTCGTCAACGTCCATTGGCGAATCGCAGGCAGGTAATACGGATCGGCCTTCAAGAGGCTATGAATTCCCCCTGTCAAGCCAAGGGTTCCGCGGTGTGGATTACACGCACCACACTTGGAGCTACAGTCGTAGCAGCCTTTCGCCGCCTCCGCTCTCGAGTGAGATATTCTATTGCCTGCTTCCGGTTAGCGGCATTGATCCTGCATATTTGCTCATGCTGAAGTAGATTGGCGACAAAGTCCTCGCAAAACTGGCACTTTTTGAGTGTGAGTTGGGACTGAGCCGGGTGCCGTTTGGCCCGTCTCTTTCTGGTTGCTTGTTCTTGTTCTCGAGCCATTTGATTGTGAGTGAGGGCGCGCGCAAAGAATAGATGCACGGGGTCGCGAACAGGCGTGATGTCATGCACTCCACACATTTTGTTTAGTAATAGAAGCGAAGCTCGGCGTAGAGTAGAAGCGTGTTTGTCACACAGTCACGAATAACTTGCTTTTGACCGCCATTCCCGACTGCAACACTCTTCCAGAGCCGACCTATCCCAAGACGGTGCCCGCCCTCCTCCCCGTCGACGACCCTTTCATTCGTGCTGCGAAAATACGAGGATGATGTCATTACGGGGATTGTACCATACGGAGCGTTGGTGTGGGGTGGGTGGAGCTGGTGTGCTATAACAAGGTGTGCGCACTTCTCTTCTCTTCTATCAACACCCACAACCTTTTTTCTATGTCTCGACGTCGCCGCATTGATAGCACGCCCAACACGCCCGAACGTTCTTCAACTGATGGACCTCTGGGCGATATTCTCAACTTATCTCAACAAATCACCCCGAGCAAGTCCCCGCGTCGGCTGCGCAAGGTATGCCATTAACATGTGTGACCGGGACTGAACTGGACATGTACTAGCTACGCGAGGACCTCCAGGCTCTGGCCAACGACGTTGGGGATGTGGTCAGTTCCAAGGACACCGAAATCGCTGACCTCACAAACCAAGCTGTCCCTTCTGGGTCTCGGAAACGTCGCAAGCGCTTCCACCGCGCTGAAGACGCAGACGACTCCGTTCCAAACCCCACGACCCTCGAAGACCGGGTTCGCCGAGCTGGCCGCCACTTCATCATTGACGAGGCCATCTTCTTCATCGACGAACAAGCCATCTGGACAGTCGAGGCAAAGGACGACTTCGACTATGCCACCGAGTTCGCTTCGAAGGACAGCCGCATCCAGGCTCAAATTCATGACCTTCTCCGTCTGCTCCCGAATGATGCCCGCTCATTGCGAAAGGAGGATTGGATTGCTGGTGCGGTGCGTGGTCTGTTTCTTCCTCCATCCCTTCTCATTGCCTAATAGTTCATGGACGGAATGGGGGGTCAGCGTTCCACGGAGAGCAACCGTTTACGTCACGCGAGTCTGCCACACCTCGCCAGGGCGGACGAGTTCGACCATTTCGCCTCCGCCAGCAGCCGCTTCGAGGCATTCAAGGAGCGCATCGGATACGTCACGGCCACCAATACCAGCAGCGCATATTATTCGGCTTTCAAGGCACCATTACTGTACGATGAGTTTGACGGAACCATCAACGTCGACCATATCTTTCGCAATCCTGTCTTACTCAAGGTATGTATTCCGGCCACTCCTCAAGACTGAACATTCTTTAATATGTGTGTGCGTGTGTGTGTATAGATCCAGGCGTGCATTCTACGCGGGCCCGACGGTGCGAAGGGCCTCTTCAGCAACCATCCCCACCGCCCGCAGGCCAAGTGCGTAGAGAAGATCCACCACATCCGCCGCACCTCTACCGGGGCGATCGCAAATGCCGCTACTCTGGTGAGTCGTTGTCCTCCTTCCCATACGAGGCTGATCGCGTTCAGGCGGTATGGCTATTCTCTGCAGACCTGAGGTTCGTCGAGCACGGTGAAGAGACTGGCATCAATTATGTCCAACGGTATTCCGACTATGTGCAACGACTTCGCGAGGGTGTTTCGAAGAACAAGCCATGGGCGATAGACCTCCTCAAATACTGGGATGATGTCTTGTTTCCGGATGCCGACAACTCCGTAGCCGCCGGTACTGGGGAAGGTGACGATGCGGAGATGCAATCGGTTGACGATGCATTTGGCAACGCGCCATCGGGTCGTAACTCACCGGTAAATATGTTTCATTCTCATTCATGTGCTTGGCACTGATGTGATCCAGGACTCGGATGCGCGCAACGGTCGGTCACCTTTGCCCGTACGTCTGGTCTTTCAATTATATTATAAGATCTGTTTTGAACATCTTATGTCAGGCTGGCAACACGACGCCTCACCACACACCTCACCGAAGTCACCAATCCACACCGACTCGCTCCCCGCGGGGCAGCGGCATCGCAGGTGATGGCGAGGAGGGTCAACATCCGGCTCGAACCAAAACACGACTTACGACAAGACGTTGATTACACTGCGTAGATACTAAATCAATTTATGTTGTTTGAACTGCAATACGAAATCGAAGTGAAGCTGGTTTTAATTGGATTGAAATGCGAGGTAATGGCTTGTATTGCCATAATCACGTGGGTCGCTTACGGTGGATTACATCGGCTTGAGAGGTTTACACCTATGCGCTGTAATCCCCTTAAGTATTATGGGCTTACAAAGGCTTGTACTGTAGTACAAACCGTTGAAAGCAATCTAGGATTTTTCCGACATGAGTAGCGCTATTTCTCAATCTTCGCCCAACATCAGCAGAGCTGCCAGAGCAGGAGCAATCTCACCCGAAGGGGCACGCATATAAAACTCTTCTGGTCCCTGGCTTTCGCTTTCCCTATCAGGGTCCTCCTTTTCTGCTGGTTCTCTTGTTCGCGGACTGCCGTGTTATCTAGGTGCATTTCTGAGCGGTCAATGAACCTCTGGGTTGGGCTTGCAATAACCGTGAGAGACACGGTCGAGGTGAATATCATTCTGGAGACGACAATCGACAAAAAAAATCAACCCAGCGGATGTTCATTGGCAAAAAGTCGAGTATGAGGTTCAATATATCGAGGTACGAGATCAGGTGATATGTATTGAACTGTCTGTTTGCCAGAGACTAAGTATGAGGCTGAAGATAGGCATGAAAATTATCCGAGCATTCGATGCGGCGACTGGAAATGAGTACCGCCGGGATCCAGGCTTTCCAGAATTTGAGGGATGGGCAACTCGTACTTCACTTGTCCCACAATCTCGGTAGTTTGGTGAATGTAAATTGCTGGGATTTGATGGACGATATGGTAGTTGTAGGACAAGTGCAGGCGACGTATTTTGTGTAACTCACAAATCTGGATATTAGTCATCGTTTTCGCGGCATATATACGTTGAATTTCTGAACGGCGAATGCAGAACCGTCTCGGAAGCGATTCCGAATCATTCATTCTCGTTTACCACGACTTTTCATCCTAGCAAGAACTCAAACCGTACGTCGACAAGTCAATCCATACATGAAGGTAGTCGGCCAACCGGCCGATTCTAGCTATCAAGTCCACAAAATCATAGATACATAGAGCCGCCTTACATGTGCTCATGAGTACTAACTCAAACTCGGCCCAATACAAACCAACCTCACCTCCCCGCCCTGCCCCCACCCCTCACCGACAACGCCTCCTCCGCCCTCCGCCGCCTCTCCCTCTCGTCCCTCAGTCGACCCTCCAACACACCAACCTCCTGCTTCCGCTCATGCACCTCCCCCTCCGCGTGCGCGAGCCGGTCCGAAAGGCGCGCGATCTCCTCCGCGGAGTGCCGGCGCAGACTCGCCATCTCCATCTGCAGGCGCTCGACGATATCGTCTGCGCCCGGATGGCCGGAATGCGAGTGCGAGTGCGCGGAATGAGCATAAGAATGGTGCGAGTAAGAAGAGTGTGCAGAGTGCGCGCTCTCCGCGGGGGAGAATTGGCGCGAAGTGGGTGCGGCGTGCAGCGGGGAACGCCGTGCAGGCGAGGCGAGGAGGTGCGGCGCGGCGGCTGCGGGTTGGTGTGGAGAGGAGAGGAGGCGCGCAGTGGGGGTTGTGTTGGGGCGTGGAGAGGCGTCGTGGGTTTGGCGCGGAGAGGTGTTGTGATTTTGGTGCGGGGACGCGAGGTGGGCGGGACCGGATGCGGATGCGGGTTGATAAGGCGTCGTGATGATGCGTCGAGGAGATTCGAGGAGTTGTGACGGTGGAAGCGGAGGTGGGATTGGCGGAGTCCGTATGCGCTGCGGAGGAGGAGGCGTGAATAGCTGGGGAGGCGTCATTTGGTGGGGAGGCGCAATTTGGCGCGGGGAGGCGGAGTTGGGTGAGTGCGTCCGCCGGGAGGCAGTTCGCTGCGCAGAATAGTCGGGAGGGAGCTGCGGGGGCGGGAAGTTGAAGGCCGGCAGGGAATTTTCGGGCGCCAATCCTCGGCTAAGAGATCGGCGGCGATGCGGAAGCTGCCCCTCCTCCTCGTCCTCGCTCCCACGCTCGTCAGCCTCTTGTTCCTGCGGAGAACTATCGCTCTCCAGCTCGTCGACGAGCTCGTCGATTTCGTCGTCGTCTTGGTCTTCGTAAGGTAGCATGTCGATATCGTCATCGTCACCCTGGCATATCGGCTCAGGGTCAACCGATGGCCCTGCGGCGGGAGAGTCGTTCGCGATCGGCTCAATCGCTGGGGGAGGCAAATTCGACAGCGTCGAATCAGCAACTGGCTCAGGCGATACTTCCACCCGAGGGCGTTTTCGTGGCTGTGTGGGTGAAAGCGGCTCGGCCCTCCGTCTGGACGAAGTTACCTCCTCCATTGTTCTCGAGGAAGGTCCCGCCTCCATCCTGGACGAAGGTCCGTCCGGCCGTGTTGCGGAAGGAGAGACCTCTTCCAGTCTGCTGGACGAAGGGCCTGCCTCCGGTGGCCCATCATCTTTCTTTTTCTTATTCGGTTGTCCGCGCTTGCGCGGCCG
The DNA here is from genome assembly GCA_029282495.1 of Mycena albidolilacea. Lineage (NCBI taxonomy): Eukaryota > Fungi > Basidiomycota > Agaricomycetes > Agaricales > Mycenaceae > Mycena > Mycena albidolilacea. Next base: position 792,002 of record JARIHO010000043.1, on the reverse strand, counting down.
TTTTGTCCCCGGAGGCGCCAATAAATTTACCGTCCAGTACGAGCCAAATCCCGGATCGCTCCCCGCTCTCGGCTTGCGTTCAAAGAGCCGATTGAGCGAAAGAAGATGCCTTACGGATTGCTATTGGCGATACGCGATAAATGATTGCCCCAGGGCAACAAAATTAGCATACCTTCCACGAAGGGCCGGCCGTTCTGTAGTATGCGTATTTTTCCTCCATTGCGGCGTATATTTCGCGTATGGTGAGACCTTTTCGGGGACTGCCCAATATTGCGCAACGGAGAATGACCGGGAGGGTGTGCTGGGGTCTCCCATCGGTATCTGGCAAGCAAGAAAGAGAGTCGGGGCAATCTGGATGCGCCATATGCGATAAAGGGTCGTAATCGTCGCGATCGTCGTCCGAGACAGAGCCAGGACTGCGGTGGTGCGCGCTGGGTGGCACCCAGGTAGAGGAAGCTTGTTCTGGCGGTATCACAGGGATTCTGGGTAGATTAGATGGGCGCACGGACACCATACGTGTCCCGAACGTACCTTGCTAGTCTTGTGCTCTGGGGGTTGAGGATATTGTCGAGGCTCGACATGGGAAGGTGGCACAGCAGTGGGCATTACCACATTCGGGCGATTGTGAGCACCCACAATTGGCGAGGGCACGTGGTAATCTTGCCGAGCTGATATGGCTGATGCCATCTTGTATGGTGCCTAATTTGGACGGCGGTATTTCAAATTCCTGGCTTCTTTCGGCTTCTGCACCCACACGCACCCCCAACATGTCCTGCGTTCGATTCCCGCCCCCGATCCCGAGGCCAGACCACATCGGTCATTAGATTCCGCACATTCGTTATCTCAAAACTCTAATTTTGTGGGGCCAATACTCCGGGAGGTGATGCTCGGGGAATGATGATCTTTGACAGCTTGTGGGTGCATTGTTGTCGTCGGCGGGATTAGCAATGATACCCGATACCACAAAAGGAAAATCCCACCCCATTCTGCACATCTTTTGTTGTTCCAATGCGGGTCCATACACGCAGCGACACGTATAGGCGCGAGCGCGAGAGCGAAGACGCTGTTATGGCCACCGCAAAATCCGTGGTGATGAGAGCGAATCAAAATTGTTTCTGATTGGTTTCTGACAGATCGATGCATGCTAAGTGAAGGAAAGTATGAAGAAATAGATCATTTCATATCATTTCTCGGCGCATCAGGAGGACGTTCCAGACTGAAGTGTATTGATCTCCTCGAATAACCAATACCTCCGTCGTATCTCTCACGCTTTTCTCCAACGCCAGGTGGACGCTCCCACCACCACCACGATCACCGTCCCACAGAAGATCAGCGGCCGCCAGTGAATCTCGGCGTCACTTTTGGAAACGATACGGTGCTGCGCTTAGCAATAACGGAGTTGATTGGCCATCAATACATTTAAGGTTTTGCCGCGAATGGAGTTACATCTACACACGCATATATGTTCAGCCGGTTGAATGAAGTTGGGCCAGTTGCGAAACGTATGTACAGTATTGAGTATGCTGGAAGTTTTTAAATAGCGAACATGTTCACCTATCAAAAGCCCGTACGTATCTCCTTTGTGAAAGAGTTTGCAACTTGATGGCAGCCTGCCACGGCCTCAGCCCCGGAGGGCAAGAGTTCGAGTTTGATAGTCCGACCGCGGCAAAAGTTGGATGCAAACAGGTTGATGATTTTATGCGAAGTGACAGGGATGGCGCTTGGGCTTGAGGGTTGAAAGTATGGGACGCGAAGCAGACCAAGAGGAATGGGGTTATACAAGCAATTATAACCACACAGGCCCCCACGTAGTTGATTGAACTGTTGAACCTGAATCAACCACTACGCGTCAATCCCTGACCATGTCCCACCCTATCTCTTGTTCTCTCGCTCTCATGTCTCTACCGAAGGTAGTTCCATCCTCTGAAGATTTGAGATCTTTCCAATCGTTTCTTCGATCACAGGATGATAGCGACTCGTAATCAAAACACGCACGAACTTCGGGATTCGGGGTAATCCGGTGGACAGAGCCTCCAGAAAATCGTGGTTCGCCTCCAGATCTATTGCCTCGTCGAGGGCGTCGATGATGATTACAATGGTCCCGTTGACTTGCTTGCCGGTGAACGGCACCACTAGCATCTCCCGTACCAATTGATTCGACCGTTCTATGATTCCTAGAGAGCATGTGTCTCAAAGGGCAAAGAGAAAATGCCGTCTGCAATGACTTTCTGATGAGCTGGTTTGGATCCGAACTTGGCGAGCTGGTAGATAATAGTGCGGACAATGTGGAATGGGCGGGAACGCGTCGTCAAAAGAATCTCTGAAAGCTGTGGGGCACTCTCTGCTCCATGAAGGATTCAGCCAGTGCCGCCGGCAGGGCCTTTCTCTCCTTCGAATCCGGGCTCTGCATCCAAAGGATGTTGTTCCCAGGACACGACTTCACATCTCGCGACGACACTGTATCCCACTTTCTGAGTTCCAGAAACTGACTCCAGCCCGCGACGTGAACGATTTCTTTGGAATCATCTGGAAAGCCAGATTGCTCTAGATTGAGATTCTCAAATAGATCTAAATGCGAATGTGAGGAACGACTTTACCACACGAGTATTGGGCTCACCTCGAAGTTATTGTGCATTCGGATGAAGAAGCTGGCTTACTGCTTCCCACTCCCTCCGAACTGTTGCTTCCCCGCGCGAGTCCATCCAGTCCTCCAATCTCTTCATGTAATTTTCTTGCCCTGCAACCGTGAGCCACGAGTTTCAGGAACACAAGCAGGTCAATATTCCCGTACGTTCAAGCCGGACCAGCCGTTGATCGTCATCGAGCCGTTGATCTTCATCGTCTGCAATTCCTGATTGTTTGACACCGCCAGACGGCAGCAATCCGTTCAGTATCGGGACTATCTTCGCAGGCTCTGCGGCCTCGCGCGGTGTCGCCGCTGTAATCCACGAGTAAGAACTGCCAAACGTCACGAGTGTACCTTGAGCCTCCTCCTTCGATGCACGGCGCGTAAGCCGTTCTGATAACTCGGGAATGACTCGATCGAGATCAAACATGTTCGACCGAATGCGGTGAGGCGGGTCGGAGGGTGGTGGCCTGAAGTGGGCGGAATCCCAAGTGTATATTTATGGATGTGGCCACACGACCCACGGTTGGCACAGCCTCGCGGTACTGTTCCACCTGTGGTCCCTTAATACGTCCTCCGTCAGCTCATCACAATCGATTCCAAGTCGCAGACGGCGTTGCACAAGCGGTATTCGCTCTTTGACGGTTGGCCTCTTGATCAATCCTCCAGCCCACAGCTTTCTGTTGGTGCCGTGTGCCGACACTCTCAGATTCGGTGCTATGTTTAATCTCATTGATCATGATTCATGCATGTGGTCAAATCTATTATACATAGTCTGCTACAGCGGCATGGATTAGGCATGAGCGCAATGAACAAGAAACGATTGTGTTTACGGGAAAGATGCTGTAGCTGCTTGATGCAGAACCATACCATCGGCCATCCTCCGTCTCGATCAAGTCTTCGAGCCAGTTCCTTGCTCTTTTGGCTGGAGTGGGACTATACATTGGTTGGCAATAATCATCGGGCAAAACCATCGGAACGATGGCATTTAACAAGTGGCGGTCGGCACATTGAACGAGTTGTGCACGGAGTCACCGTGCGATCGGCTCTTCCTCCGCCAGTCCCAGAACTCCGAGGCAGCACTTTAATCGGTCCTCGTTGTAATTGTGGCGATCGTCTGCCGCGAGGGTGATGCTCTGAAGGCGTGGCCACCTGCGAGCTAATTGTTCGTCGACGGCAGGCCACACAGACTCCCGTGGCTCGAAGCGATCGAAGCGGACGAATGCCAAACGGAGCTTTATGGTCTCTAATGTTGTGGGCGTAGACGGCTACCGGTACATTCATCGCAGATCTCGAGGTGCGTCAGGGGGGCACAATTCACAAAATCCGCCCCATTACCGGGTGGCACTGTCGAATATCAACGGATAAGCATAAGGTGGTGATCATGAGCGCATTTATAGGCAGTAGGACACAGATGTCAAGGACCAGGGATTCCAGGATGTCCGGCAGTCTCCGGACGGAGGGATTGATTCATGTAATCCCAGGAGGCGAGATGAGGCGTAGCGCGCTCATCTGCTTTGTGACGGCACCCAGCGACAGAATACAATCCGCGAGGCGCGAATGCGTGACACTCTATGCAACCGTAGCGGTAATGTCGCATCGGTGGGAACGCGGGAGTCGTTATTACCGGGAAAGCCCATGGAGTTGGAGTGACTCAAGGAGAGGGAATGCGCCCGAGTAAAGAACAAGAACCATACTGTAGAAATTACGTCGCGGTCGAACTTATATCCCAGCTCTATATCCAGGTGCGCACGCGACCCTGCGAACGCCAGCGAAGTAACCTGCTCAAACATGAAATAGCTGTATCTGACGATTCATTCCAGACTTCTCCAGGTAACCGTTGGCGAGGATTTCCGTTGCGGATATCGATGTGGTGTTACAGTCAGCCTCAATTTCTTGACCTGTGGGAAAAAGTCGGCGCCGCAGCGAACAATCTCGCAATGTAGCCACAGTGGCGTGCCCCATAATTGGGACAACAACAGCTTGACGAGCGGTCCTATCAGCAGATTGTGTGGCGGGGCTGACTCGTCGGTGGCAAGTACGGTGCGGGTTGCCACTGACCAGGCTGCAAGTGCCCAGAGAGGTCGGCATTGGAAGCGGAAAACTGTAGTCCTGAAGCTCGCACGCCGAAAACGACTGTACATGTAGAAGATACCGATCGGTCGGTGACAGAAATAACCCTCGGCCCTGAGAGTATGAGTGGCCATCCAAAAGAAAGGCCGATCCAGAGGCCATTCCGGAAGCTTTGGATCCCAAACGAGAGCAGAGAGCAAGAGAGGGTAGACACAAAACCCGCACCGTGAGTCGAGCCCAGCGCGGGGATTGTGGGGTAGATATCGACGGGAACGAACGAGAATTTTTCGAAGCTTGAGGATCGAGGGGAGGCAGGGAGGCCCCGAGTCAAGAATAGCACCGATGTAGGCCAGTTTCCTGCGCGTAACCACGCACGATCAGAGTGATTGGGCGATTTGTAGTGCGTAGTCAGATGCCACCCTCACAGTCAGACGCCACCCTCGCAGTTAGATGCCACCCTCGCAGTAGCAAGAGAAAGTGGACGCAGATTAGAACGTGATGCAGAGTGCGGCTATGCAGGTAACTCATTTGACGTTGATGCAGATAGACAGAGACGCGTGAGAAGGGAGTGCCCGGCGGAAGGTGGTGAGGGGCTATTGAGTGGGGTACCAGGCCGAAGACTCGGTGGCAGACACAAGCCTAGGCTAGGCCAGGGACTACGGGGTTAATGGGAATGAGGGACCCCAGATTTCGGAGAGTATGAGAAGCTCGAGAAACGTGTAGAGAGGCAGGTAGGCCAGCGCTTGTGAGTCAAGTCAACAATAGCACCAAGGCGCCCAATTTCCTGTGTGTGTCCACGCACGAGCATGAGAGATGTCAAACACAAGGTGAGCACGTTCGCGATTGAATGGGATGAGCTTGAAATGAACACCGTTGAGCGCCCTAGTTACAGAGATTTACGAAAGGACACCAGTAATCCGACAATCAGGGGGCACTTTGCCAACCCCAAACGCACTAGCGCCAGACGAGATGGTGGCGGAGACAGAATCACGCATCATCCGCCACGTGCCCTCGTCTTGCCTAATTGGGCTCCGGTGGATCTTGACTCTGCCCACCACAACCCACTCAGCGCTCTCTCATCGACTCCCTTGACTGTTGGTTTCTGTTCCGCTTCATCTCATCTTGCTTGGTTTCTTTCAAACACACAACGAACAGTCATTCAATTCATTCTCCGGCATTCTATCGTATTCCACTTGTTATCGGCGGCGCTTCGGTAATCTGGCCCTAATCTGACTCGAAGACTCTGCTTTGCAACACACCAATATCTATCTATCCACCATTCAAGAGGCTTGTATTGAAACTCCGTACGTCCCCAGTCTTGTCGACTGCTTTCGTAGCTCCGACTAACCCCGAGCCACTCAGCTCATTCTACATACGACCCACAACTACGACTTGATACCATACGATACGACACACATAGATGGCCCCCCGCAACCGCCCCTCGCCGTCGACGTCTCCGGGCACCACAGGTCTCACAAAGAAGCAGCGCCAGGCCCTCCGTATCCAGCGCCCGGCGGCGTCGCCAGATGTAGCGTCTTCCTCAGACGTCGCCAGCTCCGATGTGGATTCCGCCGTCCCTTCCGCGGGTACATCCCCGGCGTCGATGCCGGTGGAGGGCATCCGGATCCAGCGCTATGTCGCCGCTGCGGAGGAGCGGGAACGGGCCTCGCCGAGCAAGTACCCCACCCCGCTGCCCGATGAAGAGGAGGACGAGTTGCCCGTGCTGCCGCCCGTGGACGTCGAGGCGGCCGCAGAGGAGGTAGCGGTGTTTGAGGTCGACGTAGAGGACATGGAGGAGAAGACTGCGGATGTCGCAGTGCCTGTCGGCAGTCTTATCGACGTCTTCGACGAGGAGGACGACGCACCCGCGCCCGCTGCACTTTCGCCCGTCCTAGAGCGGAGCGAGCCGGATGTGGCGCAGACGGCAGGCGTCTCGCACGGCGCGCAGGCGGCACTTCGCCCGAAGGAGCTGTCTCTGTCTCCCCCTACTCCGCCCCAATCGCACCCACCGTCGCAGCCCGCGGAGATCCAAGCAGACCCCTCCCCGCCCCCGCCCAAAGCTCCTCGCACTCGCACCCCGCCCCCGCCCCAGCCATCCCCGACGCCGTTCCAGCCGCAGGGCGTCGGCGGGCCCTCGCCTGCCGCGACGTCTTCGCATGTGCGCACGCCCCCTCGTGCACCCACCGCGGGCGGGCATGTACGGCAGATTTCCGGGCAAGGACAAGGACACGGACACGGACAAGCAGCACCATCACCCGCGCAGCCAGCGGGATACGGCCACCACGCGCACCTCCGCGCGCCGGAGGCACCGCGGTATGTCCCCTTATCCGCATTCTCTTTCAAAATCTACTTGATATCTCAATTACTCTACGTGTAGGCCCGCCCCGCCTCGTGCTCTGGCCCTCGGCGCGCTCTCCCTCTCGCACACCCTGCGCTCCGCGCTCGCGGCCTCGACGCAGGCGGTGACGAGCACCGCGACCGCGTATGCGCATGCCTACGCCAATTCGTCTGCGGGGTACTCTACGGCGGCGGCAGCCGCGTCCTACCCCTCTGCGGGCGGGCGGCGCGTAAGCGGGGGCGGGAATGGGGATGCGGGAGGTGTGCGGCAGGGTGATAGGGACGCGGAGGGGGATGGAGAGACGATTTTGGGCGCACGGTGGGACGAGGTCGAGGTCGAGGTCGACGCCGAGGCCGATGGGTGCGTTTGTTTTTCTTTGGATTTCCTTGTTTTTTGGGTGCCGGGGTGCACTGGCTTGCGTTTCCCGTTCTTCGTTTCTTTCTCGGGGCAGTTTCTGCTTCTTACTTGGGGACGGGATGCCGATACGACGATCTCCCGATTGGGTGGCGATCTCCCGTCCTCCCTCCCTCTTCTGCTTGCGCTTTTGGGGCAGCTGACGCGGGGCGTCGTGAGGAGGCCTGATTGGGTTTGGGCTTATCGCCTGCTTGGTGCTTCGATTCCATTCTGTGCGATGCTATGCCTTTTCGGGCTTTGTCTGGTTTCGGGACGGGAGGTGCTAGGCGTCGTACGGAGAGGCGGAGATTTTGAGTCGATATAGAGCCCGTACCCTACCTTGGAGGATGAAGGAGCACGCACGCCTGCAGAGTTACGAGCGGCAACGGCATTCAGATGATGTCGAGTGACCTCGTCTGCGCGCGGCCATCGTAGGCGGTGGATGTTGCGTCGGCGGCGAGTCCATTGTGGATGTGCCCCACCCCAGATCGGCATGCACGACGATGCCTCGAGCAGGACCACATGTCTTGTGGCACCAAGTCCCGCGGCGCTTTCGAGCTCGCGTGGAGATCGCGCGCGAGATGCCGACGTGCCTCCACGTCCTGCTCACGACTCTGGAGCTGCGTACTGCGATCGTGGGGGAGCTTTGCTTGGACGGATTGAGCTCGTGCGCGCGCGCGCTCTTGCCTCCCATCGCGAGTATGGAGCTGGTGTCGTGTACCGCCGGCCCGCGTCTCGTCCTCCTTCATTTGTGTCTTTCTCCCTTCCTTTCGTCTTGTACCCTTCTTTCTTGTTCCCTTTACCTGCTCTGTCTTTCCCTCCTTCCTTCTCTCCTCTTTGCTAATCATCCTTTCTTCGTGCAGACCCCGCCCAACGACCCGCCGCCTCCTCACCCTCACCTACGCCGGCGGCGTGCAAGTGTGGGACGCCAGCAGCCTCGGCGGCGTGGAGGAGGTGCTCAATCTGCGCATCCCGCTCCCACTCCCCTCTACCTCCTCGCAGACCGCGACGTCGACTTTGGGACGCGCGGCGGGAACAGGGATAGAGCGGACGAATTCCCTGCGGGGCGTAGAGCGGTCGCGGTCGAGTGTGGATACGCTCAGAGCCGTCGACGTGGGCAACATCGACAAGCAGCGGAAGGGTGCAAAGCAGGACGAGGGACAGGAAGCTGGGGAGGAGATGTTTGGCCCCATCCTGAGCGCGGCGATACTCCCTTCTCGGTCGAGGGTGGGGAAGGACGGGCCAGGGGAGGGGCTGGAGCTGGGTATTCTGTACGTCTTCACCTTTCGTTTTCCCACCTTCTCTCCATCTTTCATCTTGTGTATAAGTCATGAACTAACACCGACTTTCGATGGTGTAGGACCCCGCGCGCGCTGTACATCTATGCGCTCGGGACGGGCTGCGTGCATGCGCGGCGGGCGTTTTCGCCTGCGCCTGCTGCCTCCGCTAATCGCGATGATGGGGACAAGGAGGTGGGCACGCCGCACGCGTTCGAGGCGGGGGAGAGGGCTGTTGTCGTGGTAAGCTGATTTCTTTTCTTTTCTTTGAGGGGAGGGTGCACCTCCGTATTTGCGTGCATCTGGCGGCGAAGGGTGCGTGGATACACGACAAGAGTGATTAACTCAAGGCGTTGTTCTTCCATCCTTCGCTTGGAGCATCCAGAGTCTTCCTGCCATCACATTGCGTCTCAATTGTACACTATACTGACTGCACATTCCAGACTACACACTCTCCTTCCGCACTGGTCATCCTTGCGCGCCCCTCCCTACGGGTACTGCACGTCTTCCCCGCCGTAGCGCTCGCGGTACCACACCCGCTCACGTCAGCGGCCGATAACGCAGGAAACCGCCTCTCGACATCTTTCCCCTCTTCCACGTCTCCACACGCATCTCCCTCCCCCACCTCGCCCACCGCCGAACCAGCTCCCATCTCTGCGCTCCACGGCCGCCTCCTCGCCTTCCTTGCGCCGCCGCCTACGCCCACCTCACCCTCAGTGCTGTCAAACCCCAGCACCAGTCCCGGCACTGGAGAGGGTGCAGGCTGGGGCCGCACGCTCGGGCGGTTCTTCTCGCGCAGCGCGCCGGCGGCGGCGGGCGCGCTCGCGGCTACGGTACTCGCGGGGGCGGGGAGCCCGCCGAGTTTAGCGGGGATGGCGAGCGCAGCAGCGGGAGGGGCGGGCGCGTGGGTGAGGGTCGTGGATCTCGGGCCGCTTTTGGGTGGATCGCAAGCAGAACGAGGGGGAGGTAGGGATAGAGGCAAGGGTGGCGCAGGGGGAGTACGCGACGTACACGTCTTCGACGCCGGGCGGGCGCCGCTCGGTGGGCTGGCGTTTTCGTGCGATGGGGTGCGTCTCTTCGCTGTTCGGCGTGACGGGCTCGGTGCCTCCGTGTGGGCACTTCGACCTTCGCCCTCGCCCTTGCCCTCGCCGCTCGACACGCTGCCTGTCCCGGCACACGTCTATGCGCTGCGCCGCGGCCGCACTGGCGCGGTTGTCGAGGCCGTCGCTGGGGCACGAGACGGGCGCTTCGTCGCGCTCGCCACGAGGCGGCGCACGGTGCACGTCTTTGCAGTCAATCCATACGGCGGGCGCGCGGACGTGCGGAGCCATCTCAGGGCACGGGTGCGCGATGCGGATGCGGGTGTGGGTGCAAGTACAGGCGGGGAAGGCGGGGAGCGTCCGACAGAGGTGCATGCGCTTGTGCGGATGCGGCTGCCTCCACCGCCCCAGGCACAGGAGGGAGGAGAGGCGTCCCCGCCGCCTGCACCGCTAGCGATTGCGTTCGTGCCTGCGTCGTCGGCAGGCGGTGGTCCGGGCGGCCTGCGCTCGCCGACGAGTCCTGCCTCTCCCGCCAGTGCCGGGTCGAGCGGCGTCCAAGATGTGCTGGTGTTTGACCCCGCGGACGGGGTACTGAGTCTGCGCCGGGTGACGCTCGCACTGGGTGCGCCCCACAGCGCGGCGGGGCTGCCCATCAGCGTGTCGCTGCCCACAGGGCGGCTCAGCATGAGCGCGAGCCCGCCGGCTTCGTATGTACGCGGTGCGGCTGCGGTAGCGGAGGCGCCGGGTGAGTTGGGGGGGAAGGAGGCGGTGGTGGCGACGTGGAGTTTGCGGAGGAAGCGCGGGTGGGCGGAGATTCGGCGTGTGGAGGGCGGGGAAGGGAAGGGTAAGGGCATGGGTGGTGCTGGGCGGCGCGTCAAGGAGGAGTACGAGTTTCTTCTTGTCCTTCTATTGCAATATACTGACCGACTCACAGCTGGCTCGCCCAAGCGGAACTCTCCACATTCACCAGTGCACCACGCGTCCTCCCGCGCGCGATCTACCTCTCACACCAGTTTGCGTTCTACACCCTCGGCGAGGACTACCACGCGCTGATCCGGCGGTACCAGTTCGCCATCGGCGGCGCGAAGATCGATGTCCGGCGCGAGGTCGAGGTCAGCAGCGCGTACATCTCGTTCGCGGGCGAGGCGTTCGTCGAGGGATATGTGCCCTCGTCGTCGTCGTCACCGCGTGCAATTCGCCGCCAGAGCCATGGCCGCGCAGCATCCTTCGACGAGCCGCTCGCAAGTGCGCTCGCAGGTGCTCACTATCGTGACGCACGCCCGCCGCCCGTGCTGCCGATGCTTCCTAATGGCTCGCCCGCGTCCTTCCGCAGCGCGATGCCCGTGCGCGCGGTAGTCGCCGGCCTCGGGGACGGCGTCGCTGAAGGCCTGGGACGGCTGCGGCGCGAGATGCGCCATCAAGCACAGCGCCAGCGGCAGCTCGCACGCTCGCCCCAGACGGGCGGGGGCGACGACATCGACGCGTTCGTGCCTCTCGAATTTGACGAAGAGGACGAGGACTTTGCGGGGCCGATTCCGGGAGTGGCGGACGAGGTGTTCTTACGCGTGCATGCGGATCGGGAGGACGATGATGCACTATCAGCGGGGACGTCGCATTCGCGGGGCGGGGAGGAGTCGGTTGCGTCGGTGTCGACGCCTGCGACGAGTGCGCATCCGCTCGAGGACGAGCGGGTGGAGCAGCTTGATCTGAGAATAGATACGAATGCGACGGAGGGAGAATGGCAAGGCTGGGCTGCGGAGGACACGCAGGCGCTGGAGGAGGCGGAGCGGTTCGATGATATATCCGTGGTGGGGTTTTTGGACGAGGAGCAAGCTGCGATGAAGGCAGAGGCGGCACGCCGCAAGGGCACGGCCGCGCGTACGCGCACTAAGAAGAGAAGAAACTAAGCGTAAGCCAAATAGCAATGTATTACCTGTATATCTTTATATCGTAGAGGGAAGGAAGGAGTATCTTGTATTACGCCTGCGGACTGAAAGCCAGTGATGCCGTGATGCTCAGCCACCTCGCGTTTTGCTCCTGACACACGACATCGCCAAATTGGATTCGACAATATTGAACGGTCTACAACCCAATACTTTTTCTGGATGATTCGTATCAATAATGCTCCGTCATTGTCCCACGAAATCCCAGACTCCTCCTAATCTGACGGCCGCTCGGTTCTTATGCTGTACAAGAACGTCGACAATTGCCAATATTACAAGGGCCAGGTCTTATCGTTATACTCAGGGCTAGTTTATTGTTTTATATAACGACGGGGGACAAGAAACTACTACGCCTGGTCACAAAACTTGTTCGTATTTTGGCCCGGCCACGTCACCGTGGCCACCTCCTGCGTATTTTGTATAAAGCTGTGGCCAGCTGCCTCTCGTTCTGTCACTGTCATCATCCCTCTGTGATTGTCTCTCATGCCCACATTTCCACAAGAACTGGTAGACTGGGTGATAGGTGATTTGCAAACGAACAACAAAGCACTTGAAGCATGTAGCCTTGTGTGCAAACGTTAATTATTGCATGCCCAGGGCCAGACATCATCGCTTCTTATCACTGGATCTTTCTCGAAGGAAGAGGAGGGTTACGTGACAGTCGGAAAGAATACGACAACTCCTCACTCTTCTTTCCTTTCCAACACAACCTTTACCCATTCCGTTAAGGAACTGAAGCTTGATCCTATGCAGACTTGGCCCAAGGACATGGTGTCGCTGACAAAACTGCTGCACCAACTAGAGGGCCATGATATACATACACCTCACCCGGTTGTGGACTGCTGCTCGTTTCAGCTGTGCGTACGCGAAAGCCTACCGGCCTTCACGTCGTCACTCGTGCACCTGAGCATAGAGCTGTGAGATGAGGATGTCAACCTCAACTCTGTCGCTCCCTATGTGTGCACCTTTCCCCTCCTCGAGTCACTCCGAATCCGGGCCGTCCCTCCCACGTGCGTGGAGCCCATTCGCGCCGACACCGCCGAGGCGCAGCTGCCGCGACTGCACACGTTAGATGTCGGCGACAGGCTCGTCTTGTGTCCCTGGGTATCGTCGCACCGCAGACCACGACCTTACATTGGCTCAGATCATTGGCAGACGGCGGAAAATTTTGGAAGATGATGATGATGAACTGCCGGAGATCAACCGCTACCTGAAGAATTCTGCTGCCGACGGTCTGCAATCTCTGGTTTTCGACCACTCCTTACAAGGAATACTAGGTTTGTCACCGCCTAGTCTGACCTTGTGCAAACCTAATATCCAGCAGAATTTGGTACTGGTAGACCCAGTCTCAAAAACTGTCGCCACTGACAACATCTCGAGATCAGCGAGCACTGGGCTGACGTTCCCAGTATTCTCCTGTGTATGTTAGCCCTTATTACAGAGTCCCCGCAATTGGAGAGTATCAAGCTCTGTTTGATATTCCTGGACTGCGCCTGCGACTACGACAATAATTTTGTGTCACAAACACCAACATGGCTCACCATTGACGCCGTATCAGCTGATGAGGTGAAGTTGCCGCACCTCCGCAGCATCACTCTGTCCGGATCTGGCCCCGATGATTGGGAAAACGAGATGAATGAGGCGCAATTCACGTACTTGCTCCAATATCGGGCCATCTACCCTGGAGTGCCGGTTGCCACTTGGCTCTGTCAACGTCTTTCCCAGTATGCCAAATGCGGGATCTTGAATATTGACATTCCAGTAATTGATCCTCCCAGTGGCCATCTTCATGTGCAGTCACCGCCAGCCTTTGCTGACAATTGACCACAGCTGGGTAGCGTCTACGGCCCATTGATCAATGTCATTTACGGTGTTTCAACATCATGTGAAATGTGTTGTAGCACATATCTGCTTGCAGTTTGTGAGCGCGTAGTAGTGGAAGCGAAGAATATGATGCCATTGATTGCTGCTATTTGCCTGAGCCAAACACTTTCCTTTTTTGGGGGGATGGGTGGTCATGGGAACAATTTCCACAATCCAGAGATCACACACCTCTTGCAGGTCTGCACCATGGGATATAGAAGACATTAGGGACTAGGGACCCATACAGACAGATCCTAGTCCCCAGATGCATCATGGCTGACACAGAGGCATACATGAAGTATGCAAATGGTTGCAAACCAATCGGGGTCTCAACCACTGACTCGATTGGTTTCAACCACTGGAGACAACAATGATAGGGACTAGGAAACCCAAACATCGGGTCCCCTAGTCCTTGGGAGATATGGAAACCGACACAGAGGAGCACAGGAGTATCAGCATTAATGCTCTTTAATGCTGAGGTACCGGACCTGATCGTGATAGACCATGATTGCTTTAATTTATTTTGAAGCCTATATAAGCTTGGTAGAATCTCCATGTACAGTAGATTCTACCTTGTCTAATCTCAGGCTTCTACCTTGGCTTGACATAGGCATTGTCTCTGCTCTGCCCCGCTTCCTCTGCATCATATTACAGGTTGCATCCACACCCTGGGTTTTATACCTGAGTGGATATCACACCCTCTTTGACTCGTTCCAGGTTCTGCCTTGCACCCCGACTTATGACATATGGCCTCCTAGAGAGGACACCATACGGTTGGTCCTACTGCTTGGGGAACACACAAGCTATTAGCATCTATCAGGTTATCCTGGTTGGGGTTCTCACTGGGTTACTCGCTGTTTAGCCACCCAGAGGCCATTGCTGACACTTGCCCAGTTTGATGCCATCAGGCAGAATGGCTTGCACACACCATTTGGCCGGTGGTGGGTGTGGAGTTGAAATTCAATGGAACTGAACATCCCAGTGGTCTCAGTGAGTGTGTATGTACCACAATCACTGATCTGATGATGTTTGAAACTTAATATAAGAAAAAATATACTCATGCTAGACACAAGCCATTCTGTCAGCACAATGGCTTGTGATCAAGACATGTCTAACACCTGTAATGGGCTCAAAATTAAGATGCCAATAGTTGTAGATTGCTAGAACAGAATGAAATGGATCTCACAGATATTATTTTGACCTTGCCCTTGCTGGAATTTCAATATTTTGGGTGCACACCACCCTCATGCCCATCTTAATGACATCACACAGAATGACTTGCACAAGCCACTTTGTTCACAACTGACAACACTGATTCCCAGGCAGTTGCTGCACTTAAAGCAGCTCTAGATCACCAGAATATGTTGTTGTCAATTTCATCAACAAGTTGTATCTCACAATTCTTCATGTTCAATTTGATGACTCAGAATAAAATCCAGGCCATCAAAAGTGAGGACATGGTTGTGCAGCACCCCACCCATTTGGCTACCACACAGGAGCTTGTTCCACATGGGAAACCAGAGAGATTCAATCCAATGTTGTGAAAACATCGAGATGGTCGAAAAATGAACCAGGTTCAAGACTGGTTTTGTGAATTTCTTCCTCTCATGCAAAAATCTTGGGTTATCTTGTATGTCAGTGGAGGTGTGAGAGAAGGGTGTATAGATAGACTTTGACAAGCCAGCTGGCTTGTACGGCGGGTTTCACTGAGCTCATCATTGGTTGTGGCAACAACAGATATTACCAGGAATATATAGATCATATGATAACTGGTGTGCTATGGATTTTCAGATGATGATTAGAAACATATGTACCATAACAGCCATGGTGTAGATGACCTACACAACATATAGGAGGTGCAAGCCACTTCTGTATTTTGGCTGATGCCAAGCTGGCAGAATGGCCTGCCAAGCCAATAAAATGGCTTGCCAGTCGTTTGGCCAGGCATGGGCATGTGATCCCACCCAAATTCATGCCCCCACCCAATACAGGCCATTTGGCACAGGTGCAAGCCACTCTCCCACTGGGGTAACATATGGTGGAAGTTTGAAAAGTGGTAGCAGTTGAGATACAAGCATATGGGCTGGATCAGCCATTTGGCATGTGCCTATGATTCTGCCGCCCCCAAGCGACAACTCTTCTAACTTGCAAACAGAGATACCAATTTACCACTATCTGACTCAAACAACAACATCACTGCCATGCTACTTGACATATTCAAATCTCCTCCTGAAAGACCACACTGACAGAGCCCTCCTCATTCTAGCTCACTGGTGCCACCTGCCCCACTCTGGTGTGAAGACTGTGATGTACAGGCATCGGATGGCGACAATAATCCACATGAAGTCGAGTGCAAAGTATGCAAGTTCTGGTCACACATTGCATGCTTGACCTGAGAACAAGAACACTGGAATGACCTCAAAGTCAGCTTTGTCTGCAAATTTTGCCAAGCTGAGAGAGCCCTTGACTTGTGAGTCTATCATTGTGAACTTTCAGAATTTACTGGTTAATTTTAAAGCTTTACTGACCACCAGATTGTCATGATGCCCGACCCCAATATGCCAGACTGGAAGGCTCTCGGGGTGCTCTGGTACCCAGTGAGATTCATTGAATGATGAAAACAGCATGAACACACAGTTCGGGAATATGAGTTTGAGTGGCTGGAGTGCAACAATGGGACCCTTTTCTACTTGTCAGATGACTTGGATATACCACCACTGATGTTGTGGATATTTTACAGATCCCAAAAAGTATGCAAGGAAATCAATGTGATACAACTTTCTGCAGCCCAGATATGGTCTCCATCAGATTCTAACTCATGTTCAATTCAAGATTCTGATTTTTTGATTGGGAACATCCACCTACTGTTCTACCTGAAACCCGATGACCCTGACCACAAGAATACACAATTGGAAGCTATATTCAGTACTGCAATTTCCCATGTTGCTGACATTCTAGCTGCTTTCAACCACAATCATCCAGTCATTGAATCATTCATGCAGTTTTTTGCCAACAAGAAGACAATTGATATTCACTGAGAAGCAGGTGAATGGATGTGCTTGCTGTGCTTGATCCCTATACCTGAGCTGGAGGCGGTACTCACGGAACCCTTGGGCAATCTGCTCAAACATGAGTTGCTTACAGACCTGCTCCAGCCTGAGCAACACCGACAGGTGATGGCTGTTGGATCTGCACTGTTCCAACTACTTGCAGTGCAGCACATCCTTGGAGAAGAGCTGAGTCTCAACGGTAGCATATTAAATGACCTGGCCCTTGGAGATATAGTCCCTTGTTCCAGCGACAGACACTCTTGCAGCCATGTTTGCTGTTATTGGCAGCCCACAGTGGGAAATGAATGGCATACGTGCAGCAGTTCAATGGCACCCACTCATTTTATGACCCCGATTTCTGTCCCACGACCTTTTGCCACTTGAATGATTTGCAAGTGGAGACTGAACCAGTTCCACAGGGTGCAAGCAATGAGATTAAACAACAATCTGCAAGGCGGATGAAAAGTAAGTTGTTGGCTTCGAGAAGATCAGAACTGAAAAACCACCCAGAGAAAGATTTATTGTCTTCTATTCCCTGACATAAGAATCTGTGCCGCAAGCCGGCTGGTTCGATTACACAACCGGTTCAAGTCACATAGTCCAAGAAAAAGTCTAGGTGAGCATATCTGTTGTGGTTATGAGTATAGTTGACTCACCCTTTTCCTTGCAGATATCCCAGTTACATCGAGATTGATTCAGATGGCAACGAACTATGATATTATAAAATTAATTTATTCACTGATTGATTATGTTCCACAATGTCTTGTTGACACAGCCGGCACATGCCATGACCGCGGCTTCATGGCATTTGAATGGTGTATGTCGGACACTTGCCATGGCGTTGCACGGGCGTTACTCAAAGTCTTTGTTCCTTTGTCAGTGTGGGAATACCCAGCAATCACAGGGTTTAGCCCAACAGTCCTCAACTCTCCCACCCCTTTTTTATCCATGGCTAAGCAATTTGTTTTCGAACAAGGTCGAAATCACTACGAAGGTCACTCAAGGAAACATTTGAAAGTCTATCTTACAGTCCTACTCCCCCCAAATCCTTACAGTGCAGTGGACTTGTTCCGCCTGCAAACCCATTGTCCTGTGGGTATCTCCTGAAAATGCACTATTCAATTCTACACCTCTACAACATTCAGGCAACCCTAGAAGCACAATCCTGAATTGAGAGAGTCAGTTTACAGTGCATAATGAATATATTTCCAGCGGAAAGTGGCACACAGCAAACCAAGGATGTTGAGGACCCTAAGGCCAGGATGATTACCAGATTATCACCGAGATTTGGGCCGGGTGAGTCACACCAAATTCCCACCCTGACAAAGGAACAAAGACTTTGTCCAATGCCCATGCAACACCATGGCCAACGCCATGGCAAGTGTCTGACATATGCCATTGAAATGCCATAAAGCCTCGGCCATGGCACTTGCCGGCCGTGTGAGTTTTTGTTTTGAACACATGTTGCTTCGGGAGGGAAGCAGGTACGCCGGTGAGTACACCAACTCCAAGGGGTGAGGTCAAACAAGGTGCAACCTATGGGATGTGGAGAACTCTGTTTCAGCTAAAACAAGGTTGAACCACAGTGATGAATTGTGGTGTCCCACCGTGGCGGTGATTTAGCAATTTAGATTAGTAGCAGATGAAGTTACAGCAACTCCAGAGTGGTTGGGTCCCAGCAGCAGCAAGAACAAAGTTATTCATTTGTTATTTCACTTAAGTTTGCGGATCTTCGTGACTTTGATGGGAACCTGTGAATGTTCGTCACATTGGAATGTTTTTGGGAAAGTTTGTGAGTTGTTTGTTCCACGGCAACTGCTCAACGCATCACAAAGTGATGGGTATCAGCAGTGTGCCGAGCATGGCCGGTTAGGTTTGGGTTAGGTGGTTAGGGGTTTGGGTTAGGCAGTTAGGGTGGTTAGAGCTTAGTATTAGGGGTTAGTAGTTAAGGGTTGGCGGCTAGGGGTTATGGTTAGCAGTTGGCATTAGGGTAAGGTATCTATGTGAAAAAAACCCGCCCGGCCTTGTGCTGAAAGAACACTGATGGCCGATGCTTCCGGGTTCTTGAACGTGCCGTGTTAAATGATGAACTTTCACTAAATGCGATCCGAGTGACGAGGATTCGTGAAGATAAGCGAAATAAGCGATGTAACGAAGTGACGAAGATGGCTACTACCCCCTCACGCTGTCCCATAGTGGTGAGCGAAGTCCAGTCAAGCATGATGGGAAAGATAATGTTTAGTAGATAGAGTGCATGGTAGCATGCGGCGGCGGCCTAGAGGCAACGGCAAACTTGCTGAGCGGTAGCACAGCGGCAGTATGAAAGTGGTGCGGCAGTCCACCGGCAAAGATCAAAGCAGTGCTGCGGCAGTCCCACGGTAACAGCGGCAACGGCAAAGCGGCACTTTCATCGTGCCTGTCCTATGCGGGCCTCCCTTTCGTCTGTGATACGTTCTGTGTGGTTTTTTTTCATCCCTGGTTTTAGATAGGAGTGAATGATACTGTAACCGCAATCACCTTCCTGAGATGTAAGAAATTCACTCAAGGTCCCCGCTTCTTACCAAAGATATCAGCGAAGACCACTGCTTCCGTTGACTGTTTGCCCACGCGATATCAGACTGATTAGCGTTAGTGGTGTCGGTGGGGGTCGGGTACCGATCACAAATTGACTCCACTGACGGCAAGTGACTCATCCCGGCATCCGTGTCAGATCAAAATTTTGGCCTGCAGGGCAGCGGACTGCTCCGAGTCGGAATCAGGTACATCCGTGCCGTTGGATGAGACGTTGCACTGCCGTCATTCTCTTGGAATCGCCCGCCTCCTTTTCCTGTACAGGCATGTACTTGTTAGTCTGGGCAAAACTTGACGAGGCCATATTTCCTCGAATGGAGGGGAAAAAATCCTCGATGGTACAGAACTCATCGGTTCCTGCACCCCAGTCCTGAATGCAATTCAACAAGGCCTTGAACCCCAACCTGTATTGTGCACAACACCAAGTGTATTTTTGCGACCGGACTCGTACTGGTGTACGGCAGAAATGAATGAGGTCCCCGTCGCCCAGCCTCACAAAGTCTCGGGATAAATGAAGCATACCGTAAACGTCCCTAGATCCACACAAGTTGACACAGAACCGCTATATTAAAGAGGGCTGTGAGTGGCGTTCTTTGATGCGTTCGAAAACGCCCACATTTCCTTCCTCAGGCCTGGTATATATCAAGCCCTGCGTCTGTGTTTCCTGGCCCCCATGTCGAGCACCAAATTGCACGTCCCGAACGCGCTCGACGCGCACATGGAGTATGTAATTCATTGCACGGGAAAGTCCGAATCTCACCCGAACTTCCAGAAATATCGCCCTGACATTCGACATCGCGGGGATTGTGCTGACATCAACATTACTGCTTGCGATCGCATACGCTGCCTGTAAACCCGCCTCGCGTCAACACCTCAACCGGGTCAGTTTTCGTCTCCTCGTTTGTGCGTTGGTAGCAAAGTGAGAAATTTCGGGTACTCTCGCTCACATATTCCTTATCGTTTCTAGCCTCATTTTCGCCGCGACCTCAATCCCGATTTTCGAAGGTCCAAATGCAGCTTGTAGTTTCATGGGCTTCTTTGGATTGGTGGGCTCACAGCGCACTTCTCTGAACGCCAGCACGCTGCTGACACGGTCCATAGAGCATCCTCATGTTCTCATCATGCATGTTCTTCTGCACCTTAGTCAACCTGCAGTTCGTGCCCACGCCATCTGTCAGCTTGCTCGACCCATTGACTATAAATCTAATCACAGACTAGTATTAGTACACAACGTTAACGGCAACTCGATGGAAAAATTCTACTACATTGGCTCGGTCATAGTAGTTGCCATCTTGAACATCACGCCCTACGTCGCCGGCCAGTTCGGATATTACAATGGCACCTGCTGGTTCAATGACTCGCGCCCGGATGTGCAGTTCCACTGGTTTCTCGGGTCGCAAGCTATCTGGGTTCTGCTTATGTCTACAGGGGAAGTCATGGCGTTCCTTGTAATCCTGGGGCACATGTATCAAGTAAGACACATTGCGTTGCGACATGTACATATTGTTGGACTGATCTATCTACAGATGAACAACTTACGAGCGTGGTCACATCACTCTACGACGTCGACAAAACTGTCGTTTGGGATGACCCCGAAGTCGCCGATGGTGGCGTATCGCAGTGTCATTATTCGGATCGGTTTGTATTATGTGTTCCCCTAGGCATGGGTGTTCAATATATTCCAGGTCTTTATCCGTTGCTCTCGTGCTGCCTCAATTTTACTGGTGCGATCCTCGACATCTGGTTGACCAGGCACCCCCTCCTTACGGAGCTGGTATGTATAGTTTCAGTTTCCAACTAAAACGGCAGCTTAACCTTTTTACAAATAGCAATGGCGACTCTCGTTCGTCGGTGAGTTCAGAGACTCCATCTCCTATGGAACGAGACGATCCTCTCCCCCAGACATATGCGTGTTTGGAATGCGCCCGGTACTATACACCCTTCTGGCAACAGTGGATCCGGTACACCGTCTTCAATAATTTCCCCCTCGCTCCCCTGACTGCGAATGATTTGACTAGAGCTTCTTACGTGCTATGCGGGCACTCCAGCTCCACAGCAGATCGACACAATCTACCCCACCTACCAGTCGTGCTAGATATACGAGCTCGCACCCTATGGTGCGACTATCCATAAACAGCCCCGCGCTCGTGCACGTACACATGGAACAGACAAAGCACTCGACATGGGTGGGTAACAGGTGTTGTTCAGAGCAGAGCGTGATCAGTCCTGGGGTCGGGGAATCAGCAAGGGGGAAGACATTTTGCCTCCAGGAGCCGGAGCAGAATGGTCTAAGCGAGGAGCGACAGACAGAGCAGAGGCTGCATGAGCCGCAGAGGCACTTAGAGGCGGAGGATTTTGTGCAGCAAATATGACTAGTGGATGTAGATCAGTGCGTTAATTATCGTCGGTCCCACTTCTACAGTATGCTCTCCTGACTCTATAATTGCCGAGTACTCTATCACTTCCTAATGGCGAATATTTACCAAATAATTTCCACCCATTGTACTACAGTCCACGCTCCGTTGAATGGTCATTCGCCATTTGGGAGGGCCATGGGCTCCGGTTGTTCTCTTCTTCATTGAAATTACCTCGACATCTCTTCGCTCTGTTTCGTCAGGCTTAGCAACAAAACTCGTTGAATCGAGACAGCTGAACAAGGCTACAAAAGTGCGACCTGGATTTTAAAAATATTTTGATTGGATAGGATATTTTCCTGAAATGGGAAAGACGAGGAAGACGAGGTAGGAATGATTCCTTCCGAACGATTAACAAGCGGGGGATCACGCACAGCCGTTGTGTTGAGATCATCCAGATCACGCCGAGCCGGCTTGCCGCCTGTTTTCGCTTCGGCCAGTAATATGCGCGGAGGTAGCAACCGGCTGATCGGCAGTGGACGGCATTGACTGATGACGGCACCCCCTGCCGAGCACTGGTATGTCAATGGAGGCCACTGGCAGACGCCAGATTCCATCGAAACCCAGTGACTGGAGCTACGGTGGATCCCATTGAATTTCTCTGGTTTCCGGCGGCTCTCGGGTGTCAGAAATGGTGCCTACAGAGTATATAGTAAATCAGCAAGCAAACCTGCATACATCTTTGGCCACATACTCCTGTGCACGGAATCCTGGATACACCGTTTGGAATTGAAGGCAGAACCTATCAGATGAATGGTGCCTTGATATACCACTAAAACACGCGATGTTTTTGAAGCTATATATATCTAAACAGGCACGCAGTTCAACTCGGTAGTTCAATGGCGGTTAGAAACTTGAACCACAAAAAGGCCGGTGCTTTTCAAATGACTGATAAAAAGCATTATACTTATGCACTCTCAAATATTTAAAACTACCAACCTTGCTCATTTCCAGCACCTGCCGGCGGAAACCACTGGAAACCGATGAGAGGATATCACGAGTCCACGAAGGCCCGGTGGCCAGTGACGGAAATCAAGATCCTCAGTGATGGACACTGTCAAGCAGCGCCCGGCAGTGGCCGCCAATAACCACCGGTGGCCAGCGGCGGCCGCCAGCGAACTTGTTACCTCCGGGCATATTACTCGCTTCGGTGGTCTCAGCATTCCTAGACCGATGGTTCACTATCTATGATGAGGAATGTGGCACGTCCCGTATCGCTACGATCTCAGACCGTTATCCCTTCGTGATGGACCCAACCATCGGGCATTGAAATTGTGGGGGTGCCAACCTCGTCCTTGGCTGGTCAGCCGCACCATAAGTAAACTTGAAATAAGTCTACCATGGATCATAAAAATTTAGACTCAAAATTGAGCAATTCAACTGGATGAACTAAATTCGTTCGAATCCTAAACAGGAATTCTTGCACTTTGCCTCAGGCTTACTACCTACCTATCCCTAGTCCGCTGAATCTACTCTGGCGGTAACAGCATGTCGACTAGTGGTTGAAGCCATGATAGAAGTCAGGAGGACGGTGTACATCATAAATCAATTGCATGGGGAGAAACAAATATATGTACGTACATATGTATCAATGCCTTTGCCCGAAACCGTGTTGTAACCCAACGCGTTCTGAATCAAACAGGAGCGGTGGTGGTGACAGTGAGCGATAGCGGAAGACGTACAGGTCGTCCCTGCGGCGCTGCATGTTTCGGCGTTCAGGGCAGACCGATCGCACTAACAGATTTTGTGAACATGCTTTGGGCTGCTTTTGAACCTGTGTGTCCATCGCGAGTGTTTAGGGTATAATTAAGGGCGAAGCGGGACTCGCAGGATTTTAATCTCAACGAAGGCCCCCTAGACCGCCAAAACAGGGGATAGCAAAAAAAAAAGACTGCGTTCACCAGGAGGATTCCTCGAAGGAGTCGCATTTGTTGTTTCTTTTATGAAGCAAAGCACCAGCGGAGAGACGGAATGTCTGAATTCTTTGTTGCGGAGATTCGGATGAGCCGCCGAGGTGTCGAGGACTTCGGCGGGCACCCGATATACCGCGAATTCCGTACGAACAGCTAATCTCATCTGAAGATCGATGAGTGTCCTATCTCGGTGAACTAAAAGAGAAAACGTACCATAAATTCGCAAGAAGCGTCATCGAGCTTTTGAGGAGTTCGTTCGGTGTGGTTCAGATGTTTTAGCCTCCACATGCGGCTACGACTCATTACACGGTTCATCTCAGATTGAATCTCCTCGAGAGTGCTGAAGACAGTATCAATATTAGCGGGGCTATCAACAACAAAGAGGGCAGGCACCCACGTTTCAAAGCCTGCGATACTCACTAGCATCGGCTGTGGAATATGTCCACGGGTGAAATATTCCTTCGTGAGCAATACTAGTATTCCGACCGCTTGACCGGCAAGTTCACGGGCGCCTTTTTTGGAATGGGCAATACAATGCCCCAAGGTGCCTTTGATGAAGTTTTGAACGCGCTTTCGCGCACGAACAAGGGGAGGAGGTCGTCCGGCCATGTCGGCCGTGAATCGAGTGTTCGGGCTAGTCGTGAAAGCAGTAGATTGCATGAGAGAATCGATATAAGTGCCCTGTCTTTTCGGTACAATCGTGCATCTAGGCGGTTTGAAAATCTCCGAGACATTTGGTAGAACAAGCCCGTAGAACAACTGCTAGGGTTAGGGTGTATGCGCAGGGATCGGCCATATGAGAAGGTTGATGGCTTGCCCAAATCACGGTAAAATATCGCTAAAGTATCGCTATAGAAGGAAATAGTTGGGAAAGGATCTCGCGGGGGCATCGCCAGGCCGTCGTCGACCGATGTGTTATTCCATTTGTGCGTCAGCCTGAGTTCATCGACGTATTTCTTGAACGTTTCGAGAGGGGAGTGATAGATTCTTTCGAAAGCCGCCGTCGGGTCCTGCGGGTCTCCAGGCACGAATAGAGACAGCGTCGAGAAGGCATGACGTCTGCTCCTGGGCAGCCACTGTGGGGACACAAGGCTGCATGCCGTGAGTGCTGGGGCGTTCGTTTTGAGACAATCTATCACCGATTCCACCAGTTCTGTCGGAAATCTGTGCATCACAGGGATGTTTGCGCAACGGTCTGTGGCAAGCTACGTGTCAAGCGGGTGGGCTGCGCAAGCGCTTCCCGAATCCAGAATCGAGAGTGACGGAGGTCGGTGATATTGGTGTACTGTATCAATCCAAGCGAGAGCGGGGGCAGAGGCTGAGAGGGACACACTGTGGTCGGTGGACCGTCACGGTGGTAAAGCTTTGAAGATGATTGATCAATGATCGATGATCAACCATCAGTGTTATGTTGTTTAGTCCAAGTTAACGCTTAAGTATCTCCCAGACTCCTTGCCGGACTCTGTCGCCCTCGCCCTCCAAGATACTTTTGCCACGTCAAATATATCGGAAAGAGGTATAATTGAGTTGTGATTAAAATGACTGGATCGTTGACAACGAACTGGTAAATTGTGGTACAGTATATTATTGTTGCTTTCCTCCTAGTGTTTCTCCTCACGGACAAAGCTCAAGGGCAGAAGGCGACGTTAGAAGTCTTCCCCCTCAAGAAGGGCAGAAAGTAATCGTGTACGCCGCGTTGTTGGCAGTAGGGCACGTCCAGAGCGCGGTGCCGCTCGGCTCGTCGTACGCGAAAGCGTATGCGTTGGGGCAGTTATCCTCTGAAGGTAGAAAAAGAAAGGAAGTCAGTGATTATCTAGCAAGCACGCAGGAGCGAAAACACTGACTGAAGTACGCATAGTTCGTAACACCGCTCGACGGGCACGTAGGCTGGGTCCCGAAGTCGCCGCTGCAGCAGTTGGGCGAGTTGCCAGCGTTGCCGTTCAACGCGTCGACCGTGCACGCGCTGTTGCACCCGACTGTGGCGCCGGTGGAGTCTGTAGGGCCTTTCTGCGCCGCGGGGCCTAAAATTACATCCAATCGATCAGTATAAAAGAACACAGAAGGGTTGGGGCGGGGGAGGACGTACAGTTGGGATTCAGATCGACGGGGCAAGACGGGATTCCGCAGTTGACGTTGTTGTCGATGCGCATGCTGTGTACATACGTCGGAAAGGGTGGGACGACAATCGATCTAAGTAGACGTACGGCAAGTTGAACCCATCGACCAGGGAGACTGGGAAGTTGTGATATGAGCATGGGGGTGGAAAGAATTTTGATGAGCATGTACGTACCATCGTAGAAGTCAGTTCCGCCGCCGTTGAAGTTGAACTCGGCCAGTGTAGCGGGGGGTACACCCTATCGGTCAAACATTGTAAGTCCAATACGATTGATCGTATAGATTAGGACACTTACAGTCCCGGTGTTCACGTCGCAGAGCTGCGATGGTCATCAGTAAAGAGACAAGCTAACGAGAACGGTGGAGTGGACGTACGAGACCCCCATTGCACCCGCCGTCGAGGCACGAGTTCGGCCCCGGGTTGGTGGTGAAGTCGCAGCTGCGGCGGCCCCAAACGCGGCCGTCCTATATATCATTGCTCGAGTCAGTTGGCATGCAAGATGATTTGATAAAAGGGCAGAAAGATGCTCACCCAGTCGCTGGCGACGTCGAACGTTACCGTCGAGCCGGCGCCTGCCTCCCATCCAGTCGGTTGCGCGGGGCGTCCGCCAGAGGAGGTAAAGAGCTATACGATTTGAGTTGAACACAACGTTATATATGCTAGAGAGAGCTGGGAGCATACAGCTGGCCTAAAAGAGGGAGGTGAGCCGGTTGAATGAATGAATGACAACAGAGGGCGTACCAGATGGTGAACGAGCAGGCGTTGGTGACCTATCCGTGGATCTGATAAGCCTCGACGACGCAGTGTGAAAGCAGAAAGAAGACGAACTGTCAGAGTACGAGCAGCAGCAGCGGAGGCCATGGCCAAAGAAGCAGCGACAACGGCGGACTTCATGTTGGTTCGACAGAGAGTGAGAGGAAGGGTTCGATTGAGGGACTGAGGGACAAAAGAAGCTCGAGTCTTGGTTTCGACCGACGCTTGCTGAGCCTTTTATATCGCGCCAGCAGCCAGCTGAGCCGCCTCACGCGTGGGTGTGGGGCGGTAGCCAAGGCATCGATCAGAGAGCGCCGATCGGCGAGCGATCAAGGTCAGTGTCCATCCGGGGTAGGAAATTCGTGAGCGCATGAAATGACCGCACGCACACGCACTTCCGATGTCCGCATCCTGGGTGCGTGTGGTTGTCCAATAGACTAACAACGGACGGAGATTATTCAACTTGTGTTGTGTTGCTCGTAAGGACGTCGACTGAGCGCAGAGCAGAGCAGAGTCGAAGAGAGCTGCCCATCCGAAAATCAGGCCGGCGATTCGCCGACAGTGGACACAGATTGTATGACGCACCGAAGAATCACGTCGCCTGCTGCGCATCCCGTAATCTGAAATATAGACGAATTTCCTGTTCCGCGGGATCGCAGTGAGCACCATGCCAACGAGATTGGAATTGGGGATTGCCATGCCGCCGGAAAGACTGTCGAGAGGCAAACATATGGTCTAGCATGTAAGTAAGCTTGGATGGCGGTTCAAATTTGACTGAATCAAACCTCGACTCGACCAACTGTGGTTTGATTCGATTTCGGCCTTCTCCACGGCGACGTTTTTGTTTCAAAGTTCTAAAATTTAGTCCATTCCATCTGGCAGACTGTTATGATAAGTACACCCATAACATGGGTTTAGTGAGATACGCACTCAACTCTGACTCAAGTAGTTCTGGCTGATCTTAGGCTGATCCGGACCCGACTCGGATCAGCCGCGTTACACTCTGGTGGAGTCGGAAGCACCCCTGTTTGAACGCAGTTCAGATGGCAGATACAGAACCGTGAGCGAAAGAACATGCGAATCCGCTCCACCCGCGAATTGGTCGCGAAGGCAAGATGTCGCTGTAATCCCAAGCAATCCGGCCAGGCGTAGCAGGAAGTCGTCAGGGTGGGCCACCAGTAGCCGCCGGTCATACGGGAGAGAAAATCAAGATAACCTAGAAAACGGAATAGCTGTGAAAGGCCAGATGAGTTTTGCATACGGCGTGAACGACGAAAAGTGGTTGTACATGGACTTACTTATAACGACGACGCAATTTTTTTTTTGGAAGGATGACGATGCTGTGCTTTTGTTGAGATTTAGAATGAAAATGAGTGTTAGAAAACTCTAACATAATACATGGGGCAAAGGGATTTTGCCACAGCAGTGCTTTTGCCGCATGCAGCGGCAGTCTGGGGCGGTTGTACTTGCGGCACATGCTGAGCTGCTTGGTATCACAGTCATTAGTGGTTTCAAAGGTGTCGGGGCACTCTAATGTAACTAATATATCCTTTTGCCATTGCCCTGGGTTCAATAAAGTCTCACCCACAACATTAAGACATGAATTATTTTCGGCAGTCTGCGGCAGTATGGCAGCACCCAAACACATGCAAACATTGGGCAGCGGCAGTCGGCAACACTCTGCAGCGGCAAAGTTGGCACTTTGCAGCGGCAGTAGGGGTATTTTCAGCGGCACTAGGCGGTATGTTGCAGCACCTCTGCAGCTGTCTGCGGCACTCACAAACAGCAACACAGCGGCAATTGAGCTGTACAGCGGCAGTTCAACAGCATTTCAGCGGCAGTTGTTCTTCGGTCTGCGGCACTCGGTCATCGGCACTGTGTAGCAGCACTTTTTCTTGCTTGGACGCCACAGAAGTACTCTCCCGCCGTTACGCGCGGATTGGCAAGCACTTCCTTCGCTCACCTTGCCAATGTCCCACCAAACCTACACCGAGCATTGTCCAAAGACTTTAATCTCACCGACCTGGTAAGAGAGAAAAATTCAGAAAATATTAGCAACTGACCCAGAGCTCAGGAAATTGAGGCCATATATTACATGTCTTTCAAGGTGGGCACACCGTGGCCCGTGAGTGCTCCTATTCCATCGCAAAATGAATTTGATGAGCCATCTGCAGTCCCCATGCTTTCAACATGCTGTTGGATATACTGTACTATTTCGACCAAGTGTTCATCAAAATTATGTAATTTCTCATCCGAGAAGGCCGAAAATTTTTCTTTTGAATTAAGGCGATTTTTGCACACATCAAAAAATCTTGGGTGTCACGCATCACTGAACACTTGGTCGAAATAGTACAGTAGGTCTCGCCGATGTAATGGTCGCGGGAAAGTCCTGCATTGTCGGGTGCCCCACGGATGTTACCTACGACACCAACAAGTCATCGATGGCTGCGAACATCTCAACTGGTCCCACAACGATTACCTTTGGGTTTTGGGGATCCGGTCAGGGGTATACCATCACGGAGTTTCGCAGAATGTAGATCAACTCCTCACGAGGCGGACAGTATCAGGTGTTGGGGCTGGGGGAAGGTGTGTGTCTACTCTAAGCACCGAACACATATTTGTCTTTCCCAGTCATTTCTATGATGCAGGTCCTTGGGCAGGTCACTCGCCTCGAAGCCCGCCCGCATCTGTTTGGCATGTTCAGGGCCGTGTTTGGTCTATCGTCGGTAATTGGCCCGTTAATCGGCAGTGTGTTCACCGACCATGTCACCTGGAGGTAAGTGCATTTTTCCAGCGTAGAAGGTTGCGCTGAGGCTTTGGATTCAGGTGGTGCTTCTTTACAACTCTCCCCCTTGGCGGTGTTTCGCGCAAGTTTCGCTTGTGGGGGTGACTTTTATACTCAAGGCATCGCCTCCTCTCAGGTCAGATCCCAAGAAGCTCGTATCGAGACATCTTGCGGCAGATCCTTCGCCTGGACTTTGTTGGCGCCACTCTTGTTGCTGCCGCTACAAGATGCTTGATCCTGGCTCTTCAAGGGGGCGGGAACACGAAACCGTGGGACGACAAGGCCGTCATTACCGTGAGCCAATGAATAACTGAATACAGGCAGTCCTTCGTGTTTGCGGGCGCTCTCGCCGCGGTATTTGTTGCCTGGGAAATTTACTTGGGCGAGAGCGCCATGATGTCAAAAGCGATATTCAGGTCCGGCTCAATTACCTCCCCCCGACCGCAAGAATCCGCAATTGGAAGCTATATTCAGTGCTGCGAGTCCCCATGTGGCCGACATTCTAGCCAGTGGAGACCGCTCGGGCCTCTTGCTAGGGGACTGTCGTGCAGGACAGGGGAGCGGAGCAGGAGGTCTGAAAGCACACGGAAGTGTGGAAAAGAGAGGTTTTATACTTATCTAACGACTACAAACAGGGCTGTCTACTCCTTGGCTGGGGTTTCGCCCCAACCACAGTTGCCCCCCACCAGGCGAAGTCCGCCCCGGACTTCGTACCGCCCTCCTAGGGTGTCTACTCGATCGAACCGCTACGCGTAAGTCGAGCAAGTCGCCGCTCTACCCGCCCAGCGGCCGCTCACTGCTAGGCCAGCGAGTTTTAGGGAATGACATGTGCCTCCACCAGCGCTGATAGGATGTTGGCCATGCGCTCCTCTGCTTCTGCGATCTCGAGGTCCTGGGTTGATGGTGGTGCGTCGTCCATGTCGCGTGGGTGTAGTAGGTCGAGAGTCGTGCCCCGTAGGGGGATGTAGTGTCGTAGCCTGCGGGAGTGAATATGAGAGAAATTTTTCAGCGGTACCCCATTCAGATCACAAAGAGAGAATGAATTAAGGAAACGTGCGTATATCCGCGCCGGCGCCGACCACCGAGGCGCGATCTTGTTGATGGACTTGTGGTTCCCATCGGCTTCCGAGTTGTACCACTGCACCATGTCGCCTATGCGGAACTCGACAATTTTCGCATTCGCGTCGAAGTTGTTTTTCTGCCGTTCCGCCTGTTGGAGCGAGAGGAGATGGGTGTTCCAGCGTAAGCTGTCTGCCAGGGCGAAGTGTACATCCACGTCCGCGGGTGTTGTGGGTGACAGTACTGCCGGGCTGGTGTCGTCAGGACGGAACCTCCGGCCGAAGAGGAGCTCGCGGGGGGTGGTGTTGAGGTGGATGAGGATTTGATCATTCATCTGGCGTATCGCTTCGTCGAGGTGCGTTGGCCAGTTCTCCGGGATATCCTCTGGGTTTACATCGCCGCTGTCGGTGTCATGGTCAGGTGCACACAAGCGTCGCAGGATACGGAGGAGAATTTTGTTGCTCCCTTCAATCAATCCGTTCACCCACGGTGAGTGGGAGGGTGTCGTGATGTGTGTCGCCCCGTGGGCCTCGCAGAAGCCTGTAACCTCCTTGTTGTTGAAGTGCTTCCCGCCGTCTGCCATGAACGTGTCAGGGATAGAAAAGTCCTGGAAGATACGGCCCAAGGAGTCGAGCGTTGTTTTTGCCGAGCCAGCGACCTTCAGTTTTGATACCCACACGTAGTGCGAGAAGATGTCCACGTATAGGCCCACGTTCTTGTACGCCCCTTTACCGACGGGTAGCGAGAGGTAGTCGCCTGCGATCAAAGAGAATGGTTGTGTGCGGCGGATGGGTTGCAGCAGGGAGTTCATAGTGGTCGGGCCAAAGCTCTTGCACTTTGGGCATTCTAGCACTGCTTGGCGGCAGTCAGTATCCATGCCTGGCCAAAAGTACTCATCTGCGATTTTCAGCTTCGTGCTGTCGACCCCAAAGTGCCCGTTCTTCGTGTGTACCTCCATGGCTATGGCAAAGCCTCGTGCCATCGGGACACAGCGTGTTCGTGCAACGCGTCTGGCCGCAGTGTCCGCGACGCGCCACAATTTCCCGCTATCATGAAGCTGTTCGCCCGGTGTGCTGCTCGCCGTCGTTCCGTCACGCTGGTACCGCTGCTCAACCCCAGAAGATGGTCTACAATGGGGGAGAAGAAGATATCATCAGCAAACTCGACCTGGAGAAGGTGTCTAAAATCCTCCCCAGATTCCGGTGTCTCGCTGCTAACTCCGAACATGTCCCTCGCAATCCCCGTTGATGCGTCCCAATCTGCGAGTACGGACCAGTTGGAACCATCCGCTGGTGTCCTCTTGCGTTCCGTCCACATGCAGCTTAGTCCGTCCGCAACCGGATTCTCCATGCCGGGTCTGTGGCGGATGTCGACAATATTCCGGGCTAGGATTGACTCTTTCCAACGGCTGTGGTGCGTGCTCATCCGTTCCTTCAGTAGGCAGTCGCGTAGAGCTTGGCAATCTGTTTCGATCTCGATCGCGGAGCCGTACGTGGATGACTCGAATTCGTCCAGGCAATACTTGAGCGCCGCAAATTCAAGGAGGAACGGTTTGTACTTAGCTTCACTCGTTGATGTCCTCTTGGAGTAGTAAGCCACTGGGTGCCAGTGCAGTACCTCTTTGCCATCTTTGCCAACGTGTGGAAATTGTTGCGCCAGAAATCCGGCAAACCCTTCTGCTGAGCCGTCGGTTGTGACCCTGAAGACGCGGCCGTCATACTGCGACGCCTTGAGGAGCGGCTCCTGGCCCCTGGGACAATAAGCACTTGAGCGTAATGAAGGCCTTGTTGTTCTGGTCCCCACTTCCCTTTCAATGAAGTCGTCTTAAGCGCGCGCTTGTACGCGCCCTTCCTCGCGCGCCAATTCGTACTTGGCGCTTTGACCTCCACGTTCCTGGTCAGGTCAGTCAGCGGTGCAGCGATCCGCGCGTAGTTTGCAATAAGGCGGCGGAAGAAATTTGTGAGTCCCAGGAATCCCATCAGGTTGGATACCGTCTCCGGTGCTGGCCAGTTCACTACCGCACCGACTTTGTCCAGGTTGGGTTTGAGGCCGTTCGGTCCCACCATGGCGCCAGCAAACAGCATGTCTGTGAAGAAAAGCTTTGTCTTTGAAGGTGAGAGTGAGAGTTTGCGGTCCCTGCAACGTTGGAAGAACTTAGCGAGATTTTCCATCTTCGTTTCGAAGATATCCCCCGGCATGCATATATCATCCATCCATGCCACCAGCTCCCTGCCGATCATGTCATCCAGCGCTACCGCCACCATCTCGTAGAACGTTGATGGTGCACCGGTCAGACCAAAGGGCATCCGGAGGTACACAAAATATCCACGGCCTTCGACGTAGAACACCGTGTAGGGTACAGAATTGTCATCTAGGGGAACAGCGTAATATCCTGCGGCAAAATCAATAACACTCGCCCACCTGTGGCCTGCCGCGAACTCGTGTTTCGCCTTGAGGTCGCCGTGGGGGAATGGCGGTATCTGCATGGCTTTGTTGACCGCCATGAATGCATGGCATACCTGCCACTTGGTCTTCTTTTGTGTTGGACCTGGTGCTCCCTCTACCGCTTCCAGCAGCGCTTCGTTAGACTCTCCTGGCGCCATGGCTTCTTCCCAAAACGGTGGCAAGCCATTCTTGATACATTCCGTGTTGACTTTCCGCAGCACTTCGACGCGCGTTATGCCTGTTTTACCAGCCTCTTAAGGGCAAATATGTCAGCGTATTCCCGGATTAGTGCGACGACCTTAGCTCGTTGGTCATCCGACAAGTCTGCACCGATTTGGATCTTGCCCAGGATTTCCTGTACCCTTTGTTCGCTGAACGGGTCCACCGCTCGTGCCGACGTGTTTGTGCCATGATCAATTCTGAACTCCTCCGAGCTGACGTCGCCCATCGCGTTGACTGCGGTGTCTCCGGGTCGCATCCCCTGGTCTTGGTCCGAGTCGATCCCCGGATACGCCATCGTACACATCTCGTCTAGTTTCGCCTGGAGTCTCCGAATACGAATTTCCGAGGTGGGACGTGCCTGAATCTGCACTTTGGAAGCATCCTTGAGATCTGTCCCCAAGAACCGTGCCATAGTCTCTCTAGACAGACACTATATATTACCTTAACTCGTACCTCGTTGATATATAGTCTGTTGGTTACCGTGCTTGTTACCCGGTACCTTGCATTATCAAAAATGATGTGATCTGATACGAGATGCACGACCAAACAACTCATTAAGCCTTGCACAGATTCACGTGTTTCGACGCGTCATTCGACTGTCTGACGCACAATCAGCTCTCTCTTCTTGGGCTCTGCAGCTCGTCAGTGCTGAACTGTGTAAGCAGATCGGAATTCTTACACACAACGATCCCGATGATCCGACCGATATAACCCAGCTGCGTGCCTCAACAAATGGGCGTGCTAAAAACATTCGTCTGGCAACTTGGGACGATCTTAGGCGGGTCAGTATACCCTGGATGGTGACAACATATAAATGGTGTGCCCCCGGCGTCTGGTACATCACCGAGTGCATGGCTGCACCTACAGTTAACAAAGCAATTGTTGTGCGGACCAGACAGCCGACCCTTTTCGGTCGGAAATGCGCTCTATAGTATAACTTAGTCATTTGACGCGTTATAATCCAACTTGCGGCCCTCAGAGCGTGAGCTACGCGTTGTGTAATTAGGCCACATCGCATTGTCGTGAATGCACGTGGTTTCTCAAAAAGGAAGCTTATATAATAACGCAAGGTAACGGGTAGATCGACGTGGTAACCAACAGACTAACTGTGCCAGGAGTTTTGTCTGCTGTCAGACGGCGTATAGTTCGGCGTATCGGGCTTCTTCGGTCTTGCGCCGTGTCGTCGCGGTCTTGTTATCCATCCGTCATGGTTGCCAGTGGCTTGTAATCTGGTTGACGAGCTGCATATCCCGTATCGTCTCTGCCCACAGCCTCTGTTCCGCGGCTCAGAGTTTACGGGGTGAGTTTCCTCCTTGGGTCGTGGGATGTCGTGTCTCTGTCCTGATCCCCGTCGTTCGTTCTTCACACGCCTCGTCAGTCTCTGCACCAGCTTCCACGGTCAAGTACTCAGCAAATCGTGTCTCTGCCCACGGTCCTTCGAGGGCGTGCAGCATGTTGATGCGTGCCCATTCTTCGTGTATCTGCTCTTCTGGGCTCGTCTCCCATCGCGTCTCTTCCAACATTGCTTGTACGACGTCAGACGGTCGTGGTTTGGGGGTTGGGCACGGTCGCGGGGGTTTTGGGATGGGCACTGTCCATGGTGGGGGTGAGTATCCTAACCTGGGTAGGGTAACGGCTGCTCAGCTCTTCGTTCCAGCTGTGCCTGTTTTCGCCCGCGTTCCTTTGCCGTCTTCCTCGTTAGCCTTGCTGCTTCGCTCTCGTTCCACACCCTCTCGCACGTCTCCTCTGCCGTCTCAGGTTCCTCTACCGTTGGTCCACCCTCTTCGTTGTAGATCATTGCCTCGCTATCCCCCGTCTGAATGTGGATTCGGTCCCCATCATAGTCGTGCGACGCGCGTACTGCGTGGAGCCACGGCTTGCCCAGGATCACATCGAAAACGTCGCCACAGTCGAAGACCTCAAACCATGCCGACACCTTCACCCCGCCCACTTGCACGTCACCCCACCAGCGGCCCATAGGTACTATCCTCCTCCCACTCGCCACGCGTATCCTTGTCTTGCTCGGCCTCCGTGGCGAGAGACAATGGTATCCTTCCCACCGCCTCTTGGAGATGCAATTCTTCATCACCCCGTCATCCACCTGGCCTGTCGCCCGCACTATCGCCTCCCCCGGTCCCAGCAACTGGATCCGCTGCAAGAATGGTGCCGTGTGCACCTCGTCGTCGTCGATGGTGAAGATGGACGGGGGTAGGGACATTGCGTACTGGAGAACTCGGCGTGTATTTGGTGACGGTAATACATTTCGATTTATGCTAGTAACGTCCCAGGCGGCCGTTCGCTCCCGGCCGTCATCTGGGGTTTTTTGATTAGGGACTACGCCACCCAAACTCAGGCGCGTCCCTCCCCATTTCCCGACTCGGGTTCCTCCTGCTCCTCAAACAGCATCTGGTGCACGTCGTACATGCCCAGAGCATTGTACCCCTCCATTTCGTCGGTCTCGATCTGGGAGACTCCTGACTGGAAGCGTCCGGGCATGCGCGCTCCTGGTGGGAAAAGGGTGTTGCCTACGAGGGCGCGGACATTTGACTCCTTAATCGGAATCTGCGTGGCCCCAGACTCGCGGCACTTCGCCAGGCCGGAGTGGGGAGGACTGGTGACAAGCCCGCACGTCTAGCACTCTTTTGACCCTGCCGGCATCGTGCCCGGGGTGAGGGGGTACGACACATAATCCGGCGCGGGCGCATTGGGGCCACTGTAGCACGTCTCCCATGCCACCATATCGGCCTGGTACTGCTGTACTCCTGCGGCTGACGCTGGGTAGGTGCATGGGTTTGCAGCTGCCCGTCTCGCAAGCACAAGGTCACAGATGGGGTCCCCGCCGAGCGAGTTCCTGTTACTCCGCCCTGCGGAGGGGCTGCCGGGTGTCTGGAGCAGCCTCGCCACGAATTGTGTCGCTGGGGTGTTATCCTGTGTTGGGGTTGCTACGAACGGGTTGGCGGATGACTGCATCTGCCAGTTGGTGGGGGTGTGCTGCATTTGTGGCATGTAGGGTAGTGCTCCACGCTGTAGCGTTGTCGGTTCATAGGACTGCGAGGGTGCTAGGCGTTGTGGTGCACGGTACTGCACGTTGGGCGTTGGCGAGCGTTGGGGCTGCGGCGAGTTACTCATTGCGCATGGGTATGTCGTCTGGGGAACCGGTGGCGTCCAGGGTGGGAGCGGGGCGTCTATGGGTGGCATGTTCACCATAAGTGCCTGGATGTGTGCGTACAGCTCTGCACCTGAGCGTTCAGGGTCGAAGCCCGTGGTCTCGGCGCGGATGTTGGGGATGCCATGCCTACGGAACCTTGCATTGCATTCGATCTCGTCCTGTACACGTTCGCTGTCCACCGTCTCCACTGCGGTGAAGAACTTCTCCCAGCTGTCGAGCCCCGACGCTGGCAGTACCGACCAGATTTCCAGCAGCAGGGTTGCACGCACGTCGCTTTTGAGTAGCATTGAGGGATCATTGAAGGTGTCGATCAGCGGGCGCATGTCCGCTGCCCAGCGGAGGTGAGCGTACATCTCGTCTCCTGGCGGTCCTACTATCTTCCCCAGGTCCTCCGCTCTCAGGATCGTACTCTTGATCCTCGTCTTCAACTCCTCCGGCGACTCCTCCGCCTCCACCGGGACAGGCCACTTCTTTGCGAACACCTTCATCAGCTCCGCCCATGACGCCTTCTCCGCCGTCGTCACTACGTTTTTCCACCACTTGTCTGCTACCGTGCCAGGTGCGAGACCCATCTCGAAGCGGTACAGCTTCTCCGCCTCCTTTGTATCGAAATTCATCGTCCCCTGCAGTTTTTTCAGCCAGTAGTGCGGTTTTTCCCCGCGTGCTTCGCTGCAGAATAGTTCCAGAGGTGCCATGTCGTGGGAGCTGGATGTGGGGATGGTATCGGGAGGACTCGGTGTGAGGCTCGACGGCGTCGAGATGGTGCGGGAGGATGGAGCGGACGGAATGTGTAGGCTGGGTAGCGTTGGCCCCGTACGTTGCGATGCTCTGGCATCGCGGGCTTGCGTTTGCAGTGCTAGTAGCTGGTCTTGAGCTTGTGCTCTCTGCCTCAGTTCGCGTGTGTACCGCACGTTACGTTCTCGTTCTCTGAGGTGAGGGTTGTCGTTCGCCAGCTTTTGTTAATTCTGACGTCTTTCGAAGCGTGGGGGTGCCGAAGACCACTCTTGTCACCAAGATGGAGACCGCTCGGGCCACTTGCTAGGGGACTGTCGCGCAGGACAGGGGAGTGGAGCAGGAGGTCCGAAAGCACACGGAAGTGTGGAAAAGAGAGGTTTTATGCTTATCTAACGACTACAAACAGGGCTGTCTACTCCTTGGCTGGGCTGGGGTTTCGCCCCAACCACACCGGTTTTGACCACACTCATCCAGTCATTGAATCATTCATGCAATCTTTTGCCAACAAGACAATCAATATTCACTGAGAAGCAGGTGAATGGATGTGTTCGCTGTGCTTGATCCCTACACCTGAGCTGGAGGCAGTACTCACAGAAAACTTGGGAAATCTGCTCAAACACGAGTTGCTTGTGGACGTGCTCTAGCCCGAGCAACACCGATGGGTGGTGGCTGTTGGATCTGCACTGTTCCAACTACTTGCAGTGCAGCACATGCTTGGAGATTAGTTGAGTCTCAATGGTAGCATATTAAAAGACTAGTCCCTTGTCCCAGCGATGGACCCGAGACTCTTACAGCAATACCTTCATCGGCAGCTCACAGTGGAGAGTGTGCAGCACACATGCAGCAGCTCAATGTCGCCCACTTGTTTTATGACCCCAATTTCTGTCCCCCGATCTTTCGCCTCTTGAATGGTCCGCAAGTGGAGACCGAACCACTTGCAAGGTGGATGAAAAGTAAGTCTTTGGCTTCAAGAAGATCAGAACTGACAAACGACCCAGAGAAAGATTTATCGCCTTCTTTTCCAGATGTAAGAATCTGTGCCATAAGCCGGCTGGTTCAATTACAAAACCGGTTCAAGTCACAAAGTCCAAGAAAAAGTCTAGGTGAGCATATCTGTTGTGGTTATGAGTATAATCAACTCACCCTTTTCTTTGCAGATATCCCGGTTACATCGAGATTGATACAGATGGCAACGAACTATGATATTATAAATTTAATTTATGCACTGATTGATTATGTTCTGCAATGCCCTGTTGAGTTTTTGTTTTGAACACATGTTGCTTTGTGAGGGAAGTGGGTATGCCAGTGAGTACACCCACTCTAAGGGGTGAGGTAAAACATGGGGTGCAGCCTGCGGGATGCGGTGAACTCGGTGTCAGCTAGAACAAAGTTGAACCACAGTGATGAATTGTGGTGTCCTGCCGTGGCAGTGGAATAATAATTTAGATTGGTAGCAGATGAAGTTACAGCGACTCCAGAGTGGTTGGGTCCCAGCGA
The DNA here is from genome assembly GCA_029282495.1 of Mycena albidolilacea. Taxonomy (NCBI): domain Eukaryota; kingdom Fungi; phylum Basidiomycota; class Agaricomycetes; order Agaricales; family Mycenaceae; genus Mycena; species Mycena albidolilacea. The sequence goes on along the minus strand of JARIHO010000043.1, from coordinate 753,720 downwards.
GGCGAGGCAGCAGCGAGAACAAAGTTAATTAAACAGCAGTCATGTCCATCACGCTGTCCCGTAGTGGTGAGCAAAGTCCAGTGAAGTATGGTGGGAAAGACAATGTTTAGTAGAAGATAGAGTGCATGGTAGCATGCGGCACCCTAGAGGCAACGGCAAACTTGCTGCAGTGCTGCAGCGGTAGCACAGCAACAGTATGAAAGTGGTGCGGCAGTCCAGCGGCAAAGATCAAAGCGGTGCTGCGGTAGTCCCACGGTAACAGCGGCAATTTGCAGCAGCGGCAACGGCAAAGCGGCACTTTCACCGTGCCCTTGAACGAGCATAGTTCGTCTGAAGGAGAAAATAAAACTCCGACTCTTCCACCGTTTACAGTCCAATGCGGCGGCATTATTTTGCTCCCATGGACGGCGGGAATGGAAGCATATGGAAGGAAACAACGTGGTGACTGGAAACTTGAAGGAGTGAAGCGCAGAAACAAACCCCGATAAAATAGGAGAATAATAGAAGTGAGAATTTACTCAGGATAAAAACCAGTATACACAGAACCAAGAGATAGAGATGAATTGAAAACACCTGAAGAGCGGTGCCGTTGTCAGCACTAGTGGAGTAACCATGATTAAGGCCACCCAGATGACTTGAGAGAAAAAGATCAGAACGAAATACTCGAAATGCAAAAAAGAGGATCGCACCTTTTCATCAAGAACAGTGAAGAGCCCGTGCAGCGCTATATTCACACGCACAACGTAGCCGTTTGTTTCCATCTACGGTATGTAGCGCTCTTCAGATTAATGCAAGCTGGGGCGGTGCACGGGACAAGTGGAAACGAAGCGAAGATGAAGAAAAGCAAATAATATTGAGATTGAATCGATACACAATGGCCTGTACAATTCGAGGTGAAATGACCGAAGGGAAGTGGAGCGTGGGGGTAGAGACACTCAAAGAGAAAGGAGATGGCATCGGCAGATGATCGGACATGCGCAGTGGGCAGTGCAGCGTGAGGATGGGATGTACACGGCTATCCCGGATGTCACCGGAATTCGATAGGACCCGTCGCCAATCGAAATCCAATGATTTTCGGCTCGGGTTTCCAAGGTTCGATCACCATACGCCGCTAGATATACGCGTTAGTGGAATCCAACGGCTCTGTGCCCATATTTCGACAATCAACCCACAGTATTCGAAGGCCACTCAATGCGACCGCAATTTAATCATATTCTGCTCTTATGCATCAACGTCTTTGAGGCTCCTTGCCCTTTGGATGATTCATACTGCATTCAAACTACTATAACTTTGAATTAGTGTCTATAATACAAGTCTGCTTGGTTCGTGGCCTGTGTCAAGGTGCGCGCCAAGTGCGCACACAAATAGTGTACGGCATTGATACGGCAGCGAGCGAGTACAAGGACAACAGTGAAAACAGTAATTTATTTATACATAGATTGAATCACAAGCGTGGGGCATTGAGCTCGGTGGCGTGTACTGAGCTGAGGAATGGCGGACTTAGACCTGAAGGCTGAAAATCCTTCAAGACATTCAAACTCCGATGGTCCGTGCACCACACGTGATGGTTGATGTTCCAAACTTTGATGTCGTGATGATTGTTCTTGACTTTTCCTCCCATCTTCGCCCCCTCCCCTGCCCGCCCTTGCCAAGCCCCGTCCTTCCAGGAAGTCATGTCAAAATGCTAACTCAACGGTGTCAAGACTTTGTTACCGTCAAGTACCCGGCGAACGACAATCCTCGGTGCCGTCTCATCAAGGTGCGTCTTGCGCTTTATCAAGTCCTCCTGCACCAAACCTTCTTTACAGTACACTCTTCGCTATTGTTCTCGCAGACCATAGTCTCAGGGCAGCGCAGCTCAAGCCGACCAGTTAGACTCGTTTGGACACTGGCGGCTCTGCAGCGCAACGGTTGTCGGCCAATGCACCTGTCCGACGCTGGACTTGTGCGCTTTTCTTTTTAGGCGTCGTTTACCTGCCGTACAACTTGCCCGTTAGCGTACTCTCATAATATGTATCTCCCTCAATAAAATACGATTTTTAGCCCAACCCTCCTGTGTCGCCCAAAATAAATTCCTCTTTCGGTGCATTCCGATTCCTCTTGCGCACGATAGCCAGCCCGTAGTAGGCCCAAGGCAGGCTCATTCAAATTCAATGGCCAGCCCGTTGGAATCCAAAGGGGCGTATATTCTTCGGAATCCATTGGATGCCCAGTGGATTCCGAAGATCTCCGGAACCATAGAATTCCGGTGACATCCGGGATAGCCGTGTAGGTTACTGCGCAATTTCGTTCAATTCGGCACGGGTTGTGATCCGTGACCCATCGGCACTTCGGCAGCCAACGAAGTTCGGCGTGACACTTTCAAAAATTCGGCATACAAGACGAAACTTTTCGAAAATTCTCCCTTTTTTGCACCTCCGAGGGAGATTTGGCCCTGATGTCATGCATTTTACATTCGGCACTGGACGCCGTGACCCGTGACCGAGACCAAAATTCATCGCGGCACAGGGGGTGCGTGACGCGTGACCGCCGAATTGAATGAAATTGCACAGTATTCTGGACCAAATAGGAACCCTCGTTGCAAACCAACCTATGTTGCAATTTTAATTGCAAACATTGTGCCCAAAGGATCATGCCCCTTCGACAGCTTTCGATTCCCTACCTCCTCTCAAAAGATCTCGTCCAGTAAAGGAACGTACCCTCACTCATGCCCAACGAGTGGTAAGAAACTGAGGGACGGATCTGGGGTTCGTAGCCATTTATGAGGTTGCAATAGTGATCGAGGAAGGGGTTGATGAGCAACATATGAAATTAAATTAAACGCTACACGTTAGAGCAGCGTCTCCGGGTCTGTAGCTATCTAATCCCAGAATGTGGGCCACATTCTGGGATTAGAGAGAGATAGGAATACTCTGGGTCAACGGCCTATCGCCCTTGAGGACGGCAGCCCCTCGTCCTCTCCTCCCACCGGGTCTGCAAGCACCGCCGAGTCCAAATTCATGGACCGGACAGGTCCGAAGGTCTCGACCTTCCTCTCATGCGCATTTTTCTTCAGCCATGCGGAGGTTATCGTTCTGGAGCGTCCGCTGCGCGAGAACCTCACGGTCCTGGCCGTATTCCTTCTCTGCGGGCTCGTGATCCTCTGCATCGTGTTCCTGGCACTGTTCCTCGTGCTGCTTGTTGTTGAGTTAGCGAAGCAACGATTGAGAACCGGGAGGTCCAGATCGCGGACAGACGATGTATTCCCCGAGGTCGCAACGCAGAAGTCGACCTCGCCAGCTGAGGTGCTGATTGAACTTGACGAGGAAATATCACCAGACTTGCCAGTGGTTGCGGAAGGAGGGCGAGGATGAGCGAGGTGGCGGAGATATCTGTCGATCTGGAAAGGAAATGTGGTATGTGTTAGTCTCTCGCAGACAGACACTTCAATATAACCTGATCTCGTACCTCGATATATTGAAGGTATATGTACCAATACTCCCCTGCTGTTCTTTTTTCTGCTCGCTTCTACTATGGTTGGGCTCATGTCTCTCAAGCAATTTTACGTGCTGCACGCCTCGTTATGTATTCAGGCAGTTCTAGGCGTGACTCTTTCTAACCTGAGGAGTTCGGTATCCTGACATGGACTGCTGTACCTTTACCAAATTGACCTACCCAGGTTTGCAGACTGTCTATTGGAACCCAGGACCTGCAACACAATTGAACTTGAATGTGAACGGAGTTAGTCTACTGACTTTCTGAATCTGTCCGCACAAGATTGCGCCTTGGTGCGAGAACTTCTCGTTCAGAGACTGGAATCCCTTAATCGGCGATAAACCGAGAGGCAATGCAACATGACTCTATGTCACTTCTCTTCGCAGGGTTCTTACTTCCCTCGCACTTCTTCTGCTCTCCATCTCGTAAGCTCAATGAGAGTCAACACATCCTCCGAGGTTCAAGGATCGGAACTCGGATTATTCCATAATACAAAAAATCATGGACATTGACCATCATCCATACATTACAAGTACAAGGAGCCTTGGTCTCAGCTGTACGCCACCAGCATCACCGTCTCAATTTTTCTGCTCGGAATAGAACAGCTCTACGAACAAATGAGTGACGGACTCGCGCTTGATTGTTGGACTAGAAAGAGAAATCGCAAGAAGAGTACTCAGTACTGTAGACTCGATGACTCTGTGTCGCTCACAAATGATGGCAATGTCATACTCGGATCCATTGCAGCAGATCGCTGACCCGCTGTGGGAAGTGGATGGCTCAAGTACAGTCCTATCGCCAAATCGAACATCAGAATTTTCACAGCAAGATGAGGAACTTGGCGCGAAGTGCTCAGGTTCGGACTCAATGTCTACATCACTTGATAAGTCGCAGAGCCTCTATGCTTGGGAATCCGTACCTGTACAAAAAATGTGATCAAAATCTCGACACTTCGAGCATGAACTCAGCGCCTCGGTAGCGGAATCTCCTTCGGACTCAGGTGAACAATCGAAGATACCCTCGAGATGGCTTACTGTAACGTCGCCAGAATCAGAGTCGTCGAATAGCAGCCTTAAGTTCATCTGGGTTTCGGAATAAGCGCCCGCAAGGTACCGTTCCAACTCGTCATTGACTTCAGTTGAAATGTCAGCATAAAAGGTCGGCTCGGAAAGTACACTTAGCTCTGTTTCCTGATGCATGGAGACTCCGAGAGCACTGAGATGATCAAGAATGTGGCGCAGTCAGAAAAGCAGCCAGTGGTCTGATTAATAGCGCAGAAATAAACGGGAATTTCATCATACTGGGGAGATCTTCCCTCCGACTCGATAATATCCTCAGGCAGTTCGTAGTCGGAGGGGGATGCTTTGAAATCTTCGTTCACGATGAAGTCCTTGCAGAGATCGTCGGCGTTGTCGGAATCCGAATACGCTTCTTGAGGTTCAGGTGAACCGGGTACGTCGAGGGCGAGTAATGGGGAAGTGGACGATGCAGGTGATGAAACGGGCGACACGTCATATCGTGGCAGCACGGTGGACGTAAATTCTTGGAGAACACGGTCGGAGCAGGCGGCAGTAGACCTCGAATACCAGAGTATGACGGCGCGAAAGTAATGTGTGGTGCAGGAATCGAACTGGTGAGTGGTGTACAAGGTGCAGTTGGCGAAGTGGGGGCAGCAGATTCGGGGCAAATCCTGAGCTCGTTCCAAAGGTCGGGGAACAGCCCGTCGGGATCGTGCAGCCGTAAAGTATACCCAGTGAGTCAGTTAACGGGATAGGTTCGGAACACGTACGCTGGGACTCCGGAAAGCGTGCGATGAATCAATTCTTGATTGCGCTGGGTATGCTGCTCACAAAATAGAAGTCGCGCTGCACAACCGTAATGTCTCGCTGCTTAAGAAGAGGTATCGCAACGAACTGAAAACACCGTAAGTACGGCTCGATTTCGAGTTGAGTGCGATATAGAGACATAGCGGATTGATCGCGACAGAACTCGATTAATTCTCGCTCGGAAAGACGGCGCTCCTCGTTGAATGGCCCGTATAAAAACAACACTTGCTGCTGCGCGGCTGTCCAAGATCGATTAGGCGTGTCATCGTCGAGCTCGGGGATGTACTGGATAACTTCGCGGACTCGATCTGAGGAATATCGAACTATGACCGAAACGAGCTCGTCAGCGTCATCAATGCCAGCGTTTGAACCATGTTGGAAAATAAGAGCAAGAACCTCTCGGACACCGTGTTCATCAAAGTACAGAGCATTTGGTGAACGCTCAAGAACAGAGTACAGAGGGCCAACCCCGCACGCTCCATCCCGCGATTCCGTTGCCAGTGTCCCAGATGCAATGGGTGCGAGATGATTGTGGGCAGCAAGGGCTGCTGAGCCGGGTAGGTAGTCGGCAGGGGCGCGTATCGGAACAAGAAATGGGGAGTTTCGAATTCTAGCGACGCTGGGCTCGTGTAAATCATGCAATAGAAAAAAGGCCAGTGTGTGAAATAAAGGTAAGCGAGTGACTGCTCTCGGTGAACGATAGAAACGCACCAAGGTGGTGAGTTGCGTAGCCACTGTGGTGCCATTCCCCGCACTACATCAAATCCACCCTCTTCGTAGTGCGGTCGCGCACCAGATACGTAAACGGCTTAACCAGGAGTGAAGAAGAGGGGAGGAAGACACACGAGAAAAGGCACTTGGATACAGCTATTTGGGCCGTGGTGCGCTCGCATATGGCTCTTCGACAACGCGCGAAGATTTATTTGACCTTGAGCCATGTTAAGTCCGTGAGCACTGCGAGAGGATGGCGTGCTGGCATGTGTGAGGAGACGGAGACGCACAAGGTCAACATCATCCCGCAACAATGAGCGGATAGCAGGGCAGTGTTTGCGTTGTAGCAGCGGAAATGCTGAATGGCGTCCCGGTCATGCAGAAGCGTCAGCCAGACTCCAGTACACGGTCCAGAGTGCTAGCAGAGTGGAGAGGGCAAGCAGTGGCATGTTCGGGAGACAAGGGCGGAGGGCGGAGCGTGGTCACACCAAGAAGTGCTGTACAGTGAAGTCCGGCGGCGTACTCGTCATCAAACGGCGAGTAGGTCCTGGTGGTTAGTGTGAGGGTCGCCGCGGAGGTGCGGCCCGTGATGGCCGAGCAGGGTGGCGGCACATGTATACAAACAAAACCGTCAAGCTGGAATTTGGATTGGACTAAATTTGAATTAGTGTAAAATCACTGGGTTTCCCAGAGAGTCGTACGATTTAGTCAACCCCAGAGCAACGCACTCAGGGGTTGATCAACTTATTTTGGATTTGGTGTTCGATCAAACAAAGGATCGGTGGATTACTTTGGGAGTTACTGCGCCTGCGTAAATCTCTCCAGGATTCCCAAGAAGATTTTTGGAGACTTATTCTAACAGGAAGGATGTTGAGTGATTTATTCCGCCAAGGTGTTTCGTCCGGATGATTATACTTACGGTTGATCGGCTTGTTTTGAATAGGGCGCTGGTTGAATCAAGGAGAGCTGCCCGGGATTCTCAGTGGTTGCCGTGGAAGATACCCTCTAGACGATTTAGGTTAATGATTTAATTAGAATATTGATTGAGGCAGCGCCGAGCGAAGATACTGTGCAATTTCGTTCAATTCGGCATGGGTTGTGACCCGTGACCCAAAATACCGATTCGGCACTTCGGCAACCAACGAAGTTTGGCGTGACACCTCCAAAAATTCGTCATTCAAGACGGAAATTTTCGAAAATTCTGCCTTTTTTGCAGCTCCGAGGGAGATTTGGCCCTGATGTCACGCATTTTACATTCGGCACTGGGTGCCGTGACCCGTGACCGAAACCAAAATTCATCGCGGCACAGGGGGTGCGTGATGCATGACCGCCGAATTGAACGAAATTGCACAGTACAATAGCAACTGACCCATGGACAAGTGCATGCGTAGTCGGGCCTTGGTCAAGTAATCTGTAAAAATCCTATTGATATGCGAAAGAGACTCGGGAAGAAAGGGTTAGAGGTTGCGCGCTGCAACGGTTCGATCGTCAGTATTCGGTAGGAGGCCAAAGGAAAAGGAAGTCGAGGAGTAGAGGAAGAATCTGAAAGGTAAAAATCATGGCAAGGACGCGTGCCCAAAGCAGAAGGAAAGAGGAAGATCACTCCCGCGTGAGCAGCTGCAGCAGTTTTAAACGCTGGCATCACGTCCGTGCTGACGGCGCCGATCGGTCGAATGAATGATATCAAAGGAACCAATGTACTCACCTCAACTTGTTCTATATGTACCGGCATACTTTTGGGCTGAAAGCAAGCGTCGCAGGAGGCATTCGACTATGATGAGGTCATTAATTTGAAGTAACAAAGGATAAGATAGCGCACCTGTACTTGAGTTCGAGCTTTGACTTTAACCCAAGGCAACGGTGTGGTGAGTTCTGATACACTCCAATGGGCAGGGTTCAAACAGATGAATGAAATATGTCTCGATAGTTTCGGCATGTTACAGCTTAGAACCACCGTCCGAGAGGTGAATAACAACAATCGAATTGAACTAAAAATCGAATTGAAAATGAGAGAAGAATAACGGACGCACATCGGCTTCAACGAGACTGGACTGACGTCAACAGTGAGTATCATTCAATTCTGATACATTCATCACTTGGGTGAAGAAAAATTTAAACAGATAAATCTAGTGTACCTCCTGGCATACGGCTGTAGTTTCTGCATTCTAGAGGACAGAGACACCGCCTGAGCCTTGAATTGCAGAAAGTAAAGTGTGTGATTAAATGGCAAAATGGCTTACCTTGAAGTATACAAGCATAGTAACGGCCTCGTGGCGTTCGGCGAGGATGTTAAGTTGGACCGATACTGAGCAAGCACTGAGGACAATGGAGGGTAGTACAACGAATCTGAACAGTTTGAACTAGACTGCGAGTGTGGAAAAGAGTCAAACAAGACATACCTCGAGTTGAGTTGGACAAGCATATTAACGGCACTAGAGATAATCAAGCATAGTAACGGTGTCTGGGGACATTATCCAAGTCAATAAATGTGAACGAGATGTTGGATATTGGATAGGGAATGTGCCGGTTCATAGTGTCATAGTTTCGGCATTCAGAAATTGAAGAGTGAAGACGCACAGGCAATATCTAAGCAAATAAAAAGTCAGGTCAGTACAGTGATAGAATTGATTTGAAAGTCAAAACGAACCTAAGTTACCGAGTGTGAGGCCAAGGAAATATGAAGCTAGGCAACGATTCAACAGATGCAAGTAAGTCAGTAGAGTGAGAGGATTGAATGGAAATTGAAACGCGCAAGTGTGATCCATCATTTCAAACATTTTGGCGGTAGGTTGAAAGTGAACTCGGAGAAAGTCCATGAGCAAAGTCTATGGATGAGTCGGTCAGTAAGAAGGAACGGTGAATGAAAGGTAATTTACGGGTTGTCGGAGAAGAAGGAATCCAAAGCGCTCTCACCTCGAGGTAAACTCTCATAATTTTGGCTGTCTGGACCGTTGCCGTTCAAGACAAGTTGAACTCAAGTGAAATAGAAGGAGAACATACCTAGTGACATAGTAGCATAGTAATGGCGTGGATTTAGAAAACAGATCAAGTTCAGCATCCAAAAAACCAGTCAGTGAAATGTAAACAAAATCAGGGCGGACTTATCTCCAACTGTACGACTTAACCAACTTAGCCGACCATCGGCCCTTAGCCTTTACGTTGTGTCTTTGTTTCTTGTGGGAGAGCATGAAAAAAAAGTCACAATCCATTCAACGAGGGCTGTATATAGTTTAGAGGAATTCTAACAAGACCTTGAGGTATCGTTCCGTAAAACCTACCTGGGGATGCCGACCAGCAAGGAAGACGGCGGCGGCACTGGGCAAAAGAAGGATAGCAGTGATAAGCACAGGATTTGTCCACCCATGAAATCTTTGCTTTTTCGCGTTTTCATGACAAGACATGTGCCGGGATACGCTCCAGAAGCGTCAGTACTGAGGTTCCCAAGTAGCTGACAGGGCAGGAACCACTGAGTAACGGATGGGAACGGGGAGGAATACTCTGGAACCATTGGCATGTGCTCGCTCCGAAACCTGTAGGAGATGTGTAGCCCAACGATCAAGTGGAATGTGAAGTCTACTCTATTCCCGCTCACGGAACTAGACGGGATGGACTGGAATCCTGTTGTGGTGTGTTGGACATGGGACGCGTAACGCATTCTGATCAGATGATCACTGTAAGGGGCTGGGAACATCACATCTTGATGGTTCCACGCCGTCCCGGGCATTCCGGATAAGGGATGGTCACTAAGCAAGGGTCCAATCACCTGGACCTACACTTGTCGGCTCTTGGAACGAGTACCCATACTGGGAAGTACTTCGAATGCGGTATCCCTGAAGAGCTACGGACTAGGGGCTTCTGTTCCAGATGTTCTGGTAGACGGGAAGGCACGGGCATTGGGAGGAACAGCATATACAGTCAGGATCGACATAGGGGATCGGTTGTGATGGCTTAGGCACAGTCTGACCGATCGTACATGTGCACAGGATCACACCAGGATGGCATGCTCGACATGAGCAGCCAATGGAAGGACTCAGATACCCATTCTTACGACGGATACACGGAAGTCGGACAGATAAACGGACTATTTTACTCATACTTACTTATTCTCGGACGTTTCCATGTGTTTCAGGTCTTTGTATTTAGTAGCAGGGGCATCTTGGGTGACTTCACGGAATCACCCCACGGCTAGTAGGCGGAAACACTTGCGAATTGGGCAGATACCAGGGAGTTCGAACAAGGTGTCTCTTAGAATTCATCTTGGCTTGGAATCTTTTCTTTTGTGATCGGTATCCTTGGGATCCGACTTTGCCGTTTGTCTGGAATAGTCTGAAAGTGACTGGGACTGTTGGGATTGTGCTGAGTATGCACTTGGTTGTTTGGGTTGTGTTGTAAAGAGCTTGGGATCGGAACCCACTACTGTTGTTATTGTTTCATGCTTGGAATCGGCATCCACCTCGCTTTGGAGAACCCCAGCACCCTGTTCTCGTTTGTTTTCATAGCTGAGAAGCTTTACATCATCGCGCTCTGTGCTTCCTGTCTGCTCAGGTCTACCCTCGTTCACTCAGATCTAGCCTGAACACTTGCATAGCAAGGGTTCCATTTTCACCGACACTCTTGTTGTGTTCTACTAGCTTTCCTGTCTGTTCAGGTTCCATTCTGGTTCACTCAGACCAAGGCTCAAGTACTTGGACTTCGTTCCAAGGACTTCTATAAACAATACAACGCTCTCTCCTCGTTTCTGAGGTCTATACCATTCCCTACAACCTTTTATAAGGCCCTGTACCAGGGTCTGATACTCGTCTGTGCACGTCTCGAGCACTTCCGTTCCGTTCCGATGCACTTCTGTGTGTAGGTTTGGTTTTGATTGGTGTTTTCTTGATAGGTTCAGAGCACATCGGTCAGCGGACGATGCCCTCGAAGATGGGGAAGACAAAACGAGCAGTGAGATCGATTCCATTTGAAAATATGTGAAACAAAGCCTACCTTTTCCCTGGCACGCATTGCCCACTCCGCCCGCCCTCCTGACGCTAGCGAGGGCTTCGACGGCCCAAATGACCATGCAAGACAATATTCGTGGGCAGATCCAAGAGCTTTCTAGTTACATGCTATATACGACAACCCCCTCATCATAAATAGACCTAAATCTCCGTTACTGGAAGGATTTGTGAACCCCCAACTGCGCCTGAGTCTCTGAATCCCAACTCAGGTTCAGTTCAGGTGTGGTCATGATTTACTTGTCATGACAAAACCCCATGGCAACTAAAACATTGGGAAATCTGTTGTAAAAAAAATGAAAGAGTTCCTAGCAAGTCAACAGTGACTGCAATCAACATACTTCAATAATGGAATATAGTTTTCTAAGCTATCGACATCTGTGCACGCATTTTTAAGGGGGCCAGCCCCAGCCTCCTGGGATAGATAGGGTAAAATGATACTGAGACAGAAGGTGATGCTGCGAGAAATGGGGAGGGACATAGCGCAGTGCATGGAGGGCGGTGAGCAAGGGAGAGTTAGTCAAAATGATATCATCAAAAATTTATTGCTGTTCCGTTTATTTAAAGTATCTTGTAACATGTTAAATCTTCGCCGTAAAATTCATACTCTTCCCCAACTCGCTGGGCAATCTGTTGGAGCACTGCTCAATAGCAATCATTTGTTGCTCCCAGAATCGAATTGCTCTCATTGGAGGATCCGGAAATTCCTGTGGGATGAAATGTCAGTGCGGTTACGCACTCATTAGCAGCATTTGTCACCCAAAGCCAATCTAGAACACAGCGGAGGAACAATGGATTGAGGATATCGGTGTGAAGCTCATGGTGATACTCGTGATCTGGATCCGCGCTCATTTGATCGCAAAAGTCGGAGAGGTTGAGGGTCTCTAATTCGTCCAGGATTTTGGCATTTGTCCTACAATAGCTGAGGAGAGGCAGAAAGTTTCTGTCCGATTTCGAGACTGATTATGCATTAGTATATGTGCAAGGATAATCACTTACTGATGCAACCAAAAATCACCCCTCAGGAGAATCTTTTTGGTGCGAGAAATCCACAAAAGCACCAATTCTTCCGCGACATTCGCTGGATCTAAATACAGGTTTCTAGCTCTGTGCGGATCAGCGATGAAGTCCAATGGTGAGTCTCCGTGAGGGAATGGAAACTCTGAAAGTTCGCGACAACCGATAAAGGGCTGAAAAACTTTGTAGGACAGGCCTAACAAGTTCAGGAGCAACCACAGGTTGAATCCCAGTGGGACAAGCCTTTGTACCACCAACACGAATAGAAGATCAGGGTAACCGGAGAGGATTTCCGCATATATCAAATCAAACTGTAATGTGGGACACCGTAAATGTTTACTCTGTTTCAGGTGTGAAACAAAGTGAGGCATGAATTCATGATCCTCCGAAAGTTGGATCAAATCCGATGGGTAGGCCGACCCTCGCTGTTCAGGTGGGATGAGCATAATAATATAACACATGCAGAGGCTACTTGTACCTGAGGCCAAGCCTCCCGTGGAAAGTATACAGTAGTCAGAAACAGATTATCTTGGAAGCCTTGATTGCGGAGAAGACTGATTAATGTTGCAGATGGGCTCACGTCTTTGAGAAGGAATGGCAAGGACTGCACCGCTTTCCTGTGAACTGATTAATCTGACACAAGGCACAAGGTCGCTGGGTCTTACTGACAGATCCACCCGGTGGCGATGAAGACAGTAGATGAATTACACACTGAAGGTAGTTGGAGGATAACCACGGTAGCGAGACACACCATTGACCTGATCTCCGTGCATCTCTTAGATAATCAATAACAGACAAGTGCAACGGATGGATGTCACGCAGCACTGTGCCCCGCTGACAGACCTGATATTGGGGCACCCGGGCATTTATTCAAATCTGCTCGAGTTGTAACATACTATAATGTACTTCACTACATTACGACGTCATCTCACAAGAGCTAATGCTGGCCTGAGCAGTTAGCTAAGAGGGATAAAATGTGTCTCGAACCATTAGAAAGGCGCTGGACAACAATCCTGGTAAAGGGTTGAAGTGGGAAGTCGCTAATGGAGCAATCATGGAAAGTGCCTTACCATCCTGGAAACGGATTGGGGCTACTGCACATCCCTGACTAAGGGCATATTACGAGGGAACATCCTTCTGAACCCGAGGGATCATTATTGGGCATCATCTGATGTCTCCAGAACTGTCAAGAGAGGGCTGGGCCTGGTCGATCTAACAAATGACTAAGGAACTGTACTCTGGTACTGGGAAGCGGCGGCTATCACAATTTTCAGACAAATCACTTGAGTGGTTCAAGGCGGAACCATTTGAGCGGATGGTTACCAAGGAGGGTAACGGAGTGCTGACGAGGAGGTCGGCTAAAAGTTGACATATCAACAATATTCCATCACGATCGTTCTAAGCGATGTAGATCTTGACTCATCGCTAAGCTTGGCTCGTTGATGTTTCTTACAAATCTCTCTCAATTTTACTAATTGCTTGATATCCGACAGAAGTTCATCAGCTAGCTGCCATACCACTAGTCATATACCCTGAACCCTATTGCACGTTTGTATCTGTCTCGTTTATATTTAGAATCCCGTAACATATTTAAGTGGATGGTTATGGGAGGAACACCAGTGAATCTCACCCCACCTGTTGGACGCGAAGTTACTAGACTTCACGCTTAACCGGTAGAGTAGTCATTCATTCGGAGACACCCAGAAGCTATACCAAGTTTCGTTTGTTTTCCCTGTTTTGAATATTATCTGTGTTGGATTTGGATCTTTATAAAAGACGCGTGGACATATTGGATTAACGGAACGGACGCGTGGAATATAAGGAAACGGATCAGGCTTGACGATTGGTTGTAATCTCGCAAGGATTAGCAATCGCGGATACTATTTGGAATCGGAATTCATAAGAATCACTTGCTTTACGCATCGGAGTATTATCTCCAAACCTAGGCCCACATCATACAAAACCGTTGAACATAAAATCTTGTCTGTCTATCGCGATTGCGCCTAGAACGGATTCGAGCAAGTTTTATCTATACGACTTGTAGACCTGTAAAGTCTTGCTTCTCAAAGAGAACTAAAGTTCAAATTGCCACAATCTACACTGGATTGGAACCCCGAACTTGCACGAGGACTATAGTGTTTGAGTTGTTGTAGTTGCATTATCGAACCGCGTATTCATTTACAAGGTTTGTGTTGTGGTTATTTCACTGCCAGCCCCATAGTCAGTGTTTCACCGCCTGACAGGTGGGACTTTGAACAACGAGTTGAGACCACGTAGTAACAGGCGACAAGTCCCTGCACGCAATTGTAGCAGCGTATTGATTTCTTCCGGATCAATGGGGAGGTATCCAGGTTTGTCCTTCGAAATCGCGTGGAGGATACAAAGTTGCTCAGGTTCCTGAGGCAAAGCTGAAAGGATTTCAGTGTATAGGTCATCTAATGGAGCCGTGCTCCTCGGATCCAAAGTCAACACGGATTCCAGTCGATCAGCTGGATGGCAGTATTCGTTGCCGATGAAGCCGATGACGGTGGTTGCGTAGATGAAAATTCCAGAACACTTTTTAACCAGATGATCAATTGCATCCAGCGGAGGCCAAAGGGCTCCCAAGTCTATTCCTCTGCCCATGTATTCGGAATGGATTCCGGAAAACTTGTCCAGAAGGTAGGTTCTAATATCTTCGTACGCAGATTGATCTGGGGAGAGGAAGTATGGGCGACATATCGCGAAAGTTTCCTTTGTTTCGATTATTTCCTGGAGATGTGGCTCTGGGCGGCTGCATATCAGTAGGCGCATGGGCAGTTGGAATGCCTTGAGAGCGCTGATAAAGAGCTGAACAACATGTTGTTGGATTTGTGATCTTCGCATTCATCCAGCCCGTCGAGGACGATGACAGGAAGGAATGGAAGAGAGGATAATGCTTCCCCGAATGGCCCTTGGACGAGCCCTCGGAACTGGATTGGCATTGAGCGGCCCGCTATGAGTTTATCATCCTTCACTGCCTCCTGCACTGGATGGCGAAATGCGGGGATCGATCTCGCAAGCTGGTACGCAATGGTCGGGAACAGGCCACGCCATGTTCCGCGTTCCGAGTCTCCGCGCTTGAAGAAGAATGAGGCGCCGAGTCGGCCCTCATTCTGGCAGTCTCCAGCGAACATTTGTGTGATCGCAGACTTGCCTGCACCGGCCGACCCATTAAGCCACATGATGGTGCTCTTGGGCTCGTGTCGATGGACCAAGCACTCAGCTGTTCTAATATGGCGGTCTGCGTGCCCGGGTGACAGGCCGGCTCTGTGAATCGCTCTCTGGAGTCGTGTAGGGCTTCCCTAACAACATCGCAGTAGAGTATGTCGAGGTCTATGATTTCACGGCTCAATCTCCGTATTGTATCGAACTGCCAGCACAACTTACATGATTTCCCATCAGAAGTCACACTAAGCTGCGTCATATCGCTGCTGACACTGTTGTGGAGGATGTTGAGTAAAGACATTTGGGAGAGAAAACGGGGAGACTTACTGATACTGACTATTCAGGGTGAAGTTCTCAACTGCATGGATATCATAGTTCAAGGTGGGACCCTGTCCAGCACCCCCACCACCACCCTGTATACCGCCCCCTCCACCATTGCCTCCTACGCCTCCTGGGCAAAAATAAGCAATGATGTGTCCCAATCAATTTTCCTCTTACCATAAATGTGGTTATTCACTATTTGAGATTCACCAGCACGGCGAGGCACGGCTACTGGGGATTGTCAGAGAACCAGAGCGTACTTATGCTGTGGACAGTACTATATCAGTCATAGAAGTTTGCTTACATGGGAGACAGAACCGAGCAAAGAAGCGATGGAGGGGATAGATTGCTGCAGCAGAAGGCAAGACTAATGCTGTGCAGGCCTCGTGGAGAACACAAGGCCCCATGACAGCATGCACTTTTGCACGACGAATTTCCGAGATGCCAATCGCCAAGTCTCACGCCCAGTGAAAAGTCAGTGGGATTGAATGAGTTAGAATGGGCGAAAACGAGCTGTAGCCATACTTTCCCAAGTAAACCCAATCGATTCCATGAATGACACAAAATACCGGGATAGAATTGGAGAGTTTGGGAAGAAACGAGATGCAGGCAAATATGACCCAAATCATCCCAATTGATCCAGCCAGTTGACATGTCGATTTCGGGAATCGATTGGGTTGAAATGGGATGGATTCAAGTTCGCTTTGAAAGTATCCCACTCTATATCGTTCATTGGCTCATCCAGCCACTCATATTGAGCAAAAAAGGTGATTAAATTGACGAATACAACTGCGAGTACTAGATATCTAGTCCATTCCTGCTGCCCTCCGCGCGCCCACCACCACTGCCCTCTGCACCTTCCACCGGGTACCTACTTGAGAATCTCTTGAATGCGCTTCTGGATTTCATCAACGGCAGGTCGTTGTTTCCCTTTCTAGAAAATAAATAAGGGCCGAAAACGGCGGAACGGAAGAGAACTTACGAGCTCTCTTGAGTCAGTGTCGTACGCCTAAGGCAGCTTAAGTAAGAATTAAATAATATGGAAGAAAAGCAGCTCGTTACATTGAGCAACGCCGACGGAGGGTTCTCATCCACAAGCACCCTCCAATGAAGAGCAAATTCTGCCGTCGTTCCACCGACATCAACGGCGTAAACTGCAAGGCAAAGATTGCTACAATAAATTAATGATCTAATGGGAGGGAATGGCAGGACGAACCGAGCGGTCGTATGAGTGGGGTGCGCCTTGGCGGGGCCCAGCCCTTTCTTTGTCTTCGCTGCCGGCTTGGGCTGTGGCGGCGGTGGGGGCGCGAGCGATCCCAGAGGCAGGGGTGGGGGTGGGACAACCACATTTGCACTGTGGACACGTTAGATAACACATGGAACATGTGCACGCAACGCACCAGATGTTCTCAGCCAAATTTGTTGTTGGCTTGGGCAGTGGCAGCGGTAGCAGCACGATCGATCCCGGAGGTGGCGGCGGTGGCGGCGCGAGCGATCCTGGAGGCGGGGGCGGTGACGGCACGAGCGATCCCAGAGGTGGCGGCACAAACAGATGAGGAAGAAGAGGACCAGGAGTGTGAAAGTGATGGCGAAGGGGGAAATGGTGTGCTTGACGAAAAGGAGCCGAGCTGGTGGAGTAAATGGTGGCGGAGGGAGTTCCCCCCGTGGCCATGCATAGACATGGTGGAGGGAAACAGAAGGTACTTACACAAATTTTGCAGTCATGAAGTCACAATAGGTCACACTTTTCCCCAGGGTTAAAACTGGTTAAAGTGAGATCGATTGGACGACGGTGATGGGGATGCACAATTCCTCCCAAAAGATCCCGGAACATCACGCAACCCACCACCATGTACCATTCCATTCCATTCAATCCCACCGACTTTTCACTGGGTCTCACGTACCATCTCTTGATTGCGGTGATTGGAAGTCTCGTCTTGGAGTCCCCCCTTTGTGTAAACGGCAAAGGTAAGTAACTGTGTGAGCACCCAGTGCACCACTCACGCAACGAAACCGGCGAATACAATTCAATAGGGCCGGCGGCGCTAAGGCTCCAACTGTTTTTACTTAGTTTAGGTTTTAAACCATTAAAAGGGTTCTTATTTTTATTTAGTTTACTGGAGGTCGTAAACCGTAAACAAATTACTGCTATTTGCGGAACTTAGAGGCGTGCATCAAATTTTTCTGACTTGGGTCACTTTCAGTATAACAGTTGTAACTCATGCAATTCTCACTCAATTCCAATAATTTTTATATCATTGAAACTGCATTTGAAATGCACAGGCGCCTCTGCTCTCAGAATCGCAACACACTCCGAAACTTTCCCCATTTGGATATTTGCACCATCTTGCATATAACATTTCCTTTAAGTGAATGAGGGCGCTTCAGCCCATAATATCTCTTGCAGAACATTTATATATATTAAGATGCAGGAATCATTGTGTGTGAGTTTCCCCAAGATCCTCAGCCCCACTGGGCTGTTAGATATTAACCAGTTTCCTTTGTATCTATTGAGCATGTTAGGACCCATTTGTGATAGTTTAGACTGTTCTTGCACCTTAAGATTTAAGTGGAGATCCTCCTCACAGAATATAAAAACTGTCCCGGCTCTTCTGCATCAACAGCGAGTGTTATACACAAGATGGTATGAGTTTCCCAATTCGGTAATTTTTGCGGTGTGTTGCGATTCTGGGAACACATGCGCCTGCTTATTGCCAATGCGGTTTCAATGATATAAAAAATATTGGAATCAAGTGAGAATTGAATGAGTTACAGCTGTTATACTGAAAGTGACCAAAATCAGAAAAATTTGATGCGTACCCTAAGTTCTGCAAATAGCAGTAAACTGAACCATTTAAACCTTTTTATTCTCGGGCTAAACTACAGTGTGCAGGCCCGTTAGATAAGTCGTGGATTGCCTGCACATTCAAATACGCAACTGTGGGACTACCGATCAACCGAGCTTCGGCCATCACATTCAGTCATCATGAGCTTCGCTCCTTGACATCCACCACTATCCTTGTGTTTTCCGATCACTGACCTAGCCTGACAATTCACACAATAAATAAACCACAATTCACTGCTGTATGTCTAAGAACAGGCTTGGGTCGCACCTCTGGGCAGGGTAAATGCCTGCAACCTTAGCATCTGAAGGTCGTCTCAATACGGAATTAATCTGGTTTTGTTGAATCTCAATACAGGACGGCAAACTGGTTTAAAATTTTTCAAGTCATTTTCTCTATATCCTCTGTCTGGTCACTGGAACTAAGGTCCATTTTATTTTCAATCTCACCGCTGATGTCGGGCTTGCAACTACTATATCGTGCTGGGAAGCTGACCACACCAGGAAGCTGGCCACTTGAGCTGTACACATGCTGAATTGTACCCAATATGTATTGGATGGGGTCGAGGGACATTAGATGTTGGTGCGCACCAAGTTTGACGAGTTTCTGAGGAGTTGATCTAGAGCTGTGCCCCGATCATGATCAGAGGGGGGTCTGATCGCGTAATTCTCGTAATTTTGACCAGACTTGCACAACAAACAAAGAGTGCTAGCTTGCCCAATTCTGCATCAATCCACGACGTCCAACACATATTCCCCACTCTTACGATAGCTGTCAGCAACAGCCTCTGGGTCAGCTAAACAGCGAGTAACCCAGTGAGAACCCCAACCAGGATAAACCCGATAGACACTAGTAGCTCGTGTGTTCCCCGAACAGTACGACCAGTTGTACGGCGTCCTCCCTAGGACGCCGTATGTCGTAGGTCGGGATGCGAGGTGGCACCTGGAACGAGTCAAAGAGGGTGTGGTATCCACTCAGGTATACAACCCAGGGCGTGGATACAACCCGTAGTACGACGTGGAGGAAGCGGGGCAGGGTGGAGACAATGCCTATGTCAAGCCAAGGTAGAAGCCTGAGATTAGACGAGGTAGAATCTACGGTACATGGAGATTCTACCATGCTTATATAGGCTTCTAATAAATTAAAGCGATTGCGGTCAATCGTGATCAGTTCCTGTACTGCAGCATTAAGGAGTGTTAATGCTGATACTCCTAGACTCCTTTGTGTTGGTTTCCGTGGTGTTGGAGGACTTAGGAGACCCAACGCTCAGGTTTCCTAATCCTGAGTGTCATCGTATCAAACCCCGATTGGTTTGCAACCACTCATGTACTTCGTGTACGCTTCTGTGTCAGCCGTTGGTGTGTGCGGGGACTAGGATCCATCTGTATGGGTTCCTAGTCCCTGACGTCTTCTGTATCCCATGGCGCAGACTCCCTGAGTCTGCGGCCTTTGCTTTTAGAATCCGAGGCCGGGTTTCAACCGTGAGAAGGTCACGTGGTGGCGTCATGAGAGTCCCGTGCCACTAAGATGCGTCTGTATCCGTATGGACGCGTTGCACGAAAAAGTAGAACCTGGGCGATTCATGACATTAGCGGAAATAATTGGAGCAAGTACGCACAGAGGTAATGTCGCACGTAGCATACACACGATGGCTGGAATGCATGGTCTTTACATACAGTGCCATGTACGATGGCGCTCTTCATTCTGCCTACATCCAAGGCTGAGTGAAGAGCGTACGTCCTTACTTATCCTGCATTCCTTTGCTTACTTTACACACAGTAATTAATTGTCTCTAGGTACATACAATATGATTCTGCCTACATCCAAGGCTGAGTGAGAGTGCGTTCGGATCGTCCTGACGACCTCAGGATCAGGATCAGGGTGCAGGATCGGCGACTGGCCCGGTGGTTAGTCACACCCACGTAACACTGCGAAAACTTTTGTCTCTGCTTGTTCTCACGCTTCGACGAGACATCCTTGCCCATGTAGTGCTGCAGATGGTGTAGGATGGTATTATCGATGCTAGGATGCATGGAATAGGTAGAGAAATAGCTAAACTTAAGCAGGAAGATATTATCTAGTATTATCTATTGTTATCAATTGACATCGGGTAGTTTGTTGCCGGGTCGCCGATCCTGCACCCCGTACCGGCGAAATGTACCGGGATAGGGACGGCACGTTGGGGCACATTTGCCGAGGCAGTGCCGTGCCGTACTTCCAACAAAGGCGGCACGCTCACCTAGGGGCCGGCATCCCATTGACGCCACCGGCTTCGGCATTGCCCAAGACAGAATTGTGCAATGAGTTTCCTAGCCTATGGATCTGCCTTCATCTGAGTGTGCTTCAGCCCCTACAAGTTTCAAATTCGACGGACTAATAAAGCCTTCAAAGTTATCGCTTCAAACTTTTGATTCTGGAGATATCGTGCTCGGCACACTTCGGGGAAGTGAACACGTTGGAGTTAGCCGAGGTACGAGGTCGTTATTGATTGAAGCGTCTGGCTCTGAGAGACTACGTTGGAGTCCGCTCCTGCATCCATCCGCTGCAAGTTGCTCGTGGTCCAATGGCGGGAAAGAACCATGAGTAGCCAACGCGTGCACTGAGGACGCCTCTGGGTAACTGGGATTAGCAGACGTGGCAGGAGGAAAAAATAGGATCTACCATACGGAACTGAGAGCACCAGTGTCTCAACCGATCCTTTGTTTCTGTGCCGAAATAGGGATATACGTAGTAGCCAACACGTAATCCGGCAATAATCATGAGGCCGCGCGTCACGGCTGATACAATCATTGATATTTCTCCAATCCGCAGCCGCACAGCATTTCCTTTCCTAGTTCTTTCCACCACAACCTTTTCCGCTTTCCTCTTTATACACCAAGAACATGCTCGGCCACATCGTCAAGCGCGGTATGGCGCACCTCCAGGGCGTGAGTCCTGAGTATATGGCCAAGCTGCAGGCGGACGCCGAGCTGTATGACAATGCCGGTCCCGAGATGGAGGTCAACCCCTCCGAGTCGCTTCCAGTCCTCATTACAGGCATCATCGTGTTTCTCATTCTCGTCTCTGTGAGTCTTCTCTATACGACGACTACTCACAACCTAACGTGCGTCCCAGATCCGCTACACACTCGGGGATGTCGTCGCCTCACTGGCTATGATTGAGTCTCCGTCCACCACCGCCATCGTCGAGAAGAAGGAGCCCGCCTACGCCGACGAAGAGCTGCTGATCCCTGCCGAGATGGGCACAGACATCGAGATCACCTTCATCAACCACAAGCCTATCACCGCCAGCCTCCGCAGCACCATGGCTCACCTGCGCCGCGTCGGTGGCTGCCTCTCCCGCTGGAGAGGCGCCTGCGTCAGCATCCTCTACCACGTCCTGCACACCGCATTCGTACTTGTCCTCGGCGGTAACCCCCTCGTCTCCCTCCTTGCCTCCATCCTTCTCTCCCCGGTACACATGCTGTGGACGCACAGCATGATCCTACCCCCAAGTACCGCGCGTCTCAAACCCTTCAAACAATGCATCGCTCCCCTCGTCCTCCCCACCGTCGTCGTCGCCCTCGCCCAACAAGCCACGTTCCTCCTCCCCGTGTTCGTCGGCTACCTCCTCCTCGACCTCCCGAACCTCCCCGATCACGCGCTGAGCGCCGCCCAGCGCGACGACCCCCTCGCGCTCGCCCTCCTCGCGCTCCGCATCCTCGCCGTTCCCGCTAGCGCCGCCCTCCTCGCGTTCTTCGTCCTCCTCCCTGCATCCGCGACCCTCACGCGCATCGAGGCATCCCTCCTCCCCGCCGACGTGCACCCCATCGTCCCCTTCGACTCTTCCTTCGCCTTCTCCATCTCCGAGCCTGAGCTCCGCCTTTCCAGGAGAGCGCTCTTCGTGGCGGCATGGCGCTCCTTCGACCGCTCTGCGCGCCTCCGCGTACTTAAGGTCTACGCCAAGATGGTGTTTGTCCAGACCACCGTTGCGTTCCTCGGCGTTGCTGTCATGGCGGCGGAGATCTATGTCATTGGCGGGGAGCGTCTGGCGATCTTTTATACGAGTACGCGGGCGCAGCTTGAGTTGATGGCACTTGAGCGCAATGGGGGGCTTTGAGGTGCATGGGAAGCAACCCCCACTCACTCACTTTCCGCAATAAGTAAGTACTATAACTAAAGGGACTTTAGATTCGTCGTTATCGTTATCAGACAGACATGTACAGTGAGAGGTTTCTCTATACACACGCAATTGCTGTCATCCCATCATCCCACCTCTGAGTCTGTTGTGTTAGTGCGTGCCTCATAATGGGTGTTCCAAGATACGCTGGGTCTAGCCGGCCCGCTTAATCACACCAACTTGTTTGCGTTGCAAGCCCTGGGAGAATACTGATACTCGAGTGGAATACCAGCGCATTCCAAGGTTGTCTTTCGTATTCATCGAAACGCTAAACACTATGAAGCATGATGTGTATCCCGAAGTAGGCTGGCTGGTTACGAGCTCGAAAGCCAGCGCATCTACAAATGCATTCATAAATAAAAGAAAGCTTCCCTTCTCTTCCGTTCGCCAACCGCATCCGAATCTTGCACTGAACCTGTTGAATTGGGGCTGGTTCTAAGTTAGCCTGATCGCGTCACCTGGTGGCCAGCGTCTTAGGAGCCGATTTCAAACTACATCTGTAGGTGGTCTCCAAATTTGCCGCGATGATTTTCGTTGGTTGGTAAGACTTTTCGAGTCATTCAATCAACTCTAAAATAAAAATGAGTTTCTAACGCACAGCGGCTGTTGAACTAATCCGGCTGTGGCGCATCTCCATTCGCAACGCGGGCGTTGCTACTTTATCAAATGCGGTTGAGGAGCGCCAAGGCCCTATCTACCTCAGCCTCGACCGATCGTCGTTTTCCTCACTTCCATTCTCTGCGGTTTTGACTTCAATGGCGTCCTCTCCCTTTCATCCACCGGCACCCACCGTCTCTTCTTGCTCTTCGTCCTTCTTCACACTTTTCAGTCCCAAGCGCCGTGCATTCCAGCGCTAGCCTGAAGAGCCATCCGTGAGATGACCATCCAGATCTGGGTCGCCCTTTCTTCGGTATCGAAGAATGGATGTGAACCCGCAATTTTGATGGCCTTACAACAGTAGCCATACCGTCTCATGCATCTGTACGTCAATTGATACATATATAGTCTGTAGGGAAAAGTCCGGTGGGCTCCGACTTTTTCTGAGGAACACACAATTGAGGGAAAGCCGGAACTGGACGAACGACGGCTTGAGAGAAGCGTGCATAAGTCAGTATAACAGCTTACTTATGCGAAATCTCCAAGTTTACGCCAATGTTAATGAATTTGCCTAGATCTCCCGCACCCATCAAATTGTGATTAAGGTCTCCAGAGCCCTTCGCAGATGTCTCCAGAGGCAACAAATTCGCCGTCCTGTGCCCACAGCTTCAGCGAGCCGATTGGCGCGCGGAAGTATGTTAAATTCCCCCCTCCTCCTCCGCTGCGCAGCATTTCCTTCCTGATTCCTGCCACCACCTAATTTCTCTTTCTACTTCACACGAATAATATGCTCGGCCATGTTGTTAGGCGCGGTATGGCACACCTTCAGGATGTGAGCCCCGAGTATGTGGCCAAGCTGGAAGAGGACTCCCAGTTGTATGCAAATTCGGATTATGGCATGGTGCTTATCGACCCCCGAGCGGTGCTTCCGGTGCTCATTACGAGCACCGTCGTGTTTGTCATTCTTGCTTCGGTGAGTTTCCTGTATACGGCGACTCCAACATGCTAACTTCCCTGCCAGATCCAGTACACACATGGTCAAGTCGTCGCATCGCTGGCAATGATCGAATCTCCGTCCAGCAATCTTATTGTGAAAAGGAACGAACCCGCCTACACCGACGAGAAGCCGCTCATCCCCGCTCCTGAGCTGGACGCAGACGTGGAGCTCACCTTGATAAACCACAAACCTATCACTGCCAGCCTCTGTGGCACCTTGGTTCACTTGCGCCGTGTCGGCGGCTGGTTTGCTCACTGGAGAGGCCTCCACATTAGCATCCTCTATATGATCCTCCACGCCGCATTCACCCACATCTTCGGCGCCAGCCGCCTCATCTCCATCGCCGGCTGCGTCCTCCTCTCCCCAGTACACATGCTGTGGACCCACAGCATAATTGCGCTCCCACGCACCGCGCGCCTTATCCACCTTAAACAATGCACGCCCCTCGTCCTCCCCACCCTGATCGTTGCCCTCGCACAACAAGCCACATGCTTCCTCCCCTCTCTGGTCGGCTCACTCCTCGACCTCCGGAGTAGCCCCGAGAAAGTTTGGATCGCCGCCCAGGGTGAACCCCTCGCTCTCACTCTCATGGGCCTGCGCATCCTCGCGGTCCCCTTTACCTTTGCCGTCATCGCACTGTTCGTGCTCCTCCCTGCGGCCGCGACCCTCACGCGCATTGAGGCCGCTCTCCTCCCCGCCGATGTGCACACCATCGTCCCCTTCGATGACTCCTTCGCCATGGCCGGCCTCTCTAGCAAAGCGCTCTTCGTTGCCGCGTGGCGCTCCTTCGACCGCGCAGCGCGTCTCCGTGTGCTCAAAGTCTACGCCAAGATGTTGTTTGTGCAGTTCGCCATCCTACTCACCGGCACCGCTGTGATGACGGCGGAGGTATACGTCATTGGCGGGGACACCAAGAGCCGCCTCACGCTTGCGTATACAAGCGCGCGCGCGCTTCTTGAGCTTGATGCTCTTGAGCACAATGGGCTTTATTGGTTTTGATGCCCAATAAACAATACTGCGACTCACTAACTTTCCGTAGGATCATTTGAAACCAGAGGACCCTGGATGTATTCTCATTTTATCGTACCATTGAACGAGAGATTTCTCCGTACACGCTGTTGCTGCTATCTTCTGTGTATGTGTCACCTTCCGGTAAGCTCTGTTGTGCGATGTCAAGATTTGAATCCACGGGTGGGCCTCTGCTGCCGGGGAGGCATCGAGCGGCAGATGGATTGCACCACGTCACAGACTTCTCAGCAGGACCGCACATGATGAGCTGAATTCAAGCGACACCCTCGTTTTTGCATTAACCAGTTTCATTCTCTCCGACATCATCGTCGATCAAGTGCGGCGGAAAATGGGATACATAGCTCGTACGAGTTTCTGTTGCTGTTATTAAGTTCGGTGTTGGAACTTGGTCCGCGGCATGTTGTTAATCGAGCCAACTTGCGGAAAATATTGCAACTAAAGCTCCAGTGGGTGCCTCCAATTCGAGGTGAATATACTGTATATATTCAACCTATTATCGTCTGTTTTGTTCATGTCTGAAACTGTAGAAAATCTTTGGTAGAAAGTGGGTTGAAACCGAGTTCATGTTAATACTCACATACTTATCCATGGCCATCAAGCCTAATTGTACCCCCCATATATTCCGCCCAACACGACATCGTCGTTGATCGTCTTGTTTTCGTCTGACAACAAATTTGAATCAACGCCATTCATCCTAGAGCCGGGCGGAGGTACTCACAAGAGTTCCACGTCCGCACCATCGGCACCTTCTTCTCCAAATCCCTCAAACTCAGCCCGAACACCCTCCCATTCCGCACTCCATCATGTTCCGTCACATACCTCCCATACCCCGAGTGCCCGTTGAAGCAGATGGGGATGCCCGATGAGGCGGTGGAGCGAGCGCACCAGGACTCGCTGTGGTCGTGGCCCGAGGTTACTCACTACGTTCAGACCCCCGGTAGACTGACCTGGGTCTACCTTAGTCTACCTCCATCTACCCGGGTAGACAGAGGGTAGACTGTCTGTCTACCCGGATAGAACCTCTGTCTACCCTCTGTCTACCTGGGTAGACAGAGGTAGACTAAGGTAGACCTAGGTGAGTCTACAGGGGGTCTGAACACAGTGACTGCGAGGACAGCATCGGAGTGGAAGAGGGATTAGAGAGTATTCCAGACTGTGGGGAAGGAGATGATGGATATCTGTGAAGAGAGTACTACAATTGGGACAAAGAACCGGACACACACATGGGAGGTGGACAAACACGATACATTTACGTGATGTATCGTGTTCGTTCTTGATGTATCTTGCTCTTCCATGGATGTGCGGGACTTGTTTTGTATACCCTCCATTCTACGCTGTACCACCATCATTGCGACTAGTGCAAGCCCAAGCGCCTAGAGGTAGCACCGAGCTCCTCGACCCCTCCTCTCGGAAAGTCGCCAGTGGGCAGTATAGCCACCAGAAACCCCCGAACCACGCCTTACGACGCCACCTTCTATTCATGGCATTTTCGCACATTTTTACTCTAATTTTCCGCCACTTTCTCACTCTACGGCCCGGGACCCATTCATAAACTCGAACCCAAACAAGACAGGCCTCCGCTCCGCTCCGGCGCATGCAAAAATTAATCACCGAGGAAACACGGCACGCCAGATGATTTAAGATCAAGTTATTGATAGATTGTACATGCAAATGGGATGATACCTATTGCGCAACACCGAAGAGGCGAAAAGACACGGTCAGAACTGTGGAAAATTATCCCCAGCAAGCATGCACGGACAATCTGTCGATCCAACTGTGCAGTGCGCCGCAGTTACTGCGATGTACGATGTACAGCACCGTAGATTACAGGCACCAGCGGAGCAGAAAAGAACACCCAACCTTCAAGCACTGCGCTGCAGCGAAGAAGCTAAGAGGTGCCGCCAAAACAGGGGCAGGACGCGTCGACACGGCGGAGAAATAAACGAAATGCATTTATTAAAGAATGGTTAATCGATACAAAGTAAATGGTCATTTCGGATTACGGATAAGCACAATGTGGAGGAAAGAAGTAGATCCCTCTCGAAGAATGAGATCACACGCAGAATACAGAAATCTCGCTGGATCTAAGAGGAATGAAGTCAAACTGCATAAGCACCGTGCCAGGATAAGTGCGCCGTCCGCGATGTTTTCAGCCCTAGTGTTCTCAAAGTCATCGTTCATGGACTCCAGGAGCGTGAGGGGAAAGACCAACGAAAAATGGAAAGAACAGAGAAGCCGAGACACGAATCCCACGCCAAACAACGTAGCTTCAACAGGAGTGCGGGCTTGAATGGGCGATACATTGTCGATAGTGTTTGGAGCCAACACAGAATCGTGGCAATTAATAGGGACAGAAGGCAGGCAAAGAATTTGAAGCAATGGCTATCAAGAGACCAGAAGACTCTGGCATGAGATGATCAGATCAGCGACGGAGACGCAGTTGAATCAGATGGCTGAAGGCAATTTTTGAGGCATTGATAATTGAGGATCCGGGGCATGAATGCAATACAAATTGAGAGAGCACGGGAAGGAACGCTGGGCAAGTGAACCCGGGACAATTCATGGGGTCCTTTATAAGATCTCTGGGCGTCTAACCCGCCTGTGCCGCAGTGAGAGACAATTTCCCCGGTGGCAGCTCGAAGAAGGCTGCTGAATCATGAGGCTCGCTCGCTCACCTAGAAAACCCAGACGGGGATAAGATTTCGCATGCCTCCGCGGTTGAACTGCGCTGCACAGTTACACGGTGTCCTGCGGCGAAGTTTGTTTTCTGTGCTCCACAGCCTGTAGCTGTCCATGGGCCCATTTGAGAAGTTGACAGCTGTAAACTGCGTAGTGCGCAGGCGGAACGGTGGCCCGGGAGTGGTCAAATGGGGCTAAAATACTTGACGAATCGGTCAGATTGAGCGGGAGAACACAACGTAGAGGAAGGAGATAGTCAAGAGATAGTTGCCAATGGGGTAAGGACCACAACATGTCCCAACGAAAGCCGTCCATTTCGTTAAAGAACGGTTAATGTTTGTTCGGTCATCACACGGACTGCCGACCCATTTCGAGAGACTACTCGCCAGGACTTTGACTCTGCCACACCGTTTTTGCCATTTTGGGATGCCGCCGAAAGAAAAATCCAGTAGGCCATGAAACCATCCCATAAATTCGGGAAAAATATCTCGGCACACTCACAGGATGCATACCTTAGTTCCAAAGGCCATATCCCGGTATCCACCTCATTTTATGTGTGGGATTGAGGCAAAACATGCTAAAGTGGCCTGGTACCCGGTCTCAGATAATACACCTTTTCTTTGAGGAATTTTTTGAACTAACGGTGTGCTGAAAAAGGAGATTCATGAGGTCCAAAACGAAGTTGATCCCAATTGGGCCGCTCTCCAGCTTATTGTTGGTTTATTCACTTCAAGACTTTGACATGCTAGCAATGAAATCCAACGAGTCAATGACCTTGGGAATGCTGGCATCGAAGCGGGCTTCAATGCATTAACGAAACTACAAGCAATACTACAAGTGTTCATAGCTATAATATGAGGAATTCCCGGCAGATCACGTCTAAGGTAGTGGGCCGTGCCACTTGTTGGCCCTACCCGCTTTATTGAACATTTGTTGAGCACCAGCTGGCTGGCCGTTATTCTTCCGTCTATGCGTAGTATCAGACTAAGTATCTGTCGCAGCTCAAAGCTCATGCACCAATAACGGAATAGTTAATATTCCGACGTGCAGCTCGTCCATCGATGTCTCCATTAAAGACGATATGTAGGCCCTGGATGCGGCCACGAAACTGGAATGGTTTGCCGAGCCGAATACCACTGCGGAGCTCATTTCCCAGGATACCACTGTCCACTGCGGAGCTCATTCCCCAGGATACCAAGGCGACTACGTCCAGCGCAACCACCATCAGCCATCCCACGCGCTTTCCCAACCTACAACACCGCAAATAGTCCAGTCACCGCAAGGAGAACGAGGCCCCCTGGCGCAAGTGCGTCGGCACTGTTCTTGTACTTGACCTTGAAGTCGGCGGCCACAGCGGTCTGCGCGACGCCGACGACGCTGCTGTTCAGGGCCGCTGTAAGCACAAAGTCAGTCAACAGGTCCGTCTGCACGGAACAAGATATCGCACCCGTGAAATTCGCGCCACAGTCGGTGTACTGCTGGAAGTCGGTAATTCCAACCTTGACGCCGGCCTGGTACCGCGCTTTTGTGCATTCGGTGCAGGGGGTCGTCACGACGGACGACGCTAGAATGAGGCCGAACAGCATCTCTGCAGGAGAAGCGCCGTTGGCTTCAAAGTTCGTCGCGGTGATGGACTCGGTTGTGCAGAAGGCGTTCGCAGCGGTGCTAGGAATGGACGGAGAGTGTCATTGTAAAGCTCTGAACAATACAAGAATCAAACGCCACTCACTCCTTGAGACACATTACCTCGCGGACGAGCGCAAAGTCCGAAGAGTTGAATGCGCCGGGGTCGCCGGTAGCGCTGCATCCTGCGCCGACCTTTGCGGCGATGTCGTTGAGGGTGTCAGCGCTGGACGCGTGGCAGTCAGCGATGCATCAGGCAAGAACACTATGGAGTTTGAGACACACCTGCATGCCCCTACGCTGCAGAACTCTGTGAGCCACGTCTCGACCGCGCCTTTGACGTCCGCGAGAGACGCGTTCTTGCTGCCCAGGGTGGCGAAGTCGTTGAGCGCGATGGGAGAAAGGCAATCAAACTCTGTGCTGGTCGAGGAGAGTATGCCCGTGATGACGGGGCTGCAGGTGCTATATAATCGGTAGCATCAGTATTATCATTATTTCAGGCTAAGGAGGGGAGATTGCCTGGGGAAAAGCGAGTTTGGGCCATCTGCTCGGGGGATGTTGGCGGCGGCTACAGCCATCAGCTCAGCTACAGCTACCAGAGCAAAGGAGACAAATTTGATCATCATAGCGACTAGGACTTGGAAAGGGTTCAACGAAAGAAGGAAGTCTTCAAGACCCAGATGCGGAGAACAGGTGAAATAAGAAGGCGGGCGCGAAGAAGAAGAAGAAGAAGAAAAGAAAGCCTGAGAAGTGGGAGTGTGGCGGACGTCCCTTTATGCGTCGGCTGGCTTCACCGTGCAGCTTCGAATCACAACTCAAGCTTGAAGCGGACGTAGCATCGGGGACAATGTGATAGATGCTGTGTTTCCCGTAGCTGCAAGCTTGACGCCTGTGAGTAACGTTGAGCATATGAATTAATCGATACTGCCTCATGCGTGGCATAGGAAATCAGCTTAGGCCGGGTACAATCAAATTCTCTTGTCGGTTGCTAGCCATTGAGTCGCAAAGGTCAGGAGCACCATTCAGAGTCAAGCTTATTGCGGATATCGTCAAGAGGCGAGCGATATGAAAGTCCCTGACACAGACCTGCCAAAGTCAAAGATGTGAATTGGAGGGGGGGGGGGGGGAGTACGTCATCGTTTTGACTGAATGCGGTGGTTTCGGAGACAGTCGGACCGGGTTGATGCTTTTGTGCCGAAGCGTGCCGATCGAATGAAAAATCCATCGTGTTGGGTTGATGCCGGAAATAAAATATTCTGAGTACATAGAGCGATACATTATATGCAAAATCTGGGGTCTTGCAAAGTTTCAGATTTATCGGACAGGATTTGAAGTCACAGCAAGAAGTTCAGTCCTAAGACTATTGAAAGTCGGTCGCCGGAGATGTCAGACTTCCCGATTTGGGGGAGTTGTCAGCGAGGTTTGTGTCTGATCGTGAATGATCGTTCGCCTCTTGGATATAGTGCGCGAAAAGTGCGTTGGTGACGATGGCTTAGAAGTTGAGCGTAGGGCATGTGCCATGAAGGCAAAAAGCAAGGGGGGATCCGGATCATTGATCAACAGCGGCGGTGCCAGTGCATCACCGCGTGTCTTCTTGATCTCTTCCTTTGTCCACCACGACCCACGGTCATATCGGTTTCGTGTGTTCGCCCCCACGAACGTCTCGACACTTAGCGCTCGATGTGTCCGAGGCTCTATCCGATATCCGAGCGATGCGGCCTAAAGATTCTGTTTTTTCTCTTCTCGTGAGTCGTGAGTCTTCCAAGCCCTTCTTGTGACACCGTCCCATTGAATTTTCCTGCTTAGTTCGGGGGAGGCTCTTCCGTCGGAAGCTAAATTTCAAAACGCGCAGATTTGGAACGTTAGATCTCTGAATAAATCTGCTAGGAACTCTTCCTCCCGTCTACTGGGCTCCTGTATCGCAAAACTGATGGCAACACGTCTGTGCTGTCCCGCATAGCTCCTTTTGATGCGTCTCCCGCATCGATCCATCTTCGAAGAAAACTTGATTCAGATGATTGACTCCGAGTGACTGGGCGGAATTCGAAATCAGATGATTCTCCCAACGGGCAGTGGAGCACTCCGTCATGAAATTTCCCGCTTGGTTCGGGGGACGAGGCTCTTCCGTCGGAAGCTAAAGTTGAAAACGCGCAGATTTGGAGTTAGATTTCTGAATAGGAGCCCAGGGTAGACAGGAGGAAAAGTTCCTAGCAATTTCATTCGACCTGTATCGCGGAGCTGATGGCACCATGTCTGTGCTGTCCCGCATAGCCCCTTTTGATGCATCTCCCGCATCGGTGACCCATCCATCTTTGAAGAAAACTTGATTCAGATGATTGACTCCGAGTGACTGGGCGGAGTTCGAAATCAGATGATTCTCCCAACGGGCAGTGGAGCACTCTGTCACCCTGTCCTCGTTGGAATCTTCAAGTTTCTCTTGATCTTTTCGTGGCCTCTCTTCCCTTCCGCCAGCGGACAGGATGTCCACCAATGTTGTAATCATCGATGATCGGGATCCACTCCTTCGCTATTCCACAGGTTGGAACAATTCAGGTTCTTTCGTCGAGTTCGCTGGTACGGCGAGATGGTCTGGAATCCCCGGTTCTACAGCCTCATTGGCCTTCTCAGGTGCGTTCTTCTCCACAATATGCTGGAGACGCTGATACCAGCAGCTCGCTAGGCAGTTCTGTTATTATATACGGTTCAATTGCCGCAAATCCGTCTGAAGCCAGCTTGAGCTTCTCGGTCGATGGGTCCCTCGCCGGCTCATACTCCCCGAGCCCTAGTACGACTGCGCTTCATCATCAGGTGCTCTGGGCGTCACCTCCACTACACGACGAAACCCACACTCTCTTTATCACCCAAACTACCGCCTCAGAATCCGGGTCCGGGTCCGGGGTGATTTTCCTCGACTATATTATGTACAACACCACCTCGAGCCCCGAGAACACCACATTTTTCATCGATGACCGAGACCCGCAGGTCGTCTACACCCCCGCGTGGCGGCAGTTTGGGTCTGAGGGCGACTTCCAGCACACCTCGTCGGAGAGTACGGTCCCGGGCGATGGATTTACCCTCGAGTTTGAGGGTGCGTAACCCCGGCCTTGGCTTGCTTTTTTTTTCTGTTCATGTGTTTATATCCCAACTCCAGGGACATCCATATCATACTACGGTGGCTTAACCACTCCTGATACCGGCACCACCATCGCGGAGATTGTGCTGGACGGCGGGGCGCCGACGATGTACACCGCCCCCAGTAAGATCCCCGCGCCGACCAACAACCTAATATTTAAATCGGGTGAACTGGAAGCGGGTAACCACACCCTCGTTGTGACAAGCACGAACCCCGCCACGCTCTGGGCGGATTATTTTCTGCTGACCGCCTCGCCGAGAGGTTCGACGCAAAATAAATCCGCGCCCCTTTCTGCCCGTGCGTTATTTCTTCCGAAAGAAGGAGATATCTTTATGATGATGATGCTCTCTGCAGTTCCGTCATCCGCCCGCTCAAAATCTCAACCAACCATCGCTGCAATCGTCGGTGCGTTCTTGGGCGCTCTGGTAGTCTCAGTACTACTCATCCTGGCCGTGCTTCTACTCATCCGCCGCCGCCGACGCACGCGCGACATGAGGCGGCTTACCGCGCCTCAGGCATTACCCGGTATGTTAGTCTCGCGAACTTGCATCTCGATGCTGATGTCAACAGCGACGAATGGGGCCACATCAATGGAAGGGGATACGCATGGACATTCACGCGAGAGCAGTACAGCTTCTACCAAGACTCTGCCTGCGCCGCCCACCTCGGGGTTCTCGCTGGCGAGGGAGGGGCGAGATTTGCCGCCAGAGTATTCTGTATAACGTTCGCGAGATCGGGGTTGAATTGTATCTTTGGGGTTGCGTACCTCAATGCACGACGACTCGTTCCTTCAAGGCACTGTGCTCCGGGGAAGAAACAAAGGTCTGGATTTGAGCTGAAGGTATTGGAAGTCATGTTCTCATTCCGCTCCTAGCACATTCTGTGAATAAGTACGCTGCACCTTGGCCACTACTTATTACCTGGAGGCAAGGACAAGCCACTGGTCAGCGAGAAACACTGACCCAACGTGGCCACTTCCGGCCACCATTTCTGATTCATATCAGTGTTAAGCTCTCGGAAATCAGTCGGTGGGAAACAATTCTGACATGAGTGGGAAATAATTTTCATGCGCTTGACAGCTATATTTTTCTTGGGAGTAGTGGCCAGGAAGCTCAAATGGCGAAGATCCAAGAGAAATAAGCGACGGCGAAGGCGCCGTGGTCGGAAGAAGAGGCAGCCAGTGGGCGGCAGAGATTGGCTGCTCGCGTGTCGGCAGATGGCGGCAGCGCGCGGCACAGCCATCACGTAGGGTGAGGCACAGCGTGACAGATGGCGGCAAAGCTCGGCAGCCTCTGCCGGTCAGGGGCCTGAATGCAGTGAATTTGGACGGTTGGGGTGATGAAGAGCAGGATACGACTGCGCTTTTATATTGGCCAGGGTTTTGAGGTCTCAGTCTCAACTCCTGTTGGCAGAGTCAAACCCGATCCCAACCGAGACCAATGACGCACAACTATTTTGCGATCGAGAGATAGGACTGCCTTCGGGCCGTGTGAGTCCACGGCTTTCATTTCTTCCCCTGCATCTTTGTTCCCAAGTGACGACTAAATTAGCTCCATGGCTGGCGTCGACATAGGCATCTGAAACCACATTGTATATTACACAAAATGCAGATGTACGAACTTTCCCCAGGATCTTGTTTTCCGTCCTAGGCCTCAGAACTCAAGAACGTGATCCTAGATGAGACCTCCAATGCTTGATCACATCTTGGACGCACAGTCAATTACAATCAAACAGGAAGGCGGCGGAACACGGGATACGAACCAAGCCCCATGACGTCTACTGCGTTACGCCAGGAAATTCCTCTCCTAAATAAAATCAGGTTTGAGATATACCTGTCGCGCCACTACGAAACCTTCTCCGAAAAGCATGCGCGCAAGTTGTGCGATGGAAGGGAGAAGAGGTTCCATCTGCAAGGAACACCGGAATTTCGCAGTCAATGTCTCGTCCCAATCTGTGGTGGGTTGGTTTGTTGTTGCCTGGATCCCAGGGCCCACGAGTCGTTGGATGATTTGCACGCCCGTGGGGCGTTCATCGGGGTTCTGTCTCCAACATTCTTGGATGAGGTCTCGCAAATTCTCGAGCACTGGCGTCCTTGGGTACGGTGCCAGTCACGTAGGCCGCGACCCTCCGATGACCTTGTACACGACCATCGTATCGTAGGTCAGTTCGAATAACGGGACCTTCCCGACCAATACCTGTACTGGTTTAATACCGAAGCAAAGTTTTGAACGCTCCAAATCAACCTCGTAACAAACGCAAGCGAGGGCGTACACATCGGATCTAAAATCCACCCGACCATCTCCTAGCATTAATTCGGGGGCCCAGTAGCGGGGAAACCTGCTTCGGTGGTTAAGCTCGGGAAGATTGAGGTCGTGTAGTTCGGAAAGCCCCCTTCACAGCAGAGACCGAAATCAGCAATATAAGTTCTCCCCGAAAGAGTTACGAGATTGGCCTGTGGATGGCATGGTCGAGAGATAATTTGGATATGAGTTGATGCACCGACTTAAAGTCTCCATGCACCACGTTGCATCTGTGCAGAAACTCGACACCGAGCGCTCCATCGACGATCTCCAGTGCAGTTCTGAGGCTTGCGGTCAAGAACTATAATATGAAGTACCTACCGCTGAAAGGCGATGATCAATGTTAGGCGATTCCTTAGCCAGATATTGTACGATGTTGCCATTCTCCATCCACGGTGCAACCAGACAGAGCATTCCTTCCGAATAACATAGACCTAGGAAGGGAACCAGGTTTGGGTGGCACCAAATGAGAGCCTCGTGGCCGAATCCCTGGCAACATCTTTAAAAACAAACGCGATTGAGCCAAATCATGTTTGACCAACCTGGGCCGGTACCCGGGAATACTCGAACATCCTCAGCCGTTTTACCGACACCAATTGCCCGGCAAGTACTCCTTTGTAAATGTCACCAAAGCCTCTGCCAGTTATTGAGAACTGCCGGATTAGCTTCACTCCCGTAAGGGCAAAACATGTAGGGTAGAGTCCATATGCACGCGAGAGTCTCCATAAGGCCGAGAAGATCGAAGACCTAACCGACGGGGAGGAGAGATGATCCAGGAGCTGAGCAGTTTTGTTGAAGCCAACATTGCCAACACTGAAAGCAAGACTTACATCCTGTAAAATGTCAAGCAGAACCTGTGCATCGATCTCTAGGAACCCTAAGAGCTCCTTGCAGGCAGTCTCGGGATCACGGAGGAGAGGGACCAGCCAAGAAAGAACAGGCGAGGTTCCGCTGTTCAGATGCGCACTCAGGTCCCTTGAGACAGTGTCTGTCAAGTCCCCGCAAACTCCATCCAGATTGTGAGCCGAAGCAATCCATAATGGACTTGTCGGCCAACTCCGCGACAACTGCGGGTCCACCCGACCAACGTACTTGGCGAGGAACCAGAGGAGTGTGGGCCGGATGCGTGATTCCGGTTCCCCGCGCGCGCCGCGCATGTGCCGCCCAATACTCCGCGGCATACTTGAAGAAAGCGCCTTTTGCGGGGCGATTGCCGGGACCAGCTGGGTCGAAAGAGAGATATGTGAGGCAGCTCGTCGTGATGTGTAAGGAAGCGTCGGGAAATTCTCGTGACTGAATCTGCTCCAGGTAGTTCTGTATTGTGTAATAAATCAGGCGGATTGTATCATCCTTCACGTTGATCACGACCAGACCGGCGCAAACGGAGATGACGGTGCTCATGTCCAATAAGTTCTCCGGGTCAAGCGCATTGGCCCCTGGCTCAACGGCAAGAGCTTCCCTGAGTTCCGAAGGCCGCAGTGGTCGTTTGGCATTTGTTATCCACGAGAGCGTAAGCTTGACGTAAGCCAAGCGACTTTCCGATCGTCCTCAGCTTGCCGATTGATTCGCTGCACAATTTCATCGTATGTGTGTTCCAAATCATTCGACATGGTCGTTATAGCTTCACGAACAGACTTGACCGTCGATTTTGTCATAAGAGAGTCGATATGAAGTTTGGCGAGTAGGAACCTGGGCGAACTCAAACAAAGAAATGGGAAGGATACACTTCAATACGCACATTCCATCGCTGCGTTGAGCAATCCTCTCTTCGACCGCCTCTCGCAAGCCAGGAGAGGCCCTGATATGCTTCAAAAACCGAAGAGAGCTTTGGATCTTCCCCGTCAGGTATCGGCGAATGTCATCCGAATCCCCAGGGTCGGGAAATTGGAAATGTGATGGTCGATCACGATGTTAGGCCGCGACGTCAGCATCAAGTTGACTGTGGGACCTAGGTGAGAGATAAACGAGCAAAAGGTCTGGCTCTGGCTATTCATCCAGTGCATCAACAACGACGAAGACCTTGGAGTACTCAGAAACCACGGAGCGGAGCACAGCAAGATCCTCGGCTGCGGATGGACGGGTGTGGGGCTCGCAGTGATCTTCGTACAGTTTCTGGATCTCCGGGGAAATGGATTTCCGAAATATGAGTTGGCGCCAGAGGCCGGCCAAGAGTTTCGAGGGAGAGTGTTCAACACTCTCCTTGTGGTTCAAGTATATCGCTGCGACACCGATGTTATCCGTCGGCGGATTTGTTCGGAGATGGTGTACGACGACAGAACTGGAATATCAAATTCATCTATATTGTGCCAATGTTCAGCGGGGCCACATACGAAAGGACAGTCTTCCCGGCACCAGCTGTCCTCGTTATGAGTTCAGACAGGGTGAACATCAAGGTAGACTCACGCATCCCAGGGCACCATAATATCTTTCCGCTCATCGATTTCCATTCCTGAAATACTTTGTGCTTGAGGAACCATGCGCCGGTTCCCGATTGATGACCCCTGAATACATCCGCTTGGGGTAGGAAGAAATTGAGGGGCGAATACCACGCTATTATTGTGTCGCGGTCCACAGCTGGCGAAAACAAAAGTAAGTAAGTGAGTGGTATTTGAGTGTGTAGTTTTTTAGAACCGTATACCATCTTTACCCCGTACGATCATTGCAAGCGAATTTGAGAGACCTATCCCAACAGTAGGCGGTCGAGAACATTGAACCCTTTCCAGGCTCACCTTTATGACCTATTCGTTATTCCTCGGCGGCATGTGCCACAGTTGATATTTTTCTACGGGAGGGCTCAGTGACTTGTTATCAACATGGCGGGTGAACTCACCCTGGTGATATTGCCGTTGGTCTCGACCGACTTCCTGGACCGGCGAATAGAGAGTTTCTGTGTTTGGAAGATAATTAGGCCCCGAATACCAAGAAGCTTTGTGCCGCGTACTATCTTGACTCTGAACAATTGTAGCGAGCGAGTTGGATCAGGTTCTGGGCTCGAGCAGATACGAACCACTTTCCAATCTCACCGTTATGGTTTATTCGTTGTTCCTCAGCGGTATGGGTCACGGGTGACGGTAGAGATGATGTCTATGACACAGATTCAGCCACGATTACCGAGATGTCAGACACACTCACCATGGCGGTATTTCTGTTGGACCCAACCAACCGCCACGACAGAATGAACCGTACCTGGGTTTGGAAGAGATTGTTAGCTTCTTCGAAGCGATCGCGAACTTGAACACGTTACGGTCCACTTTCTCCCCTACGTCCTTGACAGCAGAGGAAGCGTCTGCGGAATAAACAAAAAACTTAAGGGTCGTCATCCAGCTCACGATGGTGGCCTGACCTCGAGTGGAATCCCTGATAATGATCAGCAATGGGAGGTCGGATAGTGTGTGGCTGCACCAACCAGATGTCCATTCCCAGACAAACGTTGAGCCACCCCTGGGATCGTTCAATGGTATCCAATACATCACGGACGTGGTCTTTTTCCCACAATAGCCACGTTAATCGAGTGAAGAGTTTGCGAATGGGGCCGTTCGGTTGAAGCTTCTGCGCCAACTGCTGCATCGTCTCCTCTAATGTCTTTAGTGATTGCTCGAACCTCTGGATGACGCTGGTCGCTCCTACGACCTGGTTGCCCGTGAGTCGCTGATGGAGCTCCACAATGAGTGGCTGGAGGTTTTGGATTTCTAGGAGCAGCTTTTTCTGGTCTTTACGCGCATTGTGAGAGCCTTGGACGTAGTTCCGGGCTTTTGCTACCGTATCGACGAGCTGTAGGACGCTGGTGACGAGGCCGATAATTTCCGCCATGGAGGAAGGGAGCCAATGAGGTTTAGATGCCCATGCTATAAGATGCTGTACGTGTCAGTGCCAAGGCGTCAATCCACAGTATCTTTGTCCTTTCTGGGAACCACAACATTGCCATTGCACTGAATCCGAGGCAAATGGCGGTACGGATACGGGAGCCGGATGAGTGGGCATAGAGGAAATCATTCCCAGGTTGCGCATCTATTGAAAGACGAAGGAATAGAAGGCGCCGAAATACCCACTCTTTGTGCGAATCTGCTCAACTTGCTCAGGAACGCGATCAATGGAGAGCGTTTGGGCCAATGTACATCCTTCGTGGATCATCTCGAGCTCGTGCTTGGGGCTGGAATTGAAGGGCACAATCAAAGTCATAGGAGCCGGATGGATATAGGCGGGCAACATTGGAGGAGTAGAAGTGAAGGAGATGAAGGACGGCGGTGACATGGCGGTCGGAAGCAACAGCGATTCAAACTCCGACGGTTGTTGTGAAGCGATTGATGCGGCGCACAGAGTCAGGCCTGCGTTCGACACCTCCGTTGGGCAGAAATTCGAAGTTATCAAAAGCCATTTCGTTTGCGTTCTCTAGATCTCATCCGCCCCTTGACTCATTGAAAAAATTCGAACATTTAGAGATGCCCAATGTGAACAGATGTGTCAGAAACTGGGGAATTGTGCAGCGCGGACTAGCGGCACATAACGGTATTCGGGATGGTATGTCGCCACGCAGATCCGGATACATTGAGAGGAATATGCAAGGAATGTGACCCTCATAAAAACACTCCAGGCTGAGCAAAAATCCTCACCGGAGCATATCAACCTTTAAGGTATGTCCCTGGACCATCAGTTGAAGTGTTCTGCACCGCCAACTCTCATCAACTTCGACTTCAAATCCATTCATGGCACTCCTTCCCAGTGTCCGAATTCAGATTAATTGTCCATATCCGTATTCCCTTCCGTAACCAGGCACCTAAATAGGTGACGTAAATATCTCATCTAGAGCGCCCCATATAATATATCCTCGACGTCACGCATCAAGGATAATCCGGCAAGCTATCATCCAACAACGGGTGCCGCCCGCGGATGTTGATGAAGGACCACTGCGGGGCGGAAACCGTTAGCTCAGCTCAACGAATTAGTGTTTGAATTCGATTGGCGCCGTCCTCCATCCTCCCATCAATCGGATGAAGGACACAGTGAGGAACAGAGGACGGCACGGAGGACGTTCCCGTCGAGAGACGAAGGGAGGCAGTCCAGCGGAGCGCAGGACGAAGCCAGGAAGCAGAATAGAACAGAATAAAAACACGCCCACGCACCTCCCCCACGAACGGCCCCCGCCGTATCACATTCACGTCCAGTAGGTTGAGCTCGGTCCAGAACGGCCGCAGGCCCGCGTCCTCGAGGAGCGTCCACCACTTGTCGAATTGGCCGATTGTTTTTATGACTAGAAACTCCGTGTCAGTTGAGTTTCGGGTTCGGGTTCGAGAAATATATTTTGGTTTTAGGATGTTGGGTGGGGGAGAAGGAGATGTATGTCGCGGCGATGGACAAGAGGAGGGAAGAACACGGAAGAAAGAATGGGACCCACAATCTGGCGCGAAATTAAGATGGATCTCGATCTGCATCTGCCCGAACGGGAGCGGCTTCCCCTTGAAGGACTCGATAACGGCCTTGAGGGCGCCAAACTCGGAGCCTTCGATGTCAATCTGTGTGAGGGTTGGTTAATATGGATATTGCAAACGAGTACCGCTACTGGCGGCGCCCGAGGCGCGGGGGTGAACGGTCGGAGGCGAGGCGAGACGAGGAAGGAAGGGAGCAGCGGGGCGAGGGGAACACCAGAGGGAAGGAAGGCGATGAAAAAAACCTCACACACCTTCCAAATATCAATAAACTCGTGTCCCAACTCCTTCATGATCCCCTGCAGCGAGTACTGCTTTGGCTTCACGTCGTGGTTATCCACAGCGCCGATCTTGTACGGGAAGAAGTGCGCGCGGGGGTTGACTTCCGTGTCGGCGCGAAGCTCGGGGCCCCATTGGGTGACGGAAAAGTCGAAGCCTGGAGTACGTACGTCGATATTAGAATAAAAGAACAAGGAATAAATGGAAGGGAGGGAGAGAATGGAAGGGAAGGGAAGGGAGGGAAGAAGAGCGCGCACCATAAACCTGGCAATCCTTCCCCTGCCTGAGCACCTCCTGCTCAAAGCTCGACTGCCGCTCGACGCCCATGGAGTAGATCACGCAGTTCTTGTGATGTGTGGCGCGCTCGAGGCCGCATACCCATTTGCCTATATAAATAACCAGGCTCAGCTGGGCTTCATATGCGAAGATACGACGTACCACCATCCCCCATCGTTCCTGGTAGTAGAAGCAGGGCGGCAGTCAGAAAACTACAGCAGATGAGGAAATGAACGGCGGGGGCTCACCGACACGATACACCGAGAACGGGCACGAAAAGGCGGGGCCGTATAGGTCCCAGAGGGAGTAGTCTGCAGTGTACGGTTCCGGGAACCTGTGCGCGAGATTCATTTAGAATAAATCGCAACAGAGGGCAGTGGAAAAGAAAATAGGAAACTGAAACGCAAGTAGAGCTAAAGAGAGATAACAGGTAGAAAGAGAGAAATAACATAACATACGCGACTGAATCAGCCCCCCCGATCTTCTCGATGAGCGCGCGCCGCGCGCGCACGGCGGCTTGGTAGCGTAGCTCGTTGCCCGCCAGTGTCAAATTCAGGCGGCTGCCTGCCGGCGAGGGAGTGTCCAGGGGAGGTGCATGGTGTGAGGAAGGCGCATGGTGCGGGGGCGGGGGAGCGTATGACCCCGGGTGGTCCAGGTAGCCTGAGAACGGGGACGGACTCTCGTGCTGGCGCGCAAGGAGGTAGAATGTCCCCAGGAGCAGGAAAGCGAAGGGCAGGGGCCAGAGGGTGAGGCGGGGCATTTTAAGGAGTGGCGGGCGTTGATAGTCGGCGGGCAGAGACGAATACTGGTGACCTCAGACCTGATGCTACGAGTCGTGGGGGAGTGAAAGGTCGAATCTGCTTGCCAGCGAAATTTTTGTCTTGCCTGACCCCAGGCGGCCTTCGATCCCCGTTCCGTGCGGGATGTGGCATGATATGAACTCCTGTAAACCCCTCGCGAACTCCTCTTCGTCCGAGCTGCCCGAGCCCACGACCACGCATCCCGCCACTGCCCGTGTGTCATATCGCCTGGGCTACTTGTACAGAGCAAGAGTGTTGGCGTCTGGGTGCTGCCTATGTGGCGGCTCTAACAGTGACAAACAGATTCCGTATTTCCGGATCGACCAAGATCGACATGGCCCGCAGCATTCGCGGAACCTTGTGGATCACAGTAGGAACGATCCGGAACGATTGGCGGAGGCTGTGCTCTCGCACGAGCTCCTGCCTTTCTCTTGCTTTTCTCTAACGCTGGCAGCCACACCCAAGGGGCTTCGAATCCGCGAGATTCACACTACACCTCGAAGTTTTTTTCTCAGCGAAATCCGAGACCCCTCCCCCCCCCCAGAAAAGGGAATTCCCATTTTGGGATATGATCCGAGCTTTCCCACGCAGCCGGCAAGTAGCGATTTGACTTGGAAAGACCCGTTTGCCGCCACCACTGGACGGAAACCTTCCAAATAACATCCCGGGGCTCTTGGCATCATTATACACGTCTTTCGTTCATTCCAGGGCATCGTTCCCTTCTGAGTTGAGACACAGCTCAAATACCCGTGTCTACAGACTCTAACGCCGCTTTTTAGTCTTCTCACACGAGTTGCAAACCCCGTTCCGACGCCAATCCTCTGCAGCTGCGCAGTCCATATGAAACTGGAGGAATATCAGTAGAAGTCAAAATCAGAATAAGATGCGTACCCAGATCGTCTCGCACCCGGCCCGAATGCACTTCACTGCATCCGACTCGCGCTGGCTTCTCGTAACTTCCTTCCCGCAGATGCATTCGACCTCGGCAGCTTTCCTCTTGGTTCTGGGACGCAGGGCCGAAAGTTCCGGAGTCGAAGTGACTGGTGAGTTTACTGCCACCGGACCTGAACTGTTAGCAATTGGTGAAGGTGCGACAGACGTTGGGGAGGCATGCGCGGATAGATTGCGTTCAATCTGTGGCGCAGTAACGCGCATGATCTCCCTGTCGATATTGTCATCTTCCAGAGGTCGCAGTTCAGGAATTAGCGATGCAGGCTCGGATGGGTAGGGTTCAATCTGCGGGTGCGTCAAGTTCGACTCCTCGTCGACATCGTGATTCTCAAGTGCTTGCGGGCCAAGACGAGGCACGCTCTCCTCGTCAAAATACTCGAGGCTTCCATCCGAGTCCACGTCGTTCCAGGCTCCCAGTGCGTCGTCGGCTTCCTGTTTAATTTTGCGAACGTCAATAGAATCATCGGAGGCGCAATAACTGTCCGAGTCTGAGTCCTGAACAATTTGACAATGCGCGCGATGTCCAGGGGCGCGCGGGACATCATCAACATCTTCTAAGAAGAAACCGTCGCCTTCCACGGGTGTTGGGTCTTCCTCCTCCAGTTGCCTGTTGTACATAATCTGTGTCAGTCATAAAATTATGTACACGTTGGATTACTCGCCGCAACGCCATCGTCGACCGATGGGCATCGGAAATCAGAAGCCGTATATGACTGCAAAGTCTCGGAAATCACTGAACCCTGTTTTCTGGGGCCGTTCTAGCTGTTAAAACCACTTTATAAATTTTGGCCTACAACTTTTTTTTCGAGCCCGGGAGGGACCCCCCCCCCCCCCTATATAAGGAAATTCCTTATCTTCGAAGCCCCTTGGCCACACCCAACTGCAAGTTGCCTTTTGTTCTGGCTCCTTGCTCCTGAGCGCCACCGCTGTATTCATTGTACGCCATGGGCGGGAGTTTGATGAGAGTTGCCCAATCTAAGCGAGTTTGAAGCGAGTGCTGCGGACGGTATTCCCATCAGCCTTGGACTATCAGTCTCGCCCCCGGAGTCACGGCGGACAAGCGGGCAACACCTAGCCGGCAGGTAGCACGCGACACTTGAAGCAACACCTCGCGAAAGCCGACCCAACACCTACATAAAGCCGGTCGCTTAGGACGCTTTGGCGTTATTCGGACTTTTCCGTGGCCACGCTGCACCCTTGCGGCCAACTAATAGATTTATGTTTGTTCGCAGTCGTCAAAAGAAAGAAAATAAATTAGTAGCTGTAGAAATCGACATAGCTAGAGAAAAATAAATAAAGTTGGAAATTAAAATGAGTCGCTAGCTAAGTGGTTCAAGGAAGTGGCATAGGTGTTCTAAGGGAAGTGGCACAGAAGGTGCGCAATACGCTAAGTGCTGTCGGAATCGCTGGAATCGCCACCAAAAATTTCCGCCTCCAAATCCATATTATGATCATCACCCTCATCCTCGTCGCTGTCCTCGGCGTCGGCCACACCCTCGTCGTAATCAGCGTCTTCGTCCATCGAGGCCCCCGCGTCATCAAGGAAATCATTAACGCTGCCGGGGTCAGACTCGCCTGCGTCTTCGTCGCTGTCTTGACTGCCAACACTGTCACCCTCGCCTTCTTCGTCGATGTCGACATTCTCCTCGTCACTGAGAATGTCAGGGTCGTCCTCCTCGGGCGCAAAATCGAGGTCGTAAGCAGCGAATACGGCTTCACCATACTTCTCGATCAATTGTTCGATGGATAATTTGGCGTCTTCGCCCCGCCTGGAAAAGAAGTCGGTGGTGCCGGGGGGGAAACACACAATGAGCTTGGCCGCAAGTTGGGCCCCAATTTGGGGAGGTAGATTGTTGAAATAGGAGGGCGAGTAGTACTGGATTGGCATTTTCTTCGGGAGCTGTTGGAGATAACTTGAGTACGTACAATAGGAGGCGATGAAAGAGGCGACTCACCCTACCAAGTAGGCCAGGGTTGCGGTGACCAAAGGGGGGAACGCGACGTGCGTTGCGCAAGTGGGCGCTGCGGCTGTTCCCGGCGGCGAAGTGGCTATTGACGATAAGTTGATCCACCTGGCGTACAAGTGTGTCGGCGTCTTCAGACCTCTCCTCGCGGGCAAGAGCGACAGGCCCCTGTGAAGTAGTTTCGGTGTCGGAAGTCGCCTGTGCGCTGAACATTCGCCGCAGTCTAGCGCGGACGTTGTTGTCCTTGAGGAACGTGTCTCGCACTTTGAAATTCTAGTAGAAAACGGTCAGTGAAAGAAGGCGAAAAAGAAAATTGAAAACTTACGCGAGTGCGAGCCTGCGAGAGTTTGTTTCGC
The DNA here is from genome assembly GCA_029282495.1 of Mycena albidolilacea. Lineage (NCBI taxonomy): Eukaryota > Fungi > Basidiomycota > Agaricomycetes > Agaricales > Mycenaceae > Mycena > Mycena albidolilacea. The sequence continues at coordinate 708,783 of JARIHO010000043.1, read as the reverse complement.
ACGCCAGCCAATTGGTTGCCACCCGGCCTCCGTATCTCGACCTTCCACTTGTCGAACATGTAACGGTGCACGAAGTGGTCATAGAGACGGGTGAGAAGGGCGACATCGTTCACACAGCTGGTGTCCGGGTGGAGGAAGTCGTAGGCAGAGGCTGTGATCATGAAGCGGAATGTCTCGATGGCAGCCATCCGCATCACGGTGTTGTACGGGGAATACGGTGTTTGAGTGTAGTCTACAGCCCAAGTAGAGAGGCCGAGCTTGGCGAAGTAAGACCGGACAAAAAGAATGGCGCTGTCTTCCACCTGGGCGAAGGCCTGCAGGGTCTTGTTTCTGGAGCTAATAGCGACCCGCACATCGAGCCTAAACTGGACAAAGAGTCAATCATCATAGGGCGATAGAGTGAACGAATTAGGCTGACCTTGACGTCGCCGGGGTTAAGGAGAAGACACCCAACTTCTCCCAATCGCTGCAGCTGAGCGACAGTCTTGCCTGCAAACCTGAGATTGAAGTGTTTGACGTCCTCTGGCGACGCCGAAGTAGGAGCAGCGTTGGTGTCCAAGAGGTTCCAGATAAAGCGGATGTGCGGGTGAAAAACAGCCTGAGAGCGAGGTCAGCCTGCGAAAGTAAGGCTGGGGAATTACTGTACCTTCAGTGCTTTGGCCTCCGGAGAGATGTCGTCGTTGAACATCTGATGCTCAGCGGGCTTCTTCTCTTTCTTGTTTCCGGCCTTGGAGGAGGAAGAAGGGCCGTTCGACGAGGAACGAGGTGGTGCGGGCGATGGTGTGGGCGAGGCCTTCGACTTGGAAGGAAGGGGGGTTGCGTTGGCCTTGCCCTTGCCCTTGGAGGAGGCAGGTGTGCCCTTCGCCTTGGAAGAGGAAGGTGCGCCCTTCGAAGCCTTGGGCGCGGGCTTGGAAGGGGTAGATGTAGCCTTGGGCGCGGGCTTGGAAGGAGTAGTCGAAGTCTTGGGCACGGGCTTGGAAGGAGTAGACGCAGCCTTGGACGCGGGTTTGACGCGGGGGTCGCGAGTACGTTGAGCCCTGATATGCCATGAGTCAAAGGGAAGGAATCGAGCACCGCAGGGACATCATACCTTTCAGCTTCTAACCGAGCGATCGTCTCCTGCATCTGCCTCGCAGTTTCCGCGGCTTCAGCCTGCGCGGCGCGAGCGGCGGCCGCGGAAGCGTCCCGTTCAGCCCTCAGAGCCTTCATGTCCAACTGCACAGGGCCATGGTACTCGATGCGCATCTTTTCGACGAGGCCGGCGAGATCTGCATTCTCCTGGACCAGTCTCGCCTGATCGGCGAGCGAGAGTTGGGGAGGGCCTGCGTCGGAGTAGCCCTGCTGAGGGGCGGCATCGGGGTAGCCGTACTGAGGGGAAGCGTCGGCATTGGCGTCGGCGCCGTGCTGAAGGGGAGTGTCGGTGTGCGCAGCAGTGTAGTACCCGTCACCGTCGACGACGAGCGCTGGGTGGTTGGGGTCCTGAGGGTAGCCACTCGGAGTGACCTCGTAGGTTTGGTAGTTCGCCATATGAATGGAAGAGGGAGAAAGTGGGAGGTAAGTTAATGCTGGTTGAAGGAGGTGAATTCTCCTTTTAAAAGAACTCGGACTCTATGACTCCTTTTATTCCAGGGATTTGCAAGGGCTTTGTATCCACAAAGGTGTTTGACGCATCGTAGCCGAGACAAGTGTCGGATGTTCTGAGGTGGCCGAGGTCGAGAGAATACCAACGCGAAGTTGGCAGCCAAGTGTACCAACGCGAAGTTGGCACGCGCAACGAGCGCAAAGCTCGCTGGGGTAGTCTTGGTCGTGGTCGCGGTCTTGATCAGAGGAAGATTTTATTTGATCGCTGAATTACCCGATCAAATCAATCTGCCATCTCCCACTACTAGTAATAGGTGCCTGCTGTCGCAGTCTAAACCTTGCTGGCCCTTTGTGTATCAAAATCAAGGGTTCGTAAAGAAAAATGTGCATCTACGGACGAAAGTATAATATGTATTATGACTTGCGGACACGAATGTCGAGCTCAATGTAGGAACGTACTATCTTATCTACTTTGTATTGCGCCTCAAATAACGCGCCGGGCTGGGTTATTTTATCTGCTTACATGTAGATTGAACAATGAAAGCGGAAGGCAGGACAAGCAAGGATGACACACGTATTCAGCCCATGCGGCACAGCGGTGTACGCCACTGGTTGGTGCTACATCACTCGAATATAGACAACTCCGTGTTGTTTATCAAACAATTCTACCAATTCTACTTGGATTCACGCTCGCATAAACCGTCCACCGACACACCGACCCTCCATCGTCCGCAAGCAATGTCCACCATGCTCCACTTTCCGTACGCAACTTCATGTTGCCGTACGCAGCTTCATGTTGCGCTAATCTCGGTCCCTATGCAACGAGTCCGCGAATATGGTGATCGCCCTCACGATACCATACGTCCCCGTAGGCCGCGAGTGGTAGGCGATATGGGAGATGATATGCTCGGGCTCGATGACGAGCAGAGGCTGCGGGTGCGGTGGATGTGTGTACCGCACGGTGCATTTAAAATGTGTGTGTGTGAGATAGGGTGTTTTGGCTGCATCCGCGGGCAACACCTCCCCGTGGGGCTGGACAACAACGAAGATCCGTTGCTGGCCCTGTAGAACCTGCGTCCACATGGATCGAATGAACCCTGCGTCCTTCCGTCCAGTCGAGGGGTGACGGAATGAGATGGAGCTATTGCCGTCGTTTTTCTCGAAGGTGCCGAACGTCCGCGTCTTGTGCTTGAAACTGGTGAGCTTTTTCCCTCGACTCGGCAGTACGTTAACACCCGCGTTCATCAGTTCGAATGTGAGGTCGGTCGAGCGAATGTATTGCGGGGAATACTTGTGATTCCAGTACTGCAATATTAGCTCGTATATGTGGTGGTCGAGTAGGACTCCGGAGCCATTGAAGGAGGTTTCGCCGTGAGGTGAGTATCGTTCACGGCTCAACAAATCGGCATTAACCTCGGGGCATAGGATCCCCATAGCCTCAACGAGAGGCGACTTGGAATCCATCTCTGTGGCGGCACTATCCTTGATTGTCGCAAGTAACCTTCCTCATCGACACATTTGACGAAGCATGGTCAAGTCCATTTCCCCTATTTCAGGTAAGCAGACGATTTGCCGCGTTGAACTCTGGCTTACACATATGATTGTTCGTCTTGATCTTCTGCAGGGCTCCATTGTGGCTCTCATACATAAATTCGGCGAGCTTGACAAGCGGGCCCCACCACTTGAGCTGGTCGCCGTTGTGCAGGGCGTAGTGGTGGTTTGGGCGCGTTGTTAAGCTGGGGAAAAGCGACTTGGAGGAGTAGAGATAGCTGCTATACATCTCGGTGTATCGGTCGGCCTCCGCTGGGCTGGTCGTATAACTGCAGAGGATGTGTGTTGCGCCGACGAGATCATGAAAATTGAGGAGCAGCTTGTGGTTCGAGGAGTGTCGCCACCAGATTTCAGGAATGATGAGGGGGAAGAAGATGGAGAACAACACAAACCAATTGTCGGCCTTCAGCTTTCCGTGCGTCTTGTCTCCGAGATTGACGGGTGGCCGATCAATCCAGGAGGGGATCACGACGCCAGCAAGCCCTGCATGGATGAGGGCCATCGCCTCGTCGTCGAAGATGCGTTGTGAGGGCTTCTCGCGGCCGTAGATTTCATCCTCATCCTCATCCTCATCCTCCTCCTTCTCTTCGTCTTCATCTTTCTCCTCCTCGCCTACCTCGCCATCGTCGGCCTCCTGGATGTAGTAGAATGATGGGCGCCGGCTGAGGGACTTTGGAACGTCGTTTTCAAAGAAACTTTCTTGATGGAGGTCATCAAGTTCGGCTGCGACGGTGTTCGCATCGAAGTCCAACATCTCCACATCGGAGTCCGTATCCGTATCCGACCCTCCAGCGGTCCCTCGCTCCTTTGGAGCGTCGGATCCAATCCCCCATTTCAAACGGCAGTGATGCTGGAGTATACCTCCGATCCAGCCGTGCATAACTCCCAATACCGTGTGCTTCACTGGATCACGATAGGTAAGTTGGTGCATGGGCGACCAGCGAGCGCCGTGTTTGTTGAAAATGGCCTTGCGAGCATCCTGTGTTTTGGCGTTGAGCCAGGTGGTGGCCGCCTGGAGGACCTCCCATCCGCGTCGCGGCTCAAAGTTCTGATAATCCAGCCGATCTATTTGGTTCCGCTTCAACTTGCAATAGGAACAGAAATTGTGCGCCGCATGACTGGCGCACCCGAGCGCCTTCTTGAGCGCCAGGAGATCGCCAATCGCAGCAAGTATCGCGACTCGGTAGAAGTCTCCATGGGGGCGGGTGTAGGTCGGTATCATCTTCCCAACCCACATTTCCAAAAACTGATCTACGCTCGGGTCCAGGAGCGCACCCATTGTCGTGACTGTCGGCTCTTTGGGCGGAGGCGTTATTCCAACGAAGAATGCCATTTCCGGGAGATGCCACATCTCGTATGGAAGATTAAGAGGAATCGTGATGATGGCTCCGCAAGATGCTGTCTTGCCGGCAATTTTATTCAGGAAGGGATTGAACCAATCGATGTACCAGCTGAAGACGAGATTGTTGGGCTCGGAGGTGAAGGATCCCAGACTTTGCCAAGCTGGGCTATCCCAAATGGACCGCATCCTGTCTGGATTCCACTGGTGAAGATGGGACTGGCGAAGAAGCTCCTCCATTCCAGGCCGCGATAGAAAGTGCGCGAGCCAGCAAGGGGAACTCGGGATTAAAATTTCGTACGTGGGGAGGGGGGGGGGGGGTCCCAGGGGAGGCTGAAAAAAACTTTTTGATACTTTTGTTAGAAGGGGTTGAAAACCCTCAATTTACCGTTTGGACAATGCCAGAGGTGTCAGGTAGGGTTTGTACGATGCCCGAACCATCTTGGAAGTCAGCTTCCTAATATGGAATGTCGGATCACGTACGACGCGTAGATTTTGCTTTCCGTTGGCTCAACCACCTTACCCGATGTTCAAAAAAAAATAACTTGACACTCACTATCATGGATATACAGTCCCACTATTTTTCCCTGCCAATATACCACTAGGTTATGATAATTTGGTGCCCAGTGTAAAGTGGGGGTGATAGACCAGTATAGTACAGGGGTGTAAGGAAGAGCACACCAGAGGTATATTAGATGGACAGGAAGCTGTTACTACACTGTAAGATAGTCAAACTGCCTGTTAAGCCCGCCCCCCAGTAGTGTCCCAAGCTGCGGCCCTAAGCGGAGGCGACGGCCCGGCGCTAGGGGTGGGAAACTCCTTCCCTATATGGAAGGAGGGGGGGGGGGGTCCGCCGAGGGTCGAAAAAAACTTTTCGACCCTATGTACTTATTTCGAATCCCGAGTTCCCCTTGCGAGCCAGGACTCGAAGTTTTGCGTGGAATAGAGACGTCGGGGCACAATTCTAGGGCCTGCACGAGTCTTTCGTTCCACCCAGAGTGGAGTGTTACACGGCCGCGAACCACTCGTCTGTCGAGCAAGGCAGATTTGTGGCATTTCCTTCAAAGAATATGGACGGAAGCATGTCGGACAACAAATCGAACGGTCGATGACGGGTTCGATGGAAAGATAGTTTGCTGCGGTGCGTACATCCTGGGGGATTTTCTGTTCTACATCTGACGCGGCCACCACAGCGAGGACGAGGCCAAGGACCTTGAGAACTCGGTTGCTTGCGTCTCGACTGAGACCGCATATAAGGTGCAGCCAGGCCACGAGCGTGCAGCTCAGGAAAAGGAGACGACGCCGAGCGATCGCGGGACCTGAAGCAACAAACTCAGTCGCTTGCACTCAAAGATAAACCATTAAACTGACTTGTTTCGTCCTCCATATCAACGTCTTTTTCCTTACGCATGACTTGAAGCCCCGTAGGGAGCTCATCTCTCCGCGCGGGCGGTTGCGCTTCCTCTTCATCCTGCGGCTGCCCATAAATCACTATATTATGCTGACTGGGACACAGCAACTTACTCCTAGTGGGGGCAAGATTCCTTTCGCCACCATTTCTTGCTCCGCCTTCCGGTGTTTGCCGAGGGTGCTTTTACTATACCATTTCCCTTGCTTCTCTGACCCATCCGGCGCCCTCCAGGTTCGCCTGACGCAGTCGTGGGCGCGGCAGACACACAACTTGTAGTTTGGGCGGCCATCGGGATCCACGTAGTCGTCCATGCTCGGTGAATAACGGCGAGTGGCGACTGGAACGTCAAAAACAAGGTTAGACCGTGCTTTGTCCTTGTTCTTGAAAGGAAATTGATGGGCGATTAGATTAGATTCTTTCGCACAGGTCTACCGCGACATAATGACACGCTTTGTACCTTTAGCTACCATTCTTATCTTACCCTTAGCCACATTTCTTTTACATTTTGTATGTCCAGGCCAAGTCAAAACAACAAAGAATATATTTATCTACTTAAACGGCTACCGCGAGATTGCTGCGAGGTTGCAGCGTGGTCACGGAAAAGTCCGCAACCGACGCTTTGGCCAGACTTTCAGGTGTTGCCCGGCTTTATGTAGGTGTCACACCGGCAATTGCCAAGTTTTGGAAGACCCGACGTTGATGATGACACACTAAGTGTCGAAATCAACGTCGGGCCAGATGAAATTTAACCTGAATTGTTAAGTCTCAGTCTGTTTGATATGGTATCTGAGATCAATATAAAAAAAAATGCTTTCAGTTGGGCCGAAGCAGAGCCGACATGCAAAGTAACAGATTACAATTCAGGGTGACTGAGATCCAGAATGGAAACTTAGTATCTAGGTACTGGAAAAAGTGCAGCCGAAACTTAAGATGTTGACTGGACTGAAAGCAGAACTGAAACTACAAGTTTCAGTTCTCATTTCAGTCCACGCAAAACCCGAAGTTTCGGTTTTGATTTCGGCTCGAGCTGAAATCAAAACCGAAACTAGGAATTTCGATGCAACTGAAATTCCGTCCGCGGATGATCCACTGACAATCTGCAGATGATCCGCAGATGATCCACTGCTCATCTGCGGCCTGTCCGCTGCTTGTCTGCTGCTCATCTGCTGCCCATCTGTTAACGGTCAACTGGGGTGGTCAGTGTCTAGGGATGTTAGCATGGAGAGTAGGGCCAGCCACATTCCAAAATGTCCTACAACTTTACTGGGGTTGGGATAAATGATGCCAGAGATGTTTTACCATGCTACCACAATGCCTAGGTATTTTACTGGGGTGATCCCTTGCAGCACCAGTGCTGCCTCTTGAAGGGATTCTATCTGCATGGAAGTTAGTATTTCTCTTTCAAAGACTGAGTTAATAGTATAAAGAAGCACAGTGAACAAGATGAAACCAAAGATTAAGAAAAGGAGGGGAAAATAAAAGACACCATGACACACTGGAGCCTGTAACTCCCATGTAAGCATCTCATACAGCAGATAAACCTCTGCAGTGATTTTGGGTGAAAATTGCATTGGGTTAGAGAGGATGAGGCAGCCGATCACATTTTGGCCAAGCAGATGCTATCCTAGGATGTTTTCCACACAGATGTGAGTGAAAATTGGATGTGGTCAGGGATAATGAGGCAGGGAATCAAATTTCAGGATGTTTGCCAGGGTGGATGTGATCAGAGACGATAAGGCAGCGTACCAAATTTTGACCAAGTGGATGTTGTCCTAGGATGTTTTCTGCAGTGGATTTGACCAACAATTGCAGAGGATGAGGCAGCAGAGCAAATTTTGGCTGAGTGGATGTTTTCCATGGTGGATGTGATCAGAGAGGACAAGGCAGCAGATCAAATTTTGGCCAAGTGAATGTTGTCCTAGGATGCTTTCTGCTGTGGATTTGAACAAAAATTGGATGGAATCAGGGAGGACAAGGCAACGGATAACATTTCAGCTGAGCGGACGTAGTCCTAGTATGTTTTCCATGTCATATTTCAATAACAATTGCAAGGGATCACAGAGGATGAGGCAGCGAACCAAATTTCAGCTGAGCGGACATAGTCCTAGGATGTTTTCTGTGTTGGATTTGAATAACAATTGCAGGGGATTACAGAGGATGAGGCAGCGGACCAAATTTTGGCCGAGTGGATGTAGTCCTAGGATGTTCATGGTGGATGTGATCAGAGAGGACAAGGTTGAGGATCAAATTTCGGCCGAGTGGATCTCATCCTAGGATGTTTTTCACTGCGGATTTGAATAAAAATTCAATGCAATCAGGGAGGACGAAGCAGCAGATCACTTTTTGCCTGGGTGGACGTAGTTCTAGGATGTTTTCCTTGGTGGATTTGAATAAAAATTGCAGGGGATTGCTGTTACGACCGGGCAACTCTTCCTTGGCTCCAGCGTATCCTCTGACCTATTCTCCGACTTCGGAGCTTCGGCTCCAACTTATTCATTTATCTCGGATGTGACCCGTACTCCAACTTGTGTCCGACAATCTCTGTTGTGTCTGGCTAGTTTCCGTTGACGCACACCCTTGGGGTTTTATGCAATGAAGGTCTTCTAAGTGTTTCCCCAAATCAACCATATGACCTATGCATCTATGCTTCTCCCTTATTGTCTCTATTGTTCTTATTGTCTTTACTATACTTCTTTCTACATTTGGAATACCTCCATACTTAGTATAAATACGTAGTTATTACCAGTGTAACTTCAGTTGATAATTAACGTGCTTTGCCTCAGCATTGCTCTGTGCTCTTCCTTCTGAATCCCTCGACTTGAAGCCAATTAGTTTGGTGTACCCGCTTGTCTTTGTGGTATTACTTTCCTACTTCCGACCTATCTCCGACTTCGGCTCCAACCTCGGCTCCAACCCGACCTCCGACTTATCCTCCAACTTCGGCTCTGTCCCTTTTCCTCAACACGGATATAACAGTATTATCAACTCAACCTAATTTGGCTTTTCAATCTTACAGCCACCTCGTTCCAACCCCCCAGCTTGGGGACCGACAGCGTTCACACAATTTCGACACCATCGTTCCAATCCAAGTTCCTGGATAGCTCACCTTCGAAAACGTCTCTGGCATCATCTCTTCGCCACTGGAAATTCGCACGCACGCCCAACCTCATTTCGAGGAGTTCTGGCCTCTGCAGCCTAATGCTCCAACTATGTGGTCGAGGCCACCTCTCGATACCGAAGCGCACGGCACTGCTCTCCATCCCTGGATGGGCAGCTTATCTCCAACCAGTACTCAATAACCTGGTCAGACCTATCCTCAGGTCATGGATTTCCACAAGTATGATCAACACTCTGGTGGTAGCAGCATGCACTCACCTACCGTTTTCCGACACCGAGAATTGTTTCAGCCTACCATGGTGAGAATTGAGGAAGTGACGGAGCAAGCCATGTCAGGCATAAGGCGAATTGAGGATCCGAGGTTCAGATGATCAGCCGAAGGGTTCGGAAGGATTCAGATGGTTCAGAAAGTGCAGTGTCATAACAGTGGGGAAGTTTGACCGTGGCCCTGGAGTGGAAGCAGTTTCACTTTGCCTGACTGGCAAGTATGAGGCAGCAAACAGTAACCACATCACCGCTCAGAAGACAGAAGCACCTGGCCAATGTTTGATCTGGTGTCTTATCCTCTCTGCTCACATCCAATTTTCAGCAAAAATCTGATTCACTGCCTCATCCTGTCTGATCACATCCACCATGGCAAACATCCTAGGACTACATCCACTGGGCTGAAATGTTATCTGCTGCTTCATCATCCCTGATCAGATCCAGATTTTATTCAAATCTGCAGTGAAAAACATCCTAAGACGACATCCACTTGGCTGAATTGTGATCCTCGGCCTTGTCCTCTCTCTGATCACATCCACCATGGACAACATCTTAGGATGACATCCACTCGGCCGAATTTTGCTCTGCTGCCTCATCCTCCACAATCCCCTGCAATGTTATTCAAATCCGCCATGGAAAACATCCTCGGACTATGTCCACTCAGCCGAAATATGATCCACTACTTCGTCCTCCCTGATCGCATCCAATTTTTATTCAAATCCACAGCGGAAAAGCATTCTAGAACAACATCCACTCGGCTGCAATCCTGTGCAATTTTTATTCAAATCCACCATGAAAAACATCCTAGGACTATGTCCACTGGGCCGAAATATGATCCACTGCTTCATCCTCCCTGATCGCATCCAATTTTTATTCCAATCTGCAGTGAAAACATCCTAGGACAACATCCACTCAGTGTCAATGTGATCCTCGGCCTCGTCCTCTCTGATCACATCCAACATGGACAACATCCTGGGATGAGATCCACTCAACCAAAATTTGATCTGCTGCCTTGTCCTCTCTGATTACATCCACCATGGAAAACATCCTAGGACTATGTCCACTCAGCCGAAATTTGGTCTGCTGCCTCATCCTCTGTAATCCCCTGCAATTTTTATTCAAATCTGCCATGGAAACATCCTAGGACTATGTCCACTCGGCTGAAATATGATCTGCTGCTTTGTCCTCCCTGATCACATTCAATTTTTATTCAGATCCACGGTGAAAAACATCCTAGGACAACATCCACTCGGCCGAAATTTGATTGACTGCCTTATCCTGCGCAATTCCCTGCAATTGTTATTCAAATCTGCCACGAAAAACATCCTAGGACTACATCCACTTGGCTGAAATGTGATCTACTGCTTTGTCCTCCCTGATCGCATCCAATTTTTATTCAAATCCACAGCAGAAAGTATCCTAGGACAACATCCACTTGGCCAAAATTTGATCCTCTGCCTCGTGCTCTCTGATCGCATCCACCATGGAAAACATCCACTCAGCCAAAGTTTGCTCTGCTGCCTTATCCTCTGCAATCGTTGTTCAAATCCACTGCAGAAAACATCCTAGGACAACATCCACTTGGCCAAATTTTGGTACGCTGCCTTATCATCTCTGATCACATCCACCCTGGCAAACATCCTGGGCAGATTTGAATAAAAATTGCAGGGGATGTGATCAGAGACGATTGTCATGGATATAGTCATTTCAACTCAACAACTGTCAGTTCCTAATGTTTCGACTATTTCATATTCCCGTTGCATTACCCCGTGCCAATCCTTACATCTCCCTCACCTACTATTCCTTAGTTTCAGTTCTTGTTACTAGGTTTCAGTTTATATTTCATATTCACCTTACAGTATATAAACCACTGGCTAGAACAATATACTACACCTTTTACCTGTTAACCTCTTCGCTCTAAACACACCCTCACGCTTCGCTTAACTGCCTCACACTCAGTCTAACGGTTGGCGAAAGTCTCACACTCGTCAAAGCTCAGGACAACATCCATTGAACGGCATCAGCTAAAGTCTAGCACTAGCTGATTCCCACGACCACTCACTCACCAACTGGCGGTAACGAGCTGCGGCTCGTGTGCTAGTTGGTGTTCGTGTTTCCCTCGAAAAGCAAACGGTTCTAGGGAACCTTTTGGAATTGCCCCCATTCCTTAACAATGATAAGGCAGTGTACCAAATTTTGGCCAAGTGGATGTTGTCCTAGGATGTTTTCTGCAGTGGACTTGAACAACAATTGCAGAGGATGAGGCAGTAGAGCAAATTTTGGCTGAGTGGATGTTTTCCATGGTGGATGCGATCAGAGAGCACGAGGCAGAGGATCAAATTTTGGCCGAGTGGATGTTGTCCTAGGATACTTTCTGCTGTGGATTTGAATAAAAATTGGATGCGATCAGGGAGGACAAAGCAGCAGATCACATTTCAGCCGAGTGGATGTAGTCCTAGGATGTTTTTCATGGCAGATTTGAATAACAATTGCAGGGAATTGCGCAGGATAAGGCAGTCAATCAAATTTCGGCCGAGTGGATGTTGTCCTAGGATGTTTTAGCAGCAGATCACATTTCAGCCGAGTGGATGTAGTCCTAGGATGTTTTCCGTGGCAGATTTGAATAACAATTGCAGGGAATTGTGCAGGATAAGGCAGTCAATCAAATTTCGGCCGAGTGGATGTTGTTCTAGGATGTTTTTCACTGTGGATGTAATCAGAGAGGACAAGGCAGCGGATCAAATTTTGGCCAAGTGAATGTTGTCCTAGGATGCTTTCTGCTGTAGATTTGAACAAAAATTGGATGGAATCAGGGAGGACAAGGCAACGGATAACATTTCAGCTGAGTGGACATAGTCCTAGGATGTTTTTCCACTGTGGATTTGAATAAAAATTGGATGCGATCAGGGAGGACGAAGTAGTGGATCAGATTTCGGCTGAGTGGACATAGTCCTAGGATGCTTTCCGTGGCGGATCTGAATAACATTGCAGGGGATTGTGGAGGATGAGGCAGTGGAGCAAATTTCGGCCGAGTGGATGTCATCCTAAGATGTTGTCCATGGTGGATGTGATCAGAGAGAGGACAAGGTCGAGGATCACAATTCAGCCAAGTGGATGTCGTCTTAGGATGTTTTTCACTGCAGATTTGAATAAAAATTGGATCTGATCAGGGATGATGAAGCAGCGGATAACATTTCAGCCCAGTGGATGTAGTCCTAGGATGTTTGCCATGGTGGATGTGATCAGACAGGATGAGGCAGTGGATCAGATTTTTGCTGAAAATTGGATGTGAGCAGAGTGGATAAGACACCAGATCAAACATTGGCCAGGTGCTTCTGTCTTCTGAGCGGTGATGTGGTTACTGTTTGCTGCCTCATCCTTGCCAGTCAGGCAAAGTGAAACTGCTTCCACTCCAGGGCCACGGTCAAACTTCCCCACTGTTATGACCATGCACTTTCTGAACCATCCAAATCCCTCCGAACCCTTCGGCCGATCATCTGAACCTCGGATCCTCAATTCGCCTTATGCCGGACATGGCTTGCTCCGTCACTTCCTCAATTCTTGCCGTGGTAGGCTGAAACAATTCTCAGCGTCGGAAAAAGGTAGGTGAGTGCATGCATCAGGAAAATGCCCCCCAGGCAATTTGGTGGGTTTGGCGCAAATTCCCCCTAACTTGGACTTTTTTGCACCAAATAACTGCTATTGCCTTGATTGCCTTGCTAGGGATCCCCCTGCCAAGTTGCCTCCAAGTTGGGGGCAAATTACCTTCCATTGCCATCCATTTGTCATGGATTCCTGGGTACTTTCTGCTCAATAGGCTCAAAGACCACACTAGAACTCGTCAAAAACCATGAATTAATCCAAGTCTAGTACAGTACAGCATAATCTAACACCCCAATGGCACCATCGTGCTCGCCATACTCCCAACCAACATCTCTAGCACCGCCATCATTGAACACGCTATCGGTGGGGTGGTTCCTGTATGGGACAAGCCAGAGTTGTGGTGCGTAGGTACTTTCTATCTGTGTGCACCTCCCTGGAATGGCTGGCCAACATTCCTGTACTGCAGATACAGATACAAAGCGTAGTTGGGCTTACCTTGCATCTATTTGGTGCTAGTGACCCGCAGGTACGGTGTGGCGAGCAGTGATACTGGATAGCAGTGGGGGACACACAACCACCACAAGTGCAGGGGAAGCGGTGGCCCACACAACGTGGGTGCGCGTGCAGGTGGTGTCCAGTGAAAGGCAAGATGATGTGTGTGAGGGGGAGCAGTGGCGTGCATAATGTGGATGAGGAATCTCAAGCTACGGGTGGTGCCCAGGCAGTATGCGGTGCAGAGCAGGACACAGGGATCAGTGTTGTGCGTGATGTGGGTGCGCAATGGGGTACACTGGACATACCGTGAAAGGGTGGGTGCAAATGGACAGTGTCTCACCTTCACATTATATGAATACTAGCAGGCTTCGGGCGGGCATCCCAGCATTGTCCTCTAGATTTTCCCGGATGAATATCCAACTACTCCAAACGAATAGAACATGATTGAGGGCTTACCTGGCAGCGTGTGGACCCGTGATAGACTATGCATGAGATCAGGTCTCTCTGCCAGTCAGTCACTTTCATTAGCAGGGAGTATGGTGGAAGTACAGCGTACCTGATTGTATGCCCAATTGTGTCCATGCTCCGACCACACATCATTTGTCCACAGAAACCTGCATGTGGGGAGTAGGGTACGATATGAATCTGCTGCGAGACTGTCCAGAAGTGAGGGGAAGGAGATGAGAAAGCATGGGCTAAGATGTGTGGTGGAAGATGGAGGGAAAGGAAGAAAGGTGGGATCAAAACCAACCACCTTGACATGTCACGGGTTGCACTTTCATGTTTCATCACCATCTTGTCACCATCGGCCGATCGGAGTCATGGTCCAGATGACGTGGAGATTAGGGCCAGCTGGATTTCACTTATCAGAATTTTGTTTCTTCATGTCACCTCAACACCACCTCTCAAATTCCTTTGAGAAAATGGCTTGTATGTCTGTTCCATTTAATTCTGAGAGAATGTTGCTCTCATTTGTAAGTAATCCTGAAATCACAAGAGAATTTTGCAAGAATTGCCGGAATTTGGGGGAATTGGACTATCTTGGACCATCCTGGCCCTTTTTGGAATCGGGTAACCAAATTGGGGCAAATTAGGGGTAACTTCGGAAAGGATGTTTTTCCTGATGTGCTGCTACCACCCGAGCGTTGATCATACTTGTGGAAATCCATGACCTGAGGATAGGTCTGACCGGGATATTGAGTACTGGTCGGAGATAAGCTGCCCATCCAGGGACGGAGAGCAGCACCGTGAGCTTCAGGATTGAGAGGTGGCCTCGACCACATAGTTGGAGCATTAGGCTGCAGAGGCCAGAACTCCTCGAAATGAGGTTGGGTGCACATGCGAATTTCCGGGGGCAAAGAGATGATGCCGTGTGTTTAGAGCGAAGAGGTTAACAGGTAAAAGGTGTAGTATATTGTTCTAGCCAGTGGTTTATATACTGTAAGGTGAATATGAAATATAAACTGAAACCTAGTAACAAGAACTGAAACTAAGGAATAGTAGGTGAGGGAGATGTAAGGATTGGCACGGGGTAATGCAACGGGAATATGAAATAGTCGAAACATTAGGAACTGACAGTTGTTGAGTTGAAATGACTATATCCATGACAATCGTCTCTGATCACATCCCCTGCAATTTTTATTCAAATCTGCCATGGAAAATATCCTAGGACATCCTCTCTGATCACATCCACCGCAGAAAACATCCTAGGACGACATCCACCATGATCAGCCGAAATCTGATCCTCGGCCTCATCTTCTCTGATCACATCCACCATGGACAACTTACTAGGATAACATCCACTTGGCTGAAATTTGGTTTGCTGCCTCATCCTCTCAGATCCCTCCGAATTTGACTTACATCCACTGGGGAAAACATCCTAGGACAACATCCACTCGGCCAAATCTTAATCCACTGCCTCATTGTCTGCAATCCCCTGCAATTTTTATTCAAATCCACCAAGGAAAACATCCTAGAACTACGTCCACCCAGGCAAAAAGTGATCCACTGCTTTGTCCTCCCTGATCGCATTGAATTTTTATTCAAATCCGCAGTGAAAAACATCCTAGGACGAGATCCACTCAGCCAAAATTTGATCCTCGACCTTGTCCTCTCTGATCACATCCACCATGAACAACATCCTAGGACTACATCCACTCGGCCAAAATTTGGTCCGCTGCCTCATCCTCTGTGATCCCCTGCAATTGTTATTCAAATCCGACATGGAAAACATCCTAGGACTATGTCTGCTCGGCTGAAATTTGGTTCGCTGCCTCATCCTCTGTGATCCCTTGTAATTGTTATTGAAATCTGACATGGAAAACATACTAGGACTATGTCCGCTCAGCTGAAATGTTATCCGTTGCCTTGTCCTCCCTGATTCCATCCAATTTTTGTTCAAATCCACAGCAGAAAGCATCCTAGGACAACATTCACTTGGCCAAAATTTGATCTGCTGCCTTGTCCTCTCTGATTACATCCACCATGGAAAATATCCTAGGACTATGTCCACTTGGCCGAAATTTGGTCTGCTGCTCATCCTCTGTAATCCCCTGCAATTTTTATTCAAATCTGCCATGGAAAACATCCTAGGACTATGTCCACTCGGCCGAAATATGATCTGCTGCTTTGTCCTCCCTGATCACATTCAATTTTTATTCAGATCCACGGTGAAAAACATCCTAGGACAACATCCACTCGGCCGAAATTTGATTGACTGCCTTATCCTGCGCAATTCCCTGCAATTGTTATTCAAATCTGCCACGGAAAACATCCTAGGACTACATCCACTCGGCTGAAATGTGATCTGCTGCTTTGTCCTCCCTGATCGCATCCAATTTTTATTCAAATCCACAGCAGAAAGTATCCTAGGACAACATCCACTCGGCCAAAATTTGATCCTCTGCCTCGTGCTCTCTGATCACATCCACCATGGAAAACATCCACTCAGCCAAAATTTGCTCTGCTGCCTCATCCTCTGCAATTGTTGTTCAAGTCCACTGCAGAAAACATCCTAGGACAACATCCACTTGGTCAAAATTTGGTACGCTGCCTTATCGTCTCTGATCACATCCACCCTGGCAAACATCCTGAAATTTGATTCCCTGCCTCATTATCCCTGACCACATCCAATTTTCACTCACATCTGTGTGGAAAACATCCTAGGATGGCATCTGCTTGGCCAAAATGTGATGGGCTGCCTCATCCTCTCCAACCCAATGCAATTTTCACCCAAAATCACTGCAGAGGTTTGTCTGCTGTATGAGATGCTTACATGGGAGTTACAGGCTCCAGTGTGTCATGGTGTCTTTTGTTTTCCCCTCCTTTTCTTAATCTTTGGTTTCATCTTGATCACTGTGCTTCTTTATACTATTAACTCAGTCTTTGAAAGAGAAATACTAACTTCCATGCAGATAGAGTCCCTTCAAGAGGCAGCACTGGTGCTACAAGGGATCACCCCCGTAAAACACCTAGGCATTGTGGTAGCATGGTAAAACATCTCTGGCATCATTCATCCCAACCCCAGTAAAGTTGTAGGACATTTTGGAATGTGGCTGGCCCTACTCCCCATGCTGACATCCCTAGACACTGACCACCCCAGTTGACCGTTAACAGATGGGCAGCAGATGAGCAGCAGACAAGTGGCAGACAGGCCGCAGATGAGCAGTGGATCATCCGCGGATCGTCTGCGGATTGTCAGTGGATAATCCGCGGACGGAATTTCAGTTGCATCGAAATTCCTAGTTTCGGTTTTGATTTCAGCTCGAGCCGAAATCAAAACCGAAACTTCGGGTTTTGCGTGGACTGAAATGAGAACTGAAACTTGTAGTTTCAGTTCTGCTTTCAGTCCAGTCGACATCTTAAGTTTCGGCTGCACTTTTTCCAGTACCTAGATACTAAGTTTCCATTCTGGATCTCAGTCACCCTGAATTGTAATCTGTTACTTTGCATGTCGGCTCTGCTTCGGCCCAACTGAAAGCAGTTTTTTTTCTATTGATCTCAGATACCATATCAGACAGACTGAGACTTAACAATCAGGTTAAATTTCATCTGGCCCGATGTTGATTTCGACACTTAGTGTGTCGTCATCAACGTCAGGTCTTCCAAAACTTGGCAATTGCCGGTGTGTGTTGGTTCAGCTCTGCGTGCTGTGACGCGTGCTACCTGCCGGCTAGGTGTTGCCCGCTTGTCCGCCGTGGGAGTTTTACTGGAAGCATGTCGAGATGTCGAATCAATGATCCAATTAGTGGCAGTGCGTGACGCCTCAACTCCGAGAAGCCCGACATTCCGGTTGAATCCCAACTTTCGGAATATTTTCTCCGCTTCACATACAATTCGCTTGGGAGCCATTGGGATTATGATTCCTCCCGGAGGTACCTCTTCAAAGCTATGTCATCCAAATTCCTCATATTGCAGGAGATGCAACTGCCGGGAACGAATAATGTGTGCAAGCTGAATATCCTTCAAAAAAACGTTCATTACTGTAATATTCCATAGTACTAATTGTATCGTTCCGAAAAAAGTGAAGCCTTGAAATCAGACGAGGAACTTCTACTCCGTTTTTCTACACGTAGCTACTAACAGCGCCAATGTTCTCCGGGTCTGTGATAACCCTCCCGGTTATACTAACGAATCTGTGTCTGATTTCGTGCTTATACAGTGTACGAGCGGTTCAATTATCACCTCTTTTGTGTCGTCTGAGATAAGTTTCAGCGAGGGAAGCATGGCTGAAAATGAGTGTTACTTCTGGGTCCTGTTGGTTCAAAATCCATCTCCATATCTTCGCCACCATCGGCGTCGTCGACAAGGCCGTGCCTCTTCAGGGCCCGCCGCATCCGCACGAGAGCAAGTAGCATATGTGCCAAAGCAAACCTTGTTTGAATATTGCTTGTTTCTATATCAAGAAGCAAACGATCCTTGGACTCCATTGGGCCGGCAATCAGTGTAACATCACTAGCTTGGTCCCACTCTGATATATGTAGAACCATCAGACGAGGAAAATTAATCGAGAAACAACCCTACCAGCTGAGTTTAAATTTGACTTGCTGTACACATAGCCCGTAACTGTGGTGCCCGAATCCCTGAATGTAGCCTCGGGGTTTCTCTTGAGAGCTTCACCAGTTTCATTTCATAAAAATCAATAAACAACGGAGAAAAATAATAGCTGATAGAACTCGCCAGTACGTCGCCGGGCAAAGGCTCCGGCGACGAGACAAAATACTGTCCACATCGCCGACAGCATAGCGAATGTCGAGACGAAGACACTGGTAATCGCTGAAGCCCAAGGGTTTCAGGCGTGGAACGGGCCGCAGATACTCCATGGCTGGAACGCGATCGGTGGTTTTGAAGAAATTCACCTCCTTCTTCCACTGAGCCATGAGTGTCGCGTTGGACGTGAACCCACGGGTATCGGTTGAGGGCCGAAGGATATTATCGTAATATGGCGGGGGAGGGATAGGTAGGGGGGTCTGAGGCGGCATATCGACGGTGACGATAGTGTGGTTGTAGATTCTTGGAGAGTTGTAGATCTGATTTTCCGTGATAACTCCAAGATCCAGACGGACCAGATGGTACACTGTCTGGAACAGGTTTTGGTACGCTGCCTCGAGACGCGACAGAGGCAAATCACCGAGGTAATCAGTAGCAATTGTCGCGAGATAATGAGCAACTGTCATAAGGGTTTCTGGAATGCTGGGGACGATTTTATCGTCCACACCATTTCCTTGCGAATACAGTCGGTTCACTGCAACGAAACCTGGTGCTCTTGAAGCACAGGGTTGCTGGAGGAGATAGGCCGTTTCAGGTGGCGCCCCCTCCAGAGCGGCATCGCAATCGCAGCACGGAAAAACGGTGAAACTGATAGAGGCCTCCGTCCATTCGGTTCCGGGGTCCGAGGTGGGCCCACTCCTTATCCCGGGGGTAGGTCAACGGCCAGTGCAGAACGAAAGTCATTCACGTACCACCAATCGATGAATATCCAGACCTGGATGGACAGGTCGTTGACATTAGCTCACGAAACCTCTGACAACAATCCACGAAGTCTCACGAAATCAAGCTCTGTGTAGGTAAGCATGTTCTGGGGACTTTCGGCTGCTGGATACCCACCGTCATCGCTGTCACCGGGGGGGAAGCCGCTCCACGTTAGATGGAGCGTGGTGGTCGGGAGGTGACAAGTGACTACTCCTTCCTGCAGGTGCGATTAAGTAGTTTTCAGAACCAGATGGGCGACTCTTCTCACAATCAGTATATCCGGCCACCACTGCCAAGTGAGGTCACTTTTCCAAATCTTTATAGCCACCAGAGTGAAAGTCATATTTGCCTGCGGAATACAGACCTCAGTTTCCGGGAACGTACATACTTGGGATTTACGCACCACGTCGCACCCGTCAAAAAGCGGATTGTTGTAGTAGGAAAACGAGGAGACTCCGGTGTGGTTGGTGACGCTGGTATCGAATGCTTCAACAATTGTGTAGTTGAAGATTGAACCAGGAGGCTTGATCACGTCTCCGATCGTCAAAATCTGCGGGGTAAATCCAGTAGTCGGATTCTGAAGAAATGAGGGGATGAAATTGCTGAGTGGGAGCGGGGGAAGTGTGTCGTTGGGATGGTATGTGAACTCCTGTATGATGTTGTATGCGGAGAGCGGAACTACAGTTGCGATTGGAGAGAGCCTTGCCTCGGTCAATGTTCGACGCACCGTTGATGGCAGCAAGGAGGGCAGCAGCCAGCAGGAACGTGCACAGCACGATCGGAGTCGTCCACCTCCACGTCGACGCTAAAACGACATGACATGAGTGACTGAGAGCACAGGCGGAGCCTGGGTGCCTTACGACGCTCCTCCGTGTATCCCAGTCGGAAGGAACCAATTTCCTTGAAAATAGGCGTAATGAGGTCCATGAGAGGAGAGACGTGGAAGGTGAGACTTTGCGCTACTTGAAATACCATTCGATCTGGGCATCTAGATGGAAACTCTATCACGGCCTCAGCACAGAGTAAAAGATAGCTCAAGAAGATCGATTAAGTGATATAGAACAAGAGGAAAGTGAAATCAGGTAACAAATTGACCTAAATTCAACCTTCAGCTCTCAAGAAGGGGATGCAAGGAGACGAGGGCTTTGACAACTGTGTAACAGATGGACTTGCTCCCAACTTGCTCCCGCACCGCGCACACGTGACACCGGCGATCTCGGCCGCCACTGCCAAGTTGGGCGCTGCGGCCGCTGTTCCACTATTAGTGAAACAAAGGGAGTCTTGATTTAGGTACAAGTAGATTAAATATATAGAACAAGTTAATATTAGAAGAAGAACATCAGAATAGTATTCAATTGGACGGAGTGTAGGTAGTTCAATAGTTTTCTGGAATCCAACACCTCACCCACTCAGCTTTGCATAAATACTTGGTTTCTGGACGATTCTTGCAGGGTTCATTCCCTTTTTAAATACTCGGACCTCACAGACTGGGTCCGAAAAACGATCGTTGCGTGGTGACAAGTTAAAACCATCCCTAACAGAGGTAGCAAATCGGTAACAATTGAAGGCAAGGGCATGGACGTGCTATTACTCCACCGCTCACGACATTGTGAACGGGAGATATTGAGGAGGATGCTGTTGGACAGCAAAACGGGGATTCCTAAATGAAAAAATCTCTGAAACCAGAAGCGAGCACAACATCGGGCAGAGTATGGATAGCAACTGCTGCTCTCTGAAACCGTAAGACTTGCATCGAGAGCAGAAATTATGTCCGACCGAACAAACCATGCCGATCAACTCGTCTCTGTATCTAGAAGTGTGGACCAGAATTGGCGAGCTTTAAACTACACGAGCCCTCGAAAATATTCAACTAGATTTGGGAAACGTGCTCTTTTAAAATTTGAGAAAGTCGCTTGATGTGCTGCCGCGATCAAGCCGAGATTCAGTTGGCAGGTATTACATTTTCGCGCTATACGCATAAGGAGCTCGATGGGTGTTCGCGAAAGCCGAAAATTCAACTGGGATGTCGGAGAGTTGGAAATCGCTGCCACTGATTGGATCGTTTTGGGGGCCATCGGCCATCATGTCACGCGTGACAGTACGTCTCTTCCCACCAACATGGTGATGCCCCTACCATCATCCCCGCTCATTTCTCAGTCAAAAAATACTCTACCGGACCGCGCGCTTCTACTCGGCTGAAACAAACCTGAGCGGTGAGACATTCAGGTGTGTTACCTCAGCCTTACCTGCCGTTGAGACAAAAATGACAGACCCGGCCCTCCACACAGACGCGGCGGACCCCGTCTAGTTTCCACACTGAACCTCGTGGCTCTCCAGCAGGACAACTTTGCTACGGTATGGGGGGGAGGGTCTACCAGCCGTTTCCAATGTGTGTTGGTTTCCTTCACTACTAGGGATGCCGCGCCATTGGAAGGCAGCGTCCGTTTCCGCGTTACCTCCGAAAACGCCCCATCATCCTTCGATCACGTTCACGACTTACGACTGGCGTCCGGAATGCCTAGGCAGATTTTTTTGCCCCAAATCGTATGTCGCAACCACCACGCTCGAATCCGCGACCAGCTCCTGGCAGAGAATCTGGTGACAACCGACTAGCTCACTCAGTGCTTCGCCATGTTCGGGAATGGAACGAGAATTCATCCTGAACTCATTTTATTTCGCCTCGGACAGGACTTCTCGACTCTTCTGGGGCTACAGTCCTTACCACTGTTGGCCAGACACGATATCCTTTCTAATGGAGCGCGTTTCGTGTCAAGCCGACTGTAAACGACTGCTATCCATGGGATGGTGCTTCTCCCACCGACACCCAGCTCACTAACTTGTCTTTTGTTTTTCACGCTCCGCACTCGCCCGCTTCAAGCCCCCGACCAGCTCTCAGTACAGCTGGCGGCGGGTGATCCATCTGTGTATCACCAAAATCATGACCACCGTCTCCGCCAGGTGGGATCTCAGACCCCGCCCTCGCTACTGAAACCCGAAGCAGGGCAGTTTGTGACTCGATGTCGCCCCGGCCATCGCCCTCCGCGTTTTGTGGGATAATTCTCGAATTGGGTAGGAGCCTGTACTGTTCATGCTCGTCCTGAATCCACTGATTTGCGTCATATCACTCTACGCGAAACATCACTTTCCACAAGCCCATGACCATTACCTTTGTTCGGTCGGTAAATCTGGCTGACTCGGAGGACAAGACACGCTCTTTGTGATCAAATGGCGTTCAGCTGGTGAAGCTACGATCGTCGCTGCTTGTCCTGCGAGTCCGAAAACGATGGTATCATTTATCCGATTGAATCTCCGCTTACATTCTCTGTCATGCAAGTCCCGTTCCTTCCATGTAGGTCCCAATGGTACAGACCCCAGTGCGTACCTTGTTTCCCTCCCGTGGGTCTATCTAACGTATAGCCTAGCATCGCGTGCAGGTGTCCAATACAACTAGCGGTCCTCACCCCCTCAGAGTACGACATACAAAACACTGGACGCAACACACTGAGGCTCTCTCGTACCATTACGGCGTGACCGGTTTCGGTAGGCAGGAGGGTCTTGACACGATTATCTGGTGCGTTCGCGCCCTCATCCCATACGTTATTGTCCGAAGTAAACCTCCCACATAATCCAGTGGCTTGTCAAGGTTAGCCTATCTCCCGCGAAGTAAATATCTCCTCGGCTCGGCATTCTCTCATCCATCTTCAGCTCCAAATCGCCATCAATGTGCGCCGCCTTTCTCACTCACCTCTAATTACATATCCAATAATTAACTTGAGCGGCACAGGTCGTAATGGTCCTTCTCATCCAAAGGTTTGCTGATCTTCCAACGCCTTGATTCGCTCGTAACTCATATACACTTCGGTGGCGCGTACCGCATTTGGCGACGTGAGTTTCCTTCGTTCCTTCCAATCCCATCTACTTCACAACGTCGCTCGCGGTTGGCTAACTCACAACACCAGTAAGCGGCTCTCAGCACGGAGTCTCTGGTCATCTTTGAGCTCACCGCTTCGTAGCTTCGTGTGGAAGTACGATTTACACATTGCATGTGTGTAGGCGGGTGGAGTCCTCGGCGGATTCGATGGGCTTTTCGTGTGTGTAGGCGGCTGTCGTCCTTGGGGGTTTCGGTACGTTTCTCGGGTTTCTCTTTCACATGTTCTGGGTCTGATACTTGGATCCTCGCATACAGCGATCGGCATAGGTGAGGTCTTCGTCCCCATCGCGTTGATTAATGTCCGACTCAACTAATTGCTCTCACCGGCACAGTCCTCTCCTCCGAGACTTACATCCCATCAATTTAACCACCATCATTGTAAATGTTTGCACGATGATCACATCGCCGCCTTTGCACGCCCAAATTCCGGCCCCATTCCCACTCCCACTAACGTTCGACTGCAGATCCGAACCGCTCACTGCTCCTTGCTAACTCCTCCTCCCTCTCCCTCGGAGCCCTCGACAATTAAAATGAAACCCTCATTTTGCTTCTCTCCATTCATCCTCGTTATCTCCCCTCCCTTCCCTCGGTTTCAACGCTACCGAACCATCGACAAGCACCGACGCTGAGTGGCGAGCCTCGCTCGGTCCGCTGCCGACGCCGGTGTCCTCCCCAAACATTCATCCTGCATGCATCCTGTCGTCCAGACTCCAGACTCTTCCCCACACCGATACCGCTCGGAACTACAAACTGCGCAAATCCCCCGGCGACGTTCATTCATTCATCCTCGTCGTTTAAAGCTTGCAGTTCAGTACGATTGTTCGCACTGCGCTCTGGATGGCCCTCACGTCCATTGTCGCTCTCATCCAAGCCGTCTGCAAAAAGAAGGAAAGAAAAATCTGTACTCGGCCACTTCGTGTGGGAAGCCTCATGTCCACCCGGGTTTCTGCCGGGTCCGGTGCTATTCCAGTGATTTCTAGATCTGCTTCTTCTTTCCGTCTTCTCTGTCTTATCCGTGCACTTACGACCATTGGATTTTCTGCCTGCCGGAAACTCTCTCCGCTCGATGTCATGACCAAGACCACATCGTACCATACGTATTGCACTAGTACTCCAACTCATCGATACTCACCCAAATCATCAATTGAGGCCCCAGGGCAAGGGGAAGACGCAAGTATGCGCCTTTCGTAAACGTTCTAACTGTCGTGGGTACTAGTCTGCGCCACAATAGGCTCTGTAGGGACGCACCTCAGCGTCTTCATTCTAGAATGTCATCTGTTAGAACAAACGACAGACAAGGCCTCACACTCGCCTCCAATCCGTCGTCATCGCCGCACTCCATCCATTTTGCTCCTCATGTCTGCCGTATTGCATAGTAATTAATGAAACCGCTCTACTCCCAGGCTAAACCCCATGATCACCCTGGCCGCACAACGAACGCCGAATTGGTTGTGTGGGGTATAAAGTCTGCTGCCGACTGGGACTCCTTTGTGAGGAGCCTCTTTCTCGTCCTCTCACTCACATCCATGTCATATTCCTCACTGAATCAACCTTCCCCCGGGGAAGACTTGCATGAAGCCATCTCAGCATGGTAAGAATTGCAATTGCGACCCCTCCCTCCTTGCATACTGACACATATCGATCCCCAGGTTCTTAGGCGAGACCATTCCCATTGATTCTTCTTGAGATATAGTGTATTCACCCATCTTCACTTATACAGGACCGCGTGCAGAAAACTTCGACATTGTCAAGGAAATATTCAACGGCGTGCTCGAATCACATGCTGGTATGCGTAGACAGTACCATGCTGATGATGGAGTACGTACCCATTTGCATCTTTCCGAGTTCTGACTGAAGTTCTCCTTAGGACTTTATCACGACCTCTATGAAAGAATCTGCCGTGTTTCAGGCCAGCGCGGACGATCTGAGGAAGCGCGTGGGAGAGCTGGCGCAACTCATGAACCAATATTCCGTGCCTTTCTTCTCGCCGCGATATATCGGACATATGTGCATGGAGATGTGGGCATCGCATTCGTTTTTCGATCTAACTTGGCGAATCAACTAATTTTTCCCAAGGTCGGTTCCTGCTATCGTGGGGTACTTGACCACGATGTTGTTTAATCCGAACAACGTGCGTTTTCTTTTGCTTCAATTGCATAGCCTTTTAAAGTTGCTTATGCTTGCCTGATGGGTTAAAGGTCGCGTTTGAGGCTAGCCCGATCACCACTCTGCTTGAACTTGAGGTTGGACAGCAGCTTTGCACCATGCTGGGCTACCCCGCCAACATCTCCACTCACGATGGCGACGGTGAAAAAATTACTCCCTGGGGACATATTGCATGCGACGGCAGTAAGTAGTCTTGATCTAACCACGACTTACTATTCATCGCATATTTTTCTTGAAAAGCTGTCGCGAACATGGAGGCGAGTCAAGTTTAGTTTGCTCAAAATTGTTAACTCACGCCATCTCGGCAGAGCATGTGGGTCGCGCGAAACCTCAAATACTACCCTCTCGCACTACGCTCCGCTATCGACGAGGGCATGCTTGGTTTTGTCAGCGACGGCCTCAAAGTCACTCCGGCAGGACCTGCTGACACGCAGTCCAAGCTCTTGAAAGATTTCAGCAACTGGGAGTTACTTAATATTCCTGCCCAGGAGGTGCTCAGTCTCGCTGATCGTCTACATCTGGAGTATGGTATCAGCTCTCAGTTCCTTCAGGACGCTCTCGAACCATATTTGGTCCAGTCCGCGGGGAAGGAGAAGATGTTCGAAAAATTCGGCGTTGATTTGAATAAGCCGCCGCAATACTTGGTCTCCAGCACGAAACACTATTCGTGGCCCAAGTCCGCTGGTAGGATCCCTGTGCTTCATCCAGTGTCTTTGAGAGTCTAATCCCCCTCCCCTGCAGCGCTCGTTGGCATTGGCTCAGACAATTGCGTCAGAATTCCAGTAGACAACCTCGCCCGCATCGATATCTCCAAACTCGACGCGCTCCTCAAGGAACGGCTGGACAAAAAACAGGCCGTCTACGCTGTCGTCGCCATCATTGGCTCCACGGAGGAGGGTGTCGTCGACCCACTCGACGAGGTTATCCAACTCCGCGACAAGTACCAGGCCATGGGTCTCACTTTTATCGTGCACGCAGATGCTGCATGGGGCGGATACTTCGCTAGCATGATTCGCGACCCCCCCGCGGAAGCGCCGCGCCGATGGGACGACCAGGTGGATGAGGACGGCTCGCGCGACTTCGTGCCGAGCATCACGCTGCGTGAAAGCACTGTCAAGCAGTTCGAGGCGCTCAAGGGTGCAGACTCGATTACTATAGACCCGCACAAGGCGGGGTATATACCGTACCCGGCGGGCGCACTATGCTATCGCGATGGGAGGATGCGCTTTTTAGTTACTTGGACGGCACCGTACCTCCACGACGGATCGGAAGGCGAGAGTATCGGCGTGTACGGCATTGAGGGAAGGTAAGCCTTTGCCCGCACGTGGAACATTTTTTCTTGATATTTTTCCAGCAAGCCGGGGGCGCCTGCAGCAGCGGCCTACCTGCACCACCAGGTCATCGGTCTCCATAAGCAAGGCCATGGCGGGCTTCTTGGCGAAGTAGGCTGGGCGTGTCGTCGCGTACGTATCATCATGAGATCATTCAGGCATTGTTCGTTATTAAAGTATACTCTTCCAACAGCTTTCCTCGCACTGGGCTACGTTGTCCGACGATCTGGACGATTTCATTGTCGTCCCGTTTAACCCGCTTGTAAACGACGGTGATCCTATCAAGGAGAAAGAAGAGAAACAATTTATTCGCGAGCGTATCATTGCGAAATCGAACGAGGCGGTCATCGCGGACAAGGAGGCGCTAGACGAACTCTGTGCCCTGGGATCGGACTTGAACATCAACGCGTTCGCGTGCAACTTCAAGATCAATGAGAAGGTGAACGATGATGTCGAGGACGCGAATTATTTGAACAGCCGGGTATTCGATCGGTTGTCGATGACCAAGGTGTCGGAGCAGCCGCAGGACATCCCGCTCTTCCTCAGCTCGACGGTGTTTGGCCAGGCGGAGTATGATGAGTGCCTCAGGAATTATCAGAGGTCGGTGCTATGGTGCATATTCAGTCCCTCGGAGAAGAACACTGATTCCGGCATTTCAGGCGTATGGGACTCGAAACTGATTCGCGCCAAGATCTGTTTGTCCTTCGAAACGTTGTGATGTCTCCCTTCCAGGGCGCGGGGAATTATTCCAACAAAATCGCTGAGCTGTTCAAAGGGGTACTTCAGGAGGAAGTCCAGGTATTTTCGACCTTGACCTTTCTGCCGATATTTCCGAATCTAATGAATATGGCAGATTGTTCGGGACCGTGCGACTGTGAAACCGGAAACAATTTGGTTCAATATATTCGGGCGTGAAAAGATTTACCTAACCAACGCGCCCTTCTTCCACAAGGCCAGCGGGCGTAACCATCTCGTCCTTAGCGCGGACATCGCCGGCCCACAAGGCGTCGTTTACAAATTACTTACTGACAACGACAAGATGTACCGCTGTAAGACACTCCACGAGGTCACACTTGACGATATCATCAACCAGAAACAAGTTGACGTCGTTATTAACGGCGTGTACGTGGTTAAATTTCTTAACTTCAAATTTCTTTCTTATCTTTTGTGTTTCGGGACTCAGGAATTTAATTGGGCACGAATGCGTCACGCTGTCGAATATCCAAGTCGTAAAGGAGCGCAGCCTCAAGTCTTGCTACCGCGACCAGCAATTCTCGGAGAGCTGCATGCCGTTCTACCTCTTCGGCACGTCGCAGGAGCAGCACATCGAGCACATGCTCCTCCGCGCGCCAAATGTGCAAATCTCGGCGGATCGCGTGCAACTCGATGTTCAGCCGCCGCTCAGCGCAGCGCAGCTCGCAAAAGGAGTCCTCTTGCAGATCAATAGGCCCGAGCGCGCGCTGCAGCCGCCGGCAGCAGATAATCCGCCCGAGCGGATGTTCCGGCGTGGGGCCTCGTTCGATGTCACTATCGTCGACGATACCAAGCCCGCGGTTACCCATGGCCCTGGCCTCGCGGCAGGTGGCAATCAACTCGCGAAGGGAAAAGTTACGCTTGCTGGAGACGTGCACGTCGACTGGAAGGATATCAATACGGAAGACTTCGCGCGGGGCCTGACGCGTGTCACGAATAGTTTGGAGCCTGAGGCAAACATGCAGACTAGGAGCGAGTGGAAGGAGGTCGTTAGTGCCGCCTTGCGCTTCTAAAACGTCCCCGGGATACAAGAGCGAGTGTACGATTAGTGATGTTGTTTTGAAACACGTCCTTGCGTTTAAACGATTATCGTAACCACTTCGTTTTGACCTGCTTTGACTACCTCAGGCAGACAGCGAGGGTGGATGTGTTTTTGATACCTCGTTCTGGACTAAGATGGGGCCGAAAATTCGGCAGAAGTGTGCATAAGGCCTCGGACCCGAGTCGAACGGGTGTGGTCCACATCGACTGCTCGTTCTGAACATTACAAATGGTCTTATTCTCTTTGTTTTGGACTCGCGGGTATCTGTGCGGGTGAAATTTAATGCTGACGATAAGAATATATATATTCACATTCCCTCCCGGGAGTTCACGTTGACGTTGGGTTTGATTGTCGTTCTGAAGTAGGAATGGAGAAAAAGAAAGCGCTACTAATGGCTCGGACCCGAGTCGAACGTGTGTGTCGGCAGTTCTGACTGCACTAGAGCGTGAGGTTGAATTGTGGAATATTCGATCCCCCGTTCGAGTTCTAGCTCATTTCAACCTATCCAAGATTGAGTGAAAAACGCGATCCGTCTAATAGCTCGTAAAATTACGGCACACACCCGAGACTTCGTCCTTTGGTGCAGGCTTGCCTGGGTGTGTTCTGAATCGGGTGGAGTGGACTGTAGAACGATGGCAAATATCTCAAGAAAAATTCCACTATGGAAGTTCTGAACGTGCTTGGCAGTGAGTTCGGATCTGAGCCTCCATCATGGGAGAAAAAACCACGGCGGTATCCTGCAATCATGCCTTGGACCTCGATTCGAACGGTTGTGGTCCGCACAACCACCTCCCCATGGAATCTTACGAAGTGTGGATGTTGTCCTTAAGGTGGAATCCTCAGCGGACAGGCATCGATCCTCAGGATAGAGATGGACAAAAGCACAATGCCCAGATTTAGCGTCCGACAAGCGGCATCCGGAGTCGGGATGGTCAAGAAAGAAGGGACTCTGAAAAAGAACCTGTGATGTGCCCCGGAGTCGGGAGGTTCGTTTCTTTTCGCCCATCAGTTCAACGTTCAACGTTCAACCACCATCATTGTACATGTTTGCGCGATGGGATCATCATCACATCGGCGCTTTGCATCAAATCGTCGGGTCGGACTGGCAGCCGCCCTCTTCATCGACGACGATGATCCGATGGGTTAGGGTTATCCCTTTCTCTCTCTTCTCACAAAACATGTCCACTCTCCCGAACATCGTCGCCGCCAACGCCGCCTGGGCGCCTGCCCACACCCCCGTCGGCATCTTCGTCGGCGGCACCTCCGGCATCAGGCAGGGCATCGCAGAGGCCTTCGCCCGCCACACACACGGCCACGCACACATCGTCCTCGTCGGCCGCAACGAAGCCGCCGCGCGCGCTATCCTCGCGCGCATTCCCGTCTCGGACGAGAGCTACGCACGCGAATTCGTGCACTGCGACCTGTCTCTCATCGTGAACTTGAACGCCAAGCGCACCTGCGCCCAGGCCGCCGTGCACTTCTCCCCCGTTCTTCCTTCCTTCCTCCCTCCATCACTTCCCTGCTTCTTCAGCTCATAGACACATTTAAGGCTTCGGCAAACGCGACCCCACCCTCACATTCACCCACACCTTCCCTGGCTCCGTTGACACCCCCGTCCTGCGCGCCTCTCCCTCCGTCGCGCTGCGTATCGCACACTACGTCCGCCTGAGATGAGTATCGAGGAGTGTGGGCAGAGGCAGTTGTAGTGGTTATTGAATGTAAGTGCATGTCGATGTTTTCAAATTACCTGCTCGTTCGTTCGCAGTGAGTTCAGATTCAGATTCCTAGACCTTGAAAGTGCCTAAAAAGCCACCTCCGAAGTTTTTCCTATGACAAATTAGCTGCGGCCAAATCTTTGGACCCAAAAAACAAATTGTGTGTACCCCTTTTAGGGTCGGAACATGAAAAAAAAAAATGTATGAATGTATCTACATGGCCTGTTGTGACACCTTCCGATGCCCCTTTTGCTGCTTCACTGCCCATGCAGCCGCATCTCCGGTCAATCTTTTACGATATGCATCCATAAAGCGCCAAGATCAGTTCACAAACTTTCTGATGACATCAGTTGGGCAAGCATCAAGGCGCTGTCTTGGCTTGATCCGAAGTGTTTTTCTCAATCTGGCAGTAGTGATACTTGGCCCATCCCCAGTACTGTAGATGTAGATAATTGAATAAGAGTCAAACAAATTAAATACCATTTCAATTGGATTGAGTTTGCAGTGGAACTTGGGCAGAAAAAGAAAAGATACCCTGCCTGGGTGATGACTTGCTCAAGCATAGAGACTTGATTAGTAAAGTCCTCCTGGTGGCTTAGCCGTTGAGCCATGTAGCAGTCCTTGTTTTTGAATGGACAAACTGGCTTTCACTTTGCTCAGAGCCCACTGACAGTGAAGCCACATTCCTCAAGCATTTATTGCAACTCATCGTCTGTCTTCATACTTTGTGGCTTTCCCCGCATGTTAACAGCTGGGACTTACTGAGAGTCCGGGATGATGGTGTATTTTTGGAAGTGTTGTTTTCCGCCATTGCTCTTGTTCATATCAAAGGCATGCAATGCATCTAGCCCAAGTGATGCATGGGCAGATGAATTGTCAAAGACAAACAGAACTTGGCAGTTTGGATGTGCTGCTTCAAATATCTTGATAGCATCCTTCACTTGGGCCAGGAGCTGTACCATATTCCACCACGATCACCTTTGCTACCTGGATAAATGACTTTTTGAGCATCTTTAATGATCTTTCCGTTTGCATTGCGCACAACAAGGTGCCCTGTGAATTTGTTCACAAAGTCAGTGACATGGATCAAGCACCCTCGACTCTTCAGAAGTTTCTGCTGCCCCTTTGCAAGTCTGATCAACTGAATGAGAATACTCCGTTCAATACTAGGATGAAACCCACCATGTTGGGTTGAGAGATTCAAATGCATGAAATGATGCTTTATTGTGAAACTCTGCAATAAGTTCCTTCTCAACCGGGACCAATGTTGGGCGGATGCCGACCAGAAATCCATCCCAAAGCTCATACTCAACCATTCGTCTTTCATATTTGGCCATAGTTGGAAGGAAAACTTTGTTGCGATACTTGACCACATCTTCTCACTTGTGGCCATCAACATAGACTCCTTTTCAAAAAAGAGTTCGGTGCAATCCAAGTTTCACCAGCCAACGGCGTGCTGTCCTCTCACACAGAGGTTTCTTTGGGTAGATTCCGAGCGCAGGGAGAATAACCTCATTCAAGGCACCTTGAAAAAGTGTGGGGCAAACAGTGCCTATTTTTTGTGCCATGAGCCAGTCCCGAGCAGCAGTTTTCACTGTTTCATCACATAGAAGACTTCTAGAAGCACGCAGACTACCACACTTTTTCACCGGCAGCTGTTCAAAACGCTGATAATGCTGGGCCAAAGCACGGAATTGGCGAGCAAAAGGGAATCCTTCACCCTCGTGCCATTGTGCTGCAATCTCCCGGCTTTCTGCAAGCCACCCCAAACCTTTGAGGTGAAGGGTAGCAAAGTTGCGAATTGTTACAACCATGCACTTTCCGGTTCCTTTGCGGCCGTTTACGGCCTATTCCGGTTACGGCCCTTACAGCTGCTACATCTCAACCAACATCCTGTTGCGTCCGGCTATTTCCGTTGACGCACAACCTTTGGGGTTTTCGCAATGAAGGTCTTCTGAGTGTTCCCCAAATCAAACATATGACTTATGCAACTATGCTTCTCTCTTATTGTTCTTATTGTCTTCCGCTGTACTTATTGTCTTTTACATACTTCTTTCCGCATTAGACTTATCTCCGTATTTAGTATAAATACGTATCATGTTCTACTGTATCTTTAGTTGAAAATTAACGTGTGTCAGGGGAACCCCCGCTTCGGACGGTTTTCCATCCGGACCCAATCCGGATGGTCCGGATGCTTCGGGCGCTTCTCCGGATGGTTTTCCGCCCGGTGCTCCGGACACTTCTGCGCCCTTCTATCCGACCGCCAAACCACCTGGGACATCCATCCGCTCTCGTTGGCACGTGCTGTGCGATCAGGCCCGCGATCATTGTAGATACCTCCGGACACGTGCTACTGGGTAGTTACCAATTAGTATATAAGGTTTCGCCTAGCATGGGAATCCTCATCCTTTCTTCTCTTTGGATTCCCCCGCTAGGTGCATAGTATTTCCGCTCCTGTATTGTAGTACCTATATTTATACTTCGGATTCCCCCGCTAGTTTCCGCGCCCCGCGCCGAGCTTAAGGTTGCCCTTACAACGTGCTTTGCTTCCCTATAGCTCTGTGGTCTAACTTCTGCTTCTTCTGTCTTCGAGCCAAGTTAGTTGGTGTACCCGATCCTTTACATGGTATTACTTCCGGCCTTATCCGTCTTCCGACATCTCCGTCCTCCGGCTATGCTCCGACACAGATATAACACGAATAATAGTCAGCTGGTTGAATTTGGCAAGTGTCAGTGTTTTGGCTTCTTGACACAGATTTCGCAGGTTTCCCCATGCCCCACAGTAGACCCAAGTGGGCCATAATTATTTGGTACACGTGTCAATACTTTTTTACACCACCTTACACAATTTCACACAATATTCACCACCTTAGGCTCACATGACCGCATAATTCACCGCTCCAAATATCCACCCACTAAAAGCCCTACCCTGCTGTTGCAAGAAATTCACACACCACATTTTTAGTACGAGAAAAAACATCACCTTGAAACAAGAGTAAATTTTGCACTGCCTACATACACCCTTTCCTTTATTCACTCCACTGAGTGCAGGGCACAAAAAATTCAGTCCTGAAAAGCTGAAGTCGGTAGTAGGTGACAGGGGTCAAATCCCTGGGCAATCATCGTGGCTAGAGGAATGCCACAGAGAAAAGTGAAATACAAAAATGGAAGCACCTTGTGCGATCTACAGCCTTGCCTTGAAGTGTCCTTGACTTGACTTCCAACAATCAATGTCGGTAGGTCCACCATAACATTCACAGTCCATGACTACAGTGACTTTATGATTTGCTGGCCACTTAGATCCTTCTTCCCTTTCATCCAATCCCTTTCCAGAGGCCGCTTACATCTAGCCATCGAGATCTGGGTACCCCTTTTTCATTACACTCATCTAATTTATTTCAATGATGGCGAGGCTCTGAAGTCGTTCACTGCCCATTCTGAAAGACTCAGAAGGCTGAGACTATGGCCATCTGCTCTCTGCATTGCATTCGGGTAGTTTCCCAATTCTTTTATCGAACATCCCATGCCTTGAAGCCTGCCTCGGAAAGACTTAAACTCAGACATACTTGTTCAAGCTTCTTTGTTTTACCCTGAATCTCCACCGACTGATAATCTTAGTTCAGTCTCGTGCTGGCACCCAAGTTCAGCCTTGGTGTAACTCAACTTGTTGGATTTCTCTGCTGTAATGCAAGCGGACTTAAAATCCTGAATGGAAAAACCAGGGCACAAAGCTCACTCATATGCAACTCAGCAACCTTCTCTTTGCATTTAGGCTCTTAGAATTGTGATCTGATTTTCTGGGTCCTGAAGTGGTAACACACTATCTACACCTCCTATGACCATCGTGCAAGGTGTTGATATTTTCTTTGGGTTGGCTACGAGGGTGGGTAAAAATAACGGAAGAAAGCACCTGTGTTTTTTTCTTTCCGCCACTGCCCTAGAGCATGAAAAATGGAGAATGATCGCCTGAGTATTTTTTGTTTGCCACCAAAGGCTGTGAATCTTTTTCTCGTAGATGGACTTGTGTGATCTTTTTTGAGGGCCAACCAAGTGGTGAATTCTTTGGGTAAAAACTTGCCACAATTATGGCCCAGTATTACCCCCAAAATGGAATGAAAAAAATCTATGGAAGATAAAAATTTCTAAAGTGGTCTAAAGGTCTAAATGTAAGATACAAAGGTCCAAAGTAGTCTTCTCTTCTCCAGCTACTTCGACACCTGTGCCATCACCGCACCTTCTTGTGTGGCCAAGCCAAATCCGCTTTCCAAATCCCTCGGCGTCACCGTTCCGCTCGTCATACCGCCCATCGGCGTCGCAGTCCCGCTCGCCAGTGTCCCCGCATCGCTCAACATACCGAACTTCGTCTCGAGTACCTCTCTGATCGCCTTCTGACGCAACATCTCATCATCGTCGCGTGACAGCTCCTTGTGCTTGATCATCACCACGCTCACCAGCGTCGCAAACACCGTCAGAGCCGCATTCATGATGAACAGCGAGCTGAACCCTTTGGCGTATCCGCCATCCAGGATGTGTCTAGCGATGTCCGCGGAGACTCCTACGCTCGCGGGGGTGTGCAGGCGCACGGGGTCGTCAATGATCTGGCTGATCTGTGAGGGTGGAAGATTGAGCGCCGCCATGGCGGTGCGGAGGTCGTTGTTCAGCAGGGTTGCTGCGACTGCGAGAGAGAGGGTTCCGCCCAGGAGACGGATGAACTGCAATTTAAGAAGCATAAGTTGGGGAGAGGGAATCGGACGCGCGAGTATACATTACGCATTGCCGTGACCACCGCCATATCGCGTCTGGGCACACTCGCCTGGACCGCGACTGTCGATGTTTCTGTGCGGTTTTGAGATCAGCTCGGCATCCATTCAACGAGAAAAAGGCGTCCGACTCACGCATTGTCTGTGGAGCTTGAGCTCTAGGGAAACGGCTAAAAGACGGAATGGAGGATAGATCAACGTACCCAGCACCGACACCCGCAAGGATCATGTACACCACCAGCAGCGGCTTGGACGACCGAGGCCGGATGGTGGATATGAGACCACAGGCAATGGACCAGACGGCGAATCCCGAGTTTATGATCATCTACAGTGTAATTAGTGGGGAGAAAGACAAAACGCAACATGGGTGATCACTCTATAGTGTCCCGTATGGCTCACGAGCATACCCTAGGATGCTCCATCAATCAAACTCGGAGCGAACGACAGGATGAATACGCACACAACCCCAGCTCGAGAAAACCTGTGTGACGAGAAATGGTATGAGAAACAGCCCTGGTGGGCGATAAGGATAGGTCTATGAATATGAAAACAGACGAGAGACGTACCGGCGTGGAGGGGGTCATACCCGAGGGCAACTTGGAAAAATTGCGGAAGGTAATATAGCGTCGAGAAGAATACGAAACCACTACAAATAGTTTAGACCATCCATCTAAATGATCACGGTACTTAGGGACTCACTTGATAAACATCCCTATGAAAACACCCGTAACGGTCGAATGTTTAAAGATGTACACTATGTTCGGCGCTCGGTCATTTCGGTCTTCCCAGAACCAAGAAAAAATCACGCACTCGGAACGATGGGCAGCCGTGCTCCTTTCCATTCCCAGAGGCAGAAAATAGTCATCACGACGAATGCGGACAGCAACGGCGCGAGGACCAACGGAGACGTCCATGGAAAAGTCACACCGCCCTGCAAATAGGTCGCACCGGTTCCAACATCGAATAGAATGAACATACCCATATAAGAGGTAAGATGAAGAGCGTGCAACCGACAAGGGTCAGCAATGTACCGACGTAGTCTACGGCAAAGAGTTTGCTATTCGACGGTGAGCTCAAAATAACTTTCAAAGGGTCGGGAGAACGCTACCTGCGAATTTCACCTTGGACGGGCTTCAAGGGCAGTATGAATGCGACGACACATGTCGCGAGGAAGGAAACGGGAATTGTGACCCAGAAACACCACTCCCATTCGAGTTTCTGGGCAAAAGCGCCCCCAATTACGGGGCCCAGGCAATATCCGATGGCAATGACTGTACGAGTCCCATGAGCATCAATTTTTTGCGGCGACAATGGAGAACATACCTCCAGAAATAATTCCCTGGTATTTTCCTCTGCACTTGAGATTGAGCGCAGGAGCCAACTCCATAACATAGAATCGCGTACCTCTCGCGGAGACTGACAATGTCTGAGATGACTATTTGCGACATGCTAACCAATCCACCTCCTCCAGCACCGGCCAGACTTGACTGCGAGTCAGAAAAAGCTTTTGGTCAAACATGAGGCATACCCTCGGAAGACAATCACTTGAATAATCGTCTTGGAAAATCCAGCTAGCAGATTTCCGACCATAAAGAACGACATGGCAATCAAGAGCGCGCTTTTGCGACCAAAAATATCGGAGAATCTGGGGGTGCCGTAGTCAGAGCGTAAGTCTATACTAAAGTCGTAGGCATACCGTCCATATAGCGGCAGGAAACATGTAGAAGTGAGGAGATATGCGGAGGGGACCCAAGAGACGACAGATCCGGCATCGAACACGGCCGATATGGTCGGGATTACGGTCGCGGCGATGACGGAATCGAGGCTGGAGACTACAACACACAGCGCGAGCCCCGCGAAAATGGGGAGGAGTTTTTTGAAAGGCAAGCGATTCGTTTGGTCTGTGAGCTCGACCTGGCCTTTAGGAGTCGTGCTTCCGGGAGTGTTTACGGCTGTACTGAGTTCTGAGGGAGCGGACATAGCACTCATGCAGGAGAAGGACGACAAGCCACTAGGTCGACGCAGACAAAATGGGAGCAGAATGTGAAGACCCTGAAGAGAGAATCTCCGGGCACTGTGTCATTTATAATGGTGTTCACGCCAAGAGGGGCGATATGCCAAGATGGGTGGCATTTGAATCATAGACCTGCTTTCGGCATGAACTTTGGAGCTTCACGGCCCAACAGCGACCAGAAGAAGTGTTCCGGTGTGCCGACACATGCCAACGTGCACGATCAAATTGTTGTAAACTCAGCATGCTGGCTGCTGTAGGAAGCAAAATATTCTGAGCTGGGAGATCGGTGCACTTTACAGAATAATGGTGGTTTTTTCCCAATCTCACAGTTATCGCTCACACTCGAAGTTACAGTACCAGGTCCAGGACTCAGACGGTTTGTAAGTTCTGACATCCAATTTTCAGGGTTGTTCCAAGCCTGTGTTTGATCGGGGATCATCCCTTGGGTTCATGGCTTGAATTTTAACCCTCGGTCTCGCCGCACTTTGACTTTGGGAGCCGGAACTCCATTTATAATAAACAATGCTTCCGCTTTAGCAAATCCGTAGTCGAGGCGCAGGCCTTGGCTTGTCTTGGCTGTGGGCTAAACTCCACAAAATTAAAGGTAACAGATCACTCAAATAGCAAATCGCGGCCAAACAATCTCTTATAGAAGGCATAGACAGCAGACAAAGAGAACACCAGAATTCTCGGCCTGGAGTCGGTATTAGCAAAAGCCAACAAACCAACCCTACACGGTCGGGATCAGGCAAAGCCAAAAGCTACTCCGGGCCGACTTGGCTTGGCTTTTAGAAGCCACTCCTTCCACTAGGAAGCTCCAACCCCGTCGGAAGAGACCTTGCTTAACAAAGGGGCGGACGCTTATAACTCAGCGGAGATGTTTGCGCTCTTCTGAGTTTCTGCTCCAGTGGGAACATCACCGGTGATGACGACAAATGCTGAGTCGTCCTTCCTGTGCTGTACACTAACAAAAATCAACAGACACTTGGAGGCCGCGATTACAAAGACACTGAAAGAGGCGGCCGCCATTGATGTGCCGACAGCATGCTGAGCAGTGGTGCCAGCGGCATTGCGTTGAGTAAAAGAGACGTAAATTTTGATCTCGGGGCTTTTAGGATCACTGGGTGAGTCGAAAAGTGGTACTATTACGGGGGTAGGGCTTGAAACCGTCCCGTAAAATTACGGGACGACGAGCCGTAAAAACGGTTACGCACCCGTACCGTTTGCCAAATTTTCGGGAGAAATTACGCCCGTTTTGAGATGGGTTTTTACGGGTTCAGTTCTGCGCCTCGCTGGACCGGTCTGGCATACTCTGGGGAGTCAATTTTGGTAAGATAATCAATTTCAAGCTTGGTTTCCGATTGGCCAAATTGTCCAGGGAGCTCAACATACGCCTGTAACGGACGGTTACGGTACGGGTACGGGTCAAAATTACCCGTCCCGTCTTGACCAGTTTTTTTTACGGTTACGGGCGTACTTCTTACGCCCGTGGGCGCCCGGCGTAATACGGACGGTTTTATGCCCTATATGAGAGTGGAGAGACCTTGTCAAGCAAGGTAACTTATCTGTTGCCCCGTCGACAAGACAATCTTTGGGATCCCCATTACCTTGTATCGCGGTGTATGGCTACTGTTAGGCTCGTCCCCATTCGCTCGCGGAACTCGTTGTCTGAATCACCGGCTGCATCGGCAAAACAGAAATTCCCTGGCAGGCCTGGTGCAATCTGGTAGTGTCTGGTGCGTGTGGCCGGTGTGGCTGATACACCCGCCAGACGGTTCATAATGTGCCAGATCTTCTTGCCTTGCCATTTCCCAACGCAGCGCCATTTTGTACCCTTCGGCTCAGAAATGTTCATTTTTTTTTTTGGCTCACTCCGCTGCGAGATTTCCATCAATGATTTATATACCTGTTTACATGGAAGGCTTTGAATGCACCAAGGGGAGAAATTTTTTGAAAGAAAAGCCAACTGGAATGTGGTTTCTACCCATAAAAACCGAGGTATGAGGTTACACGTTATAGCGTCTGTTTATAAGAGACTAGGTTCTACCGAACACGGGAATAAGGTGAGCACCGTGCAAAAGAGCATCCAAGTTTAAAATAGTTATGAGACGGTTTTCACTGCGATATTCTGGCTCCACAACCTACATCCCAGTGCTGATACGAAGCATGCCGCGCGGTGGAAGAGGGACTTGCCCAACACGTCGCCTTCCGGTATCGGCCCGATCACACCTGTCAACCAGATTCAGTAACTCCACGCTGATCATTCCACGACGCGTCCATCGCGCCTATTTCACTTCTACTCAACATTTCTTCTCTTTCCCTTTCTTAGAACATGGCTATGGCAATACGGCCCCTTCTATTCACACCACACCGTGAAGATAGTGACTTCCTGTACCACACGGACATTGCGGGGATTTTGCTGCCTTGGAGTGGAAACATGGCAGGCTCATATCTGCATTACTTACCTCATTTTAGTGCTTCTTCGTTCCCTTTCCCTCCTTTTGTTTCTATGTATCACACCACTTCCACATACCCATCCAGTAGCAATCCCGCCGTTGGCGCTGATCTGGAAGTCTGTGCTCCTCGGACTGCCCTGGGGAGCCCTTGGCTTAGATTGGGCACCCAAAGTCGACGCTGAGCAAGGCAGGCTTTGCGTACCTCCCGGCTTGCATTTGTGCCGAAGGATTCCCATCGGCAGAGGGATTTACAACGGCCAATTTACCTATGTTCCGTTTCATGTACCTTCTTTCATTTCGCTTGCGGGCTCCGATGTCCCCCGACAACCGGAGCTGCTGTCCCCTTCTTTCCCTCATACCACCACCTCAATCTATGCTCTACTCGGATTTCTTGCGCTACTCTCTGAATTTCTATTCCTCCTTAGTATGGCGGTGGGATCTATCTAGTGATGATTCTGGCTAGGTTTCAAGCCACGAAGCCAACGCCGTGGCTTGACAAGCCAAGCCAAGCT
The DNA here is from genome assembly GCA_029282495.1 of Mycena albidolilacea. Taxonomy (NCBI): domain Eukaryota; kingdom Fungi; phylum Basidiomycota; class Agaricomycetes; order Agaricales; family Mycenaceae; genus Mycena; species Mycena albidolilacea. Next base: position 668,772 of record JARIHO010000043.1, on the reverse strand, counting down.
AAGCCAAGCCAAATACACAGAATACGCGGTTTATCCTGCGGTTGAAGACGGCAATCGAGATCGCGGACATACCGAACTTGACGATTGCGGATACTTCGGAGGCGGTGGTGAGTCTTCCATCGGTCTCCCCGTGTCGGAGTTCGTTTGGCCTCACAGTAACCTACGGTAACGGGTACGAAGCGCAATCTCGCATCCAGGATCTCAAACACGCTATTGAGACGGCGCACGATCGGACTCGGCTAGTGCTGTCGGATTCCGAGGAGTTCGCTCCGCTCAAGAGGATCAGAATGAGCTCCGTAAATATTCCAGACATATGTATATCGGACATGGTGCAAGAAGAACAATTCCGAGTCGAAGCTCGAGGACGATATTCAGGCGCGGAAAAATGCGGCTGCCGAGGTCGAGGCGGCGAAGGCAGAGCTTCACCAACAGACCCTTGATCCGCATCTTCGCGACAAGCCCGAAAGGGTTGTTCCGTATAGCGACAATGCGTTCCGAGATGCAGCTTTGGAATGGGTTATTGCGACAGATCAGGTTCATGGTCATGTTTTTCATTCCCGGTGCGTATCTAAATAAATATTGTCTTAGCCTATCGACGCTTTGAATCACCCTAAATTCAAAGAAATGATCAACATTGCCGCCCGCGCCCCCGATGGCGTGAATTCCGGGACGAAAGGCAACTCGGGAGGAGATTTTGAATCTATTTCGAAAACAGATGGAAAATCTGCGTTTGCGCATCCACGTAAGCTTTCCTTCATATCATTTTTTGTTGTACTTATGACGTGGTTTCGTAGAGCGATAAAGTCACAGACGAAATTTCTATCACCTGTGACGCCTGGCAGGTTAGCAACATTGACGGATACTACGTCGTGACTGGGCGCTGGATTGAAGAGACGTCATCTGGTGTTTGGAAGCTTCAGGAGGCGATTGTGGGCTTTACCCGCCTTAGCAATGGCCATCACAGTATACGTCTGGGCCAAGCTCTTTTCGAGATTGTTACGCGAATTGGGATTGAACACCGGGTAAGTTTTTTTATTTTCTTCGCCGTCTTTCTTATATCGCTGGTAAAGGTCGGGTATGGCACATGCGACAACGCAGCCAATAGTGGCATTATGCTGGTTGAGTTCGCTTGCCTCGTCAAGTACAAGACTGGTATTGTTTGGAATCCCGTTGAGCGGCGCATCGGCCCTACGTGCGCGCGCTGCTTGTTTTGACATTGGTGAAACCTTTTCACAGATGTCTCGCGCATATAATCAACATCGCGACGCAGAAACTCATTTCTGCGTACAGCAAATCGCCTCACTTCGATGCACGCGAGCCAACGGCTTACATCCCAGATAACTCCGAACTCATGCGCGAATTGGCCTCGTGCGCGCGATTTCCGTGAAGGTCTGTCTCCACTCTCTGTTCCTTATTTTTCTTTGCCCAGAATTTTTCCAGGAGCGGTCTTCCTTGAAACGCAAGAATTTGTTCAAGACTATCCAGCTCCGCCACAATGCAAACCCCGCAGAGATCGCAAAGCAAATGATGATCGATATGAAGGTGCACCGAAGAGACATTGAAAGACTGGTCGTTGGAGGCAGTCGTGGAAGGGGTGCAAGCTGAACTTCCCCACTGGACGCGGACTTGGTGGCCGTTGCGTGCTGAGCACTCTGCGCATGCAGCACATCCGGTGATGGGCAGAGAACGGATTCAAGAGATGGCTAGAGCAAGACGGATTGAAGATTAAGAAAGTTAGGAGGAGAAAGACTTGCCGCTGTTAGCCGACAGCGAAGTGATGAGAGCGACGTTGCCTATGCGTCTTCCCAAACACACCGACCGTCGAATGCAGATCTGCGAGGAGATCGCCTCGAACCATGGGCAGCGGCTCCACTCCACGCTTGCAATTAATTCGCAACGACTAGGAAAGCCGGCGTTCGCTGTCCGACCAGCACATTCTTCGTCCCTCTGACGGACTTCCAACTCGTTCTCTACCCCGTAAGCTTCGTCTCTTTAATCTAACTACTCCACAACCACCCACCACAATGACATCCAAAATGCAGCTTGTATCACTGCTCACAGTAACACTCCCCCCCCCCCCCCCCCCCCGCTCTCGCCAACGCTATAACAGGCATCCCGATCCCGCCCCAGCGGGCTTTGAACAATAGATCTCCCACTCATAACTCCCTCCCGCGGGGTTTGTAGATAATTCTAAGCCTGCGTCACAGAATGTCACAAGTGTGGCTGACTGCCGAAATTGTCACGCTCGTTTTGACGCAGACCTCCTGTGGCCGTCCCGCCTCGATTTTCACCTCGGAAAATTTTGTACTAAGCTTAAATAGGCTGTTTAATTGTATCCCCGAGCTCTCATAAAAATCCGTTGGCTGAAAAATAGAGAACATGGAGTTTTGCAACTGGCATCAGTGGAATTTGATGCTCGGGGCAAGATCTCGCCCAATACTCGCTCGTTTACTCTCATTTTTTTTTCATAGCCTACATCTATACATCTTTCGGTTTCATTTGCGCTACTTCCGAGGACAGTTGGACAAAAACTGAGTCGAAGCGATGCGATTTTTCACTTCTAGAGGATTTTTCACTCCAGAACCAAATATAGTACCGGAATCGACGTCCTCGGACGGTGCGTCGGCAACGCCGGGGTGCGTTTCTTTGCGTAGCGTGCATCTCTCTGGTCTGAGGTCTCTGCCTCCAGGGGGATCAACGCTACTGCAACGTGGGATGCCGGTCTTATTGAAGCGTGCGGAGAGGCGACGGGCGCGGAGTTCCGCGGTAAGGGGCGTGAACGTCGCTTTGGGACGGATGGCCAACACGGGTGCGTTCTATGCACTGTCCGTTCCGAGATTATCCTGACTTGTTCCGAAGGCCGCCAAGCTGCTGCTGGTCGTGACTGGGGCTTCGGCGCTGACCCTTTCTCTCAGGCGTCGCAACCGTCGCCACTATCAACGGCATCCAGAGCAATGGTACCGCGAAGCATTTGTGCGTGTCGTGCTCCTCCATCCACCCATCCATCCATCCATCCATCTACTGAGTCTTTCATCGTGCATCCATGCTCGTTTCCTTGCCTCTATTTCCTCTCTTCACCGCCGAAGGTCTGCTCATTTTTTTCTCTCCCAGCATCGCCAACGATCAGGAGCATGTCACCGGCGGCTCGATGGCGTCGCAGATCTACTCCTCCAACATCGATGATAAGCCTTTCCACGAGGTGCGTCGCGTTGTCCGCTCCTTTCTCCCAAGCCTCTCCAATACTCCGTTTCCAATATTCGTTTGCCTTTCCTCGTCCTACCCTACCCTTCCTCTTCGTCCTTGGCGATTTGATTTGAATATATTCTGACGCTCCTCTCCGCAGCTCTACCTTTGGCCCTTCGCTTAAGCGGTCAAAGCCGGCGTCGTCTCTGTCATGTGCGGGTACAATAAGATCGACCAGACGCAGGCGTACCAGAATAGCAAGATCATGAATGGTGCGTTTAAGACTTTGGACTCGGTGTTCTCAGACGCTGAAATATTCCACAGGCATCGCAATTGTCGGTTGCAATGGGCTGGGGATCTGGTGTGTTTAGTCTGCCGCTCATTTTTCTGCGATTGACCAACTGCTTCCCAGAAACCGCCAGCTTCCCGTACCTCGTCGACCCGCTCCAGGCGATCACGAACCACACCCAATCTATCGACCCCACTGTCGAAATTGATGCTGTCCTTAACCACTTCAACCTCGCGCAGGTCGGCACCGTCGCCCAGCTCACCGACACCTGCCTCGTTTTGTCGGCGCAGACTCGGGCGAGGGATACATGGGTATCGACAACAACCAAGGCGACCGCAACAATATCACTCTCTTGCACGGCGGGAAGGCGCTCATCGCTGCCACCGCCGCTGCATGCTCCAATACAATTGTCATAACGCACACTGTTGGCTCTGTGACGGTGGAGGATTGGGTCGATAATCCGGGTGTTACGGCGGTGCTTCATGCTGGCGTGCCAGGGCAGGAGACCGGGAATGCGGTTGTGGATGTGCTGTTCTCGGATAGCCCGCAGGCAACGGACCCTTGTTGTGGGCATCTGCCGTATAAAATTGCAAAGGCGCGCGAGGATTCTCCGGCGGATGTTTTGTACACGAGCATCGACGGCACGCCACAGCGTCACGTACAAGGAGGAGCTGGGGATTGACTACCGGCGCGTTTATTCTTCCTGTTTCCTCTGCGATGTTAACGGAGTGCTAATCCACAGGTGGTTTGATATCAAGAATATCACCCCACGGTTCGAGTTCGGATTCGGGCTGAGCTACACCACCTTCGGGTACACCGGTCTCCCCTGACCCTCGACGAAAGCCCACTACCGTCGCGATACAGCCCCTGCAAATGCGTCTTCGACCGCAGTCACATCCAATAGCGTCGTCGCTACTCCGAGCGGCAACTGAACCGTGACCGCCTCCACTCCGGCTTCCACCATCACCCCTTCTGCATCCTCTCTCTCGGCGAACGTCTCCTCTGCCTCCGTTTCTGCTTCTGCGCCGGTCTCCGCCAACGCACCGAGCACCGTCAGCGCACCATTCGCAACATCCTGCGGCTTTTTCCCTCCCAATTTCTGAGTATAGTTGGGCACGACCAAATTTAGTACCTAGCTCAGGATTATAAGGTAAAAATTCAAAAATTCCGCGATTTCATATAAAAAGTGTGTAATTTTAGAATGTTGTTTAATTGTAAAAGCTGGGCTCATGTTAGGCAAATAAAACGAAATGGGTTCGGATCGAGTGTGTTATGAGACGATAGGAAAATCCAGCTTCAAAGTGAGCCTTCCTTCTCGGAAGGTCCGAACATGCTGTACTTGATGTTGGGTTGGATTCGATTATTTCAAGGTCTTCACGGGGTCATCGTAACTCGTACGAAGTGCGGATACGCACCGCGCGCAACCGATCCGATACTCTCTTGGAGGTGGGCTTGCTTGCATGTGTTGGGATGAAATGGGTTGCAAGGCAATAGGAAAACTCAACTTCATGTTAAACTTATATCTCGAACGTACATCTCCGATGTTAGGCTGGATCCAATTATTCCAAGCCCTTCGACAAGGTCGGCGCATGTGTCTGGCTTGTAATAGCGGATACCATATAATACAAAACTCGAACACAGGAAAAAAGTTGACGATAGCGAAGTGGCTCGGACCCGAGTCGAACAGGCATGGCCCACATAAATTTCTGAGTGATGACTCCACCCTTATGAAGTGTGGATGCGCACCGCGGGCAACCGAACCGGTGTAGGCTTGTCTGCTTGCATGGTTTCGATGGAATGTCCGGCTCGGCCATTGGAAAATTCAACTGCAACCTACTTATTTAAATTTTCCTCTCGGAAGTTCTGAATGCATTGGGGGTTGGGTTAGATTCAATAACTAAACTTCAATCAGTACCGGGGTCAGGAGTCCCAAAGAAAACAAAAAAGTGTCTATTTGCGCGATCTCAACACATGGCTCGGACCCGAGTCGAACGGGTGGGGTCCACGAAAATGCTTCCGACCGCAATACGAAGTGTGGATGTGCGCAGCACAACCGAGCCTTGTTCTCTCCGGTAATAGGCAAAGAGTGCATACGTGATGTTGAGGTTGGATCAAGGTTGAATTCGGTCACGGAGATGGTGGGAGATACTCGACGTCAATACCAAGCGTGATTCAACTGATATGACTGGAATCAAAACACGCAACACGTTATATCCTCCATGGGATCCAAATTATCAATAGTCCGACACCTCGTCGAAGAAGAGCATCTTGATCCAGGTGTGACACGAATCTTGCACTGACGAGACCTTTTTTCATACTTTTTAGAACCATTTTTACGTCTAGATAAGGCACGACGATTTGAGAAAGAGATCAACATGTTGCGGTTTGAACCACATTGCACGTGTTTGCTCTCCGCCCGGATTATTGCGCTGATGGGATCACATCGGCGCCTTGCATCAAATCGTCGGGTCGGACCCGCAGCCGCCATCTTGTCCTTCACATCAACGACGATCCGATGCCACTCTACCCACCGCGATGACGAGCTACTGGCATTAAAACGGGGCTCTCTTTCTCCCTCTCGCAGAACATGACCACTCTCGCCGATATCATCGCTGCCAACGCCGCCTGGGCGCCCTCCTACGTCCCCGTCGGCATCTTCGTCGGCGGCACCTCCGGCATCGGGCATGGCATCGCAGAGGCCTTCGCGCGGCACACCCACGGCCGCGCCCACATCGTCCTCGTCGGCCGTAACGAAGCCGCCGCGCGCACTATCCTTGCGCGTCTCCCTTCCTCAGGAGAAGTGTACACGCGCGAATTCATCTCCTGCGATCTCGCCCTCGTCGCAAACGCCAAACGCACGAGTGCCCAGCTCGCCGCGCGATTCTCCCGCGTCAATATTGTGTTCCTCACGGCCGGCGCCATATCCCTCAAGGGCTTCGACCCCACCTCCGAAAAGATCGACCGCCAGATGGCGTCGCTCTACTACTCCAAATGGGCGTTCATCGCGAGTCTGCTCCCATCCCTGCGCGCGGCGAGGGGGGCAGGCGAAGACGCGCGTGTCGCGGCGGTGCACACCGCCGGCCGGGGCATGCCGGTCGATTTGGGGGATTTGGGGCTAGAGGGGGCGCTGGGGAGAGGTATGAGGGGTGTGAGGAGCCTGGTGGGGCAATTGGCGAGTTATCAGGATTTGATGGCAGAGGTGTGTTATGCTCTCTCCCCTCTCTCCCCTCTTCTGATATATGTTTTAGGCCTTCGGCGAGCGGGATCCCACTATCACATTCACCCACACATTCCCCGGCTCCGTCGACACGCCCATTCTCCGGGCCTCGCCCTCGCTCGCGCTCCGCATCGCACACTACGTCCGCCTCGCGCTGCACATACGCGGCGAGATGAGTATTGGCGAGTGTGGGGAGCGGCAGTTGTATGGACTGTTGAATGTGAGTGCTTGAGCTTCTTCCGCTTCGCATTAATTCGCACCGTCTGCATCCCTCTTTTCCGCACCTGTTTTTTCCCATTCCCCTCCAGTTGTTTTATTTCTGGCTCGCTCCCCCTCATCAGCGGAGATCTCTATCATCTTCATCGTGTCTTGTTGCGTCGTTCTTCCTCGCGTTTCGTTCCTGCCATTTTCTTTCTTTACAGGTTTCCTTGCTTCACTTTCTCCCCTCCCCTCACGTCTACGTATTATCTCTCTCTGCTTCTTTCGCTTCAGGCTTGCTCCACCCAGCCCGCGCGCACGTTCCGTCTCTGGCAACTTTACCTTTCCTCCCTCTTTATTGCTATGGATGATTCTCGTTCGTTTGAACGCTGAATTCTTGCATGCTCCAAATCATTTCATCGCCCAAGTTCTCTTCTTATTAGCGCTCTTCTTTTTCGTCGTCCCATTCTTTCAGTTATTCATTCCCGCACCTTTGTAATCCTTTCCAAATCGTGTCTTGTTTCTCCGTGTCCGATAGCGTGTTTCTTCTCTCTCCCATCCTATGCTGCTACGTATCCGTGTCTTCATCTTTTTTTGCTCGCGATTCTATTCCCTTCCTTTCCCTCACCTTCATCCCCGCTCCGTCCTTTTCTGCGCCCCTTTCTCCAGTCTCTTATACCTGCACTTTGCTCTATCTCCTACCGCGACATAATTCCGGTCTCCCTCCCCTCCTTTCCCTGTTTCTTTTCTCAGAGTCATACCCAACTCTGATCATTTTCCTTCGCTTGTCCTGTTGATCGATGTACCCTTCATCGCCGTTTTCCTCTAGTTCGATTTACTGACACCTCACATAGGCACCCCCCGGCGGCTCACGCACGGGCGGCGACGGCGCCCCCCTCCCCGCAGCCGGGGTGGACTATCCCACCTGGGCGGACGCGAGGGAGAAGCTGTGGGTGTTTAGTGGGCGGGTTGTGGACGGGGTTAAGGTCTGACTGAGTTTGAATTTCGGGAAGACGGGAGAAGGTGTTGTGTAATCATAAGCGTTTGCTCTCCTATCTTATTCTTCTATTTCACTTGATCTCGGGTGTACTGGTCGCAGTGATTGAACTTGGGTGCTGGTCTCCGGCGTCTTCGCTGTGCGTTTGTGATATCTCAAATCCCTGATTGTGAGCCACCGAAACACTCAACGACTACAAATTAAACACCCAGCCTTCCAGTCCGTTGTTGTAATTCTCCATATTTTGCATTGAAAACAATGTGATCTCGCGGTGGAAATCCAAACGCCGGGGTATGACTGTCCACCCGCCCATTCTGAGTGATCTGGGAAGAATCACCCAAGAAGTAACAGTGGAATTACGCCATAGGTCACCTCATCTTGTGCAGTATACTTAGATTCTATCCAACACATACCGACACACATTCAAAGGGAGACGGCTCGGTTGCGCGCGGTGCGCATCCGCACTTTGTATTGTGTGAAGAGAAAATATGTGGACTAAACCCGTTCGACTCGGGTCCGAGCCATGATGATTATCCGGACTGTTTTTTGGCTGCTACATTCTTCGTCTGAACAACATATCGAGTTCAACCCAGCCCCAAGTTCATTCAGATCTTCCGCGCTGATGTGACCTTGCAAATATATTTCCCACTCGCCCTACAATATATGTGACTTCCAATGTTGGGTGATGGGCGAGCATGGCCGATGCGTCGGGTGAAACATCGATGTGTGGGATGGCGTGGTTGCGTGCAGCTAGGCGCGGTCTCTCAGCGTCGTCGCCGAAGCGGTAGAGGTGCGTTTGGAGGCGGACTGCGATCACCGCGGCAGGGGAGCGAGTGAACGGCGTGTGCGAGTTTGTTGTCGCTGGTTTGGAGCTAGGGTGCGCGCCGGGAAGGTGTCGAGCGCGTGGACGCCATACAGCATCGCGCACGCTATAGCGCCTGTGCAGCAAGCAAGCGGCGCTGTTACTTAGTCTGGGTGCATGTTTTTTAAATTACGTTAGCAAAATGAAAGAGAAAGAAGAAGTAAGAACGCACCTTCCCGCACGGTGGGTGGTATATGTGCGGTTCGCGTTGGAAGCCGTACTGAAGCCGTTGATGGCAATTTGATGGCCTTGACTTATTTGTTCGGTGAATTGCCGGCAACAATGCCGCCGATTATGCCACGGTTCCCATCAATCGCATATCCCGGATGCTCTCAGATTTATATGACACTCCGATCATCAATTTTGAACGTGTATGAATGGGCTGGGATTTTGGAGTTTTCGGCATCTCCTCCGTGGGAACCCGAGTCGTCGCAGTCTGTCCGCGGTGGGCACAATGTCCTTTTTTATCGGGCTCCAGCAGGCCGTACACCCTAGGAACATGTAGTGGGGCAACGAAGGAGAATGAAGGCAAGAAAGAGAATCTCGCAGGATTTACCATCTTTACCCCGTGTGGCCTAGAAATTCAGAACCACGACGATGCCAAAATTGCAAGCCAGCAAGATTGTACGCGAGAAAGAGGCTGCCGGTGAATGACTAGGAGCTCACAGCTGTCCATTACACGAGAGAATAAACCTGACCTTTTTTGACAAATGACCCGTGAATTGAAGAACAAAATTGCGATCGATAACCACTGGTAGACTGCGGCATTTCGCTTGAAGCAACCAGATAACGGAGGATGAAGCACTGAAACTGAACCTGATGGGCGACCGCCGCCGAAATATCCACGCGAATGGGTGGTGAAACAGTCAGATGAAGGCAAGGTTTTAATTCCCAAGTTTACTAACTAGCATATGCAACAGACGACAAAAACAGACGAAGAAGTAAATAAAAAATGTAAAGTACGAGTTATGCCGTGTGAAGCATCGGCTTCCCCCCAAGTCACATTATATGTGTTTTTTTGTTCCCAATCAACCGTTGTTTAAGATTTTGCTCGTTGGGCAGTGCAAATCACTTTGTAGAGGCAGCACAAGGACTTGGCTCGGTCGGACCGAGTCGAATAGGTTATAGTGCGCATAAATTATTTAGGATCACATTGCCGTGCGCAATCGAGCCTCCATCGCTCGCTCGCGTGTGTTCAATGAGATAGACGGCAGGACGATGAACTACCACCAGTCAAAGATGAGTAACAAAACAGCGCAATGGCCTGATGGCTCGGACTCGAGCCGAACGGGCGAGGGTCCACGTAATGAGAACACACATTTACGAAGTGTGGAGTGCACCGCGCGCAACCGAGTCCCCTTCCCTTCGCTGCGGGGATCCAGTTACTTCGATTTCTTCGAGGCGACCTGGCGGTAAAGCATGGAGCAAAAATATTTCCCCGAGGTCTAATCCGATCCCGGAAGCTAAGTTCAGTGTATCGATGATACCTCATGCGAGACTCAGAACGGAGCGGAAAAATTGTGTGGACAAGATAATTCATAGCTCAGACCAGAGTCGAACGGCATGTTCCGCCTATTGTTGACACCATACCGCGCCAGAGTATTGTTCCTCCCGTTGGTATAGGCTTTCTTGCACGATTGCGATGGAATAAAGTGTTGATTCTAGGCCACAAGAGTACATATATTAATATATCTCCACATTCCATCTCGGAGCTTGGATCTTATGCCTTCTTCTAACTTGTTGTTCCGGACTAAGAATGGAGTGAGAAATGATTGTCGATTCCTCATGGCCCGGACCCGAGTCGAACGGGTGGGTACCAAAGTACCGCTTCTGGCATCACGAAATGTGGATGCGCGCTGCACGCAGCAGAGCCGTGTTACCTCTTGGGAGGGCTCGCCCAAGAGTGCTCGACTGGAGTCTACTTGAGGGAGAGAGGAAAACTTAACTTCGCGTTAAATCTTCCTCTCGGAAGCTTTAAGAGCACTGGGCGTTGGGTTGGATTCAATCCCTAAAAGTCAAGGTCGCCATATCAGGACCGGGTTCCGGAATCCCAAATAAAAATTTCCTCGATTTCAGTAAGTACATCGCTCGGACCCGAGTCGAACGGGTGTGGTCCGCATAAATCAGCGGCGATGAGCTTTCCACAAATAGCGGAGGTGCGCGGCGCGACCGAGCCTTGTGCTCTTCAGTTCTAAGCGGCATATGCTGACGCGCAATGTGGTGTAGATAGACATATAAACGATCCTGGCGATAAGCCAATAGTGTAGCCGCCACGTCTAGTAGGTTGAATCAAGCTTGAAGTAGGATTCGATCATGGGGATGGTGGGATAGTCGGCGGCAAGACTCGGAGTGGTTGAACCGACTGGAGTAAGAGAATGGCACACAACATAGTATATATATGTCATCTGTGGAATTCAAACTTTTACGTGTTCGACACTCGATTGAAAACGGCTTAAATCAGGCTCAGAGCATCTTGGTCCAAGTGTACTGTGAGTCTTGCACTCACGGAGCCTTTCCCATCCTTTTTAGTACCGGTGTTATAATACCCGAGTCGGACGATTTGAGAAAGATATAAAGGTGTTCCGCCATTCCGAACCAGCACATGTTTACGAGTATTCGGTTGATAGGATCATACCGGCGTGGGGTCGGACCCGCAGCCGCCGTCTTGTCCTTCACCTCGACGACGATCCGATGCGACTCTGGCCACAGGGATGACGAGCCACTTGCTTTGGACCCAGGCTCCGCTCACAGAACATGGCCACCCTCGCCAGCATCATCGCCGCCAACGCCGGGGTCTGGGCGTCTTCCTATATCCCCGTGGGTATCTTCGTCGGCGGCACCTCCGGCATCGGGCTGGGCATCGCAGACGCCTTCGCGCGGCACACCCACGGCCGCGCGCATATCGTTCTTGTCGGCCGGAACGAGGCCGCCGCCCGCGCTATCCTCGCGCGCATCCCCACTCCCAAATCCACCCCAGGAGAAGTGTAAACACACGAGTTCGTCCACTGCGACCTGTCCCTCGTCGCGAACGCCAAACGCACGAGCGCCCAGCTCCCTGCGCGCTTCTCCCGTGTCCACCTTGTGCTCCTCACGGCCGGCGTCATCAGCCTCAAAGGCTGTGACCCCCCGCCCGAGGGTATCGACCGCCCGATGGCGTCCCTGTACTACTCCAATGGGCCTTTATCGACGGGCTGCTGCCTTTGCTGCGCACCGCAAATTGCTGCGCACCGCAAAGGAGGTGTGGGAGGACGCAAGGGTGGCGGCCGTGCCCACCGCGGGGCGGGGCATATTTGTGGATTTGGAAGATCTAGGGCTGAAGGAGGCGATGGAGAACGGCGTGCGGGGCGTGAAGAGCTTGGTGGGGCAGCTAGCGAGTTATCGGGATTTGATGGCGGAGGTGCGTGCGCTCTCCTTCTTTTCTCCCTTCATCCCTTATCCTTCCTCGGCTGATTAAATGCATAGGGCTTCGGTGCCCAACCCCCGAACACCGGCATCACATCCATACACACACCTTCCCGGGCTCCGTTAACACGCCCATCCTCCCTGCCTCGCCGTCCCTTGTGCTGCGCATCGCGCACTACATCCGCCTCGCGCGGCGCATACGGGGAGAGAGGAGCATCGAGGAGTGTGAGGAGAGGCAGTTGTAGGGGCTGTTGAATGTAAGTGCATTTAGATGTTTTCAAATTACCTTTTCGTTCGTTCTCCGAGTTCAATTTTTTCATCTTCCAAATCCTCCCGTCACCCAAGTTCTCTTCTTATCAGCGCTCTCCTTTTTCGCTGTGCTATTATTTCATTTCTTCCTTCCCTGACCCTTATTTTTTCTTCCTTTTCCGACTCGTGTCTTCGTCTCCCCACGTTATATTCTCGCCTTCAAGCCTGCCCCAAGCGCGCGTTTCTTCTTCCCCTCCCGTTTGTTTCGTGGCTGCTACATCATGATGTCCCGTGTCTTTCCCTTTCCGTCTCTCTTGCTTGCGTGCGATTCTCCCTTCCTTCCGTCCCGAAATTCTCCCTCGTTTCTGTTCCTTTCTGCAGCCCATTGTTCCTAATTATCCTTCAACTTGTTATACCCTCGCGTCGCCTCCCCACACGCTCCCTTTCGAATTCATTTCATTCTGCCATGCCCACCCGCCTCATCTGCGGGTTCTTTTTTTCTTTTCCACACGCTCCTACACACCCTTTCAAAATTCGTTCTACGCTCTGCGCCGCAGCGTCCGGCGGTGTGTTGCGTCGTTGTAAATTCCTCCCCACGTCGATCTGATTCATGATTATCGTTCTGGTCTCCCTCCTTGCGATATGCTCTGATATCGCTAGCGCTTCCCTACAGCTTTTCATTGCCGCTTTCATTGCCTGTTTCCCAGTCCCCGCCATCATTTTTTTCTCCTTCTCTGCCTCAAACTCATTCTCTCCCTCCACAGGCCCCCGCAGACAGCTCGCGCACGAGCGGCGACGGTGCTTCCCTCCCTGCGGCCGGCGCGGGCGACCCCACCTGAGCGGAGGCGAGGGAGAAGCTGTGGGCGTTTAGTGAGGGCGTTGTGTGTGGCGTGGGGATTTGATGTGTGAGTTGTGCTTTGGAGATGGGAGGCGAGAGACGGGGACGCGAGGCGAGGCGAGGAGTCGTGTAATCGTACGCATCTTCTCTCGCCTTATCTCTTTATTTCATTTGATCTCGGGCCCTACATGTGGTTGCAACGGTTGAGCTCGAGCGCAGGTCTCCGGCGTCTTCGCTGTACGTTCGTGGTATCTCGAATCCACGATTGTGAGCCACCGAAACACCCATTGACTACAAATTAAGTATCCAGCCCCCAGTCGGCTCCTGTAATTCTCCACATTTTGCATTGAGAACAATATGCTCTCGCGGTGGAAATCAAAACGCCGGGGTAAATATGATTGTCCGTCCACCCTCCCATTCTGAATGATCTAGGAAGAGTCGCCCAAGAAGTAACAGATTACGCAATAGGACATCCCATCTCGTGCAGTATACTTTCATTCTATCCAACATACACCGACGCACATTAGAGAGCTTGTGCAAAAGCTGCATGCGGCTCCCAAAGCCGCACACGGCACTATACTTTTTTTGCTCCTGAGCATCACTAGGAGTGTTGAATAGCACCCTCTGGCCACCAGAGTGAAAAAAAAAGCCACATGCGGTGAGTTTGCGCGCCCAAAAGTCGCATACGGCTTTGCGCAAGCTCTCTATTCAAAGGGAGATGGCTTAGTTGCACGTGGTGCACATCCGCACATTGTATTGCGTGAAGAGAAAATATCTGGACTAAACCCGTTCGACTCGGGTCCGAGCCATGATGGTTATCCGGACTTTTTTTTGGCTGCTACATTCTTGGTCTGAACGTATCGAGTCCAACCCAACCCCAAGTTCATTCAGATCTTCCGCGCTGATGTAACCTTGGAAATGTATTTCCCACTCGCCCTACAATATATATGACTTCCAACGTTGGGTGATGGGCGAGCGTGGGCGATGCGCCGGGTGAAACATCGATGGGTGGGATGGCGTGGTTGCGTGCAGCTAGGCGCGGTCTCTCAGCGTCGTCGCCGAAGCGGTAGAGGTGCGTTTGAAGGCGGGCTGCGATCACCGCGGCAGGGAAGCGAATGAACGGTGTGTACGAGTTGGTTTGTCGCTGGTTCGGCACTAGGGCGTGCGCTGGGAAGCACTGCATTCAGGCCCCCCGTAGACTGACCTGGGTCTACCTTAGTCTACCTCAGTCTACCCGGGTAGACAGAGGGTAGACTGTCTGTCTACCTGGGTAGGACCTCAGTCTTCCCTCTGTCTACCTGGGTAGACTGAGGTAGACTAAGGTAGACATAGGTCAGTCTACGGGGGGTCTGAACGCAGTGAAGGTGTCGAGCGCGTGGACGTCATACAGCATCGCGCATGCTATAGCGCCCGCGCGAAAGAAGAAGAACGCACCTTCCCGCACGGTGGGTGGTATATGTGCGGTTCGCGCTGGAAGCCGTATTGAAACCGTTGATGGCAATTTGATGGCCTTGACTTATTTGTTTGGTGAATTGCCACCAACAATGCCGCCGATTATGCCACGGTTCCCATCAACCTCATATCCCGGATGCTCTCAGATTTGTATGACACTCTGATCATCAGTTTGAATCTATATGAATGGGCGCCTGGGATTCTGGAGTTTTCGGTATCTCCTCCGTGGGAACCCGAGTCGTCGCAGTTTGTCCGCGGTGGGCACAATGTCCTTTTTTATCGGGCTCCAGCAGGCCCGCTCCACGGGTGTGCATATATCGCCGATACCGGAAAACTTTCGGCGTAGTGCTCTCGATCGTTGCCCTCGTTGGCGTGACGCTGCGATGTACTTCTCACTGAGTGTGACACTGCCGGAGTGACTGGAAGAGCTGTACTTGCCAAGGACCAAAGGAGACTCTCTTTCTCCATTTCTTGCTCATTCACCATCGTCTCCTGCTCAGACGGTGGCGGCTGGCGAGAGGTGGGCTTGAAGCTCGATGAAATAGGGGACTTGGTTCAACACACCGAGCAAAGACATCCTGCTGCTGAGAGACTGTGAGCAAACCGTGAGGGGAAATGATTGGAGTGATCGGCCGGTCCGGGCCGGAGCTTGACCTGTCGACTCTGATTCTACTGTGACCTGGCAAGGCGCTCGATCGCGACCCGGGCGCATGTCCCATGTATGAGGCCGCGCATCTCATCGACATCTCTACGGCGACAAATGCAGGGTCCAGATGGTCTTCCCCGGCGCTGTTTCTCCGACGCTGTAGTACCTCAACGGTCCGTCGCTTGCGCACTCACACGGCTGCTATATTCACGTTCGCGGGCATAGCACTTCCGTCCAGCCCGTCGTGACCTCCTCGTGCGCGGCCGTCACGAACATCTTCGACATCAAGTCCTGAGCGACAACCTCTGGGCCCCCCAAGCTGGGCAAAGAGGTGGAGTTAGATGGACGCGCGGCGTCTGCAGGGCCGAAGTACCGCACGTGAAAGACCTCCCCGAGCGCGATGTCTAACGCTTTCTAATGTGCGAAACCCGCTGCTGAGATATCTGTGGCCGCATGGGACTTATTCAAGAAACGGGATCTCGTTGTGCTAGATTCATGAGTGCGTAATCCCGTCCTGTCTCGTCTGCATCCGCTGATGCCATTCACGCCATCTCACGACGCATTCCACAAACCCGGCCCTGCATCAGCGGAGGACCTGGATGTATCTGGATTAACGTGCGCGACCTCGCGCATGTGAAGGCGCTGCAGAGCCTGGAGGCTGGCAGCGAGCGTAATATTCCTGCCTTCCTCTCCCGTCTGTCTTTTCTTACTTGATCTATCTTAGGCATATGTCATGGATGTATGGTGCCCATACAATGTGAGTGAGCTTACATTCTCCGACGTGGCGTGAGCATGGTCCACTGAATATACTGCGTATCACTCCCGCGAAGCATAATATGCGAGTACTTCGAGAGTCTTCACCAACTAGCCATGCCGCCACAGCGACCTACTACATCTTGCAGCCTCACGCAGCGCTCGCTCCGACGTCGTGGTGCGCTGCGACGCCGCTGCCTATGCCAGTCACCTACGGTGTCTTCTGTCATGTCTTCCACAAAGCCGTATATGCTCGGGATGTATTATCCTCCAGCTTTCACGAATCCCATGAGCTCGTCGAGGTTAGCCGAGGCTCGAGATATCTCGGTCCAGAACCTGTCAAAATGCAGTGAGTCCTACAAAATTTCTCAGTACTGGGACGAAACAGGGCCCTTTACTAGCAGTACTATCCCAACCCACATTTTTCCGGAACTTCAAGTCGAACCTCGACACCGTCTCGACCGCTTGCCGATATTCATTTTTCCTTTTCCAATCTTCTAATGGGTACGATCATCAGCGAGACGGTCCCGCTGCCATTTGAATTTGAAGCTAGCCATTTACGCCGCCTCCTGTCCCCGGTCCTGCATCTGCCCCCCGAAGCCGTAAAATTCCGTTCCGACTGTCATGAATCTCGTGAGCTCGTGAAATGCATCTATCTGTCTATCCAGGTTTTTACGTTTTCCCTGCCGGAATATCGCTTTGAATCTCGACACTATATTGTTTCGACTTCGCTTGCCATGTTCATTTATCCTTCTCCAATCCTCTAGGTACGATCATCAGCGCGAGACGGACATATCAGAGCCATTATGTTTGCGCCCTCTTCCTAGTTTTGTTCCGCTCAGTGTGTGCCTAGCCGTCTAGGGTCAAATTGAGGCTTTCTCCATTAAACTCACAAACATCCTCTCCAATCGTTTAGGTACGATTACCGAGCCTTGCATTGTTTGCTTCAGATCAGTGCGCATCTATCCATCTAGGTCAAATCGAAATTTCAGGGTCCTGAATCCACCAAACGCATTCGGTGAAACGTCCCTCCGGCGACGCTTAAATAGCACAAGGAATCTCGCGAAACTATCGCCAACTTCCAGTATACATTCCTCCACTCATGCGTCGCGCCTTCTCCCTCATCCTGCCTTGCATTTTGGTGCCATCCGGTGCAATTGCCACGATAGGTCCCAAACTTAGACCGCGATCCACCTTCAGCATGAGCCAACTCATCGACGTTCATGGGGCGCATGCGTATGTTCCCGCGGGGCCAGGGGACTTTAGAGGACCTTGCCCCGCATTGAACTCAATGGCGAACCACAACTATATTCCGCACAACGGTATAGTGACCTGGGAACAAATTCTTAATGGCTCCTTAGCATGTGAGGACCCCTCATCTCTTCCTCGATCGTTGGCTGAATAAGGTTGCAGGTTTCGGCGCGGGCCCTGCCTTCGATGCCCTCGCGATTGCTCTCGGAATGTACGGTGCCAACCTCCTGGCCCCGCCGGACTTTCCGTTGTCGATAGGAGAGATGCCGCCTGCGGGAATAGTGGGCGGGATTCTTGGTGCGCTGCGCTGTACATCCCGTTGTGTCATGAGCTTACGTGAAATACAGCGCCCCCGTCTGGGTTAACGAACACGCACAACCAGTTTGAAGTCGATGCGTCTGTGACTAGATGTGATTTGTACGAGTGGTACGTATGCGTAGCTTCATCGCCAATGATTTTTTCCGTATTGAGACTGTGGAAGCGGCGATGCCCACACTGTGCAAGTACCACTGCTACAAAATGTCCTCGATATGTACACTGCGGATCCCGATCCCGCGCACAAGGAAGCTATCATGGAAACCCAACATGCAAACCGCATCAACCACTCAATCGCGAATAATCCATATTTCTTCTTCGGACCTATAGAATTGGTGAGCTCCCAATCATGTGATTATACCCTCCACCGATTACTTTGCACAGGTCATTGGATCCGGCGCCCCCCTCCTTATCCCTGCTCTTTTCGCCAATCATAGCGCCGAATTCCCGGATGGATACATTTCTACCGATGCGCTCATGTCTATCTACGGGGGCCATCGTTATCCCAATGGAACGCTCTACTGGACCCGTGGAACCGAACGTATTCCGGAGAATTTCTATCGAAACCCAGGCTGGGACGCTGAGGACTTTGTCCCATATTTTGTCGACATGTGGACGAAGTACCCGCAGACATTCATTATGGGCGGAAACACTGGCACAGTGAACTCCTTCGTACCCCTCGACGTTGCGAATTTTACCAATGGGGTTTACAACGCGGAAATGTTGCTCCAGGGCAACAATTTGGCGTGTTTCTTGTATCAAACGACACAGTTGTTGGTACCGAGCCAGCTGGCTACCGCGGAACTGTTTGTGCAGGTTGTGCTTGGACTTATCAGCTCTATTGGATTCAACATAGCGCAACTCGCCTGTCCGCAGCTTGAGGCGGTCAAACTGGAGCAGCTCGATCAATATCCGGGTTGGGTCAGATCCAAGAAGAGTATGTAAAGCGTGTATGGTTACATTTGATATACGTAGTCCTTGTGTCCCTTACGACTTCTCTTTATTCAGGTACTTGTGTCCATTATGATGAATGTATGTACGTGCGGTACCGTCATATTATCGAATTTGCTTGTTATTTATGAAGACTTTCACTCAGTGAGAGCTTGAAGAGCTGACCTCGTGGAAACCGAGATGATTATGAGTGGGGGACGGTTACAATTTCCTCAATTTCAGCTTGACTTTGTGGAGCGTGATACTCCCGTTCCCGTGGATCCCGTCGACAACGCTGGACTAGCTTGGCGAATTTTGATGATTTTCACATAGTCAAAGGAGCTCTCCACAGGAAGTGGCAATGATCGAGTTCATGGGTTCCTTCTTCAGTCTCGGTTTGAGAAGTACTCACCGAAACTGTAGCGGCGATTGAAATTACTCTTGGCACGGTGTTCCTATTCAATAAGGTGTCTCTCAAGGACATTAATCAGCAAACTGTCCTTATCACAGCGCAGTCTTTGCGCAACGTCCAATCCTCATCTGTGGTTCGAGCAGCAATACCGATGTACCAGTGATGCTCCCGCACATACTGTACAAGTTCATTCAATTCAGCGGTCACACGTCACGCACCCCCTGTGCCGCGATGAATTTGGGTCTTGGTCACGGGTCATGGTGCCCAGTGCCGAATGTAAAATGTGTGACATTGGAGCTAAATCTCCCGTGGAGGTGCAAAAGAGGCAGAATTTTCGAAATTTTTTGTCTTAAATGCCAAATTTTTGGAGGTGTCACTCCAAAATTTATTGGTTGCCATAGTACCGAATCGGTATTGTGGCTCACGGGTCACAACCCGTGCCAAATTGAATGGAATTGTACAGTATTCAATATCTTCAATGTCCCCATCCAACTCCGGAAAGGTTCTCCTGTGTCTGAGCCAGCGAGACAGTCGTGACCACAAGAAACATCATCCCTCTCCAGCTGCGCACTCAATCCCAGGCCAATACCAACAAGCCTGACTGGACGGAGACCTGTCATGTGACAGCACCACGAACAGGCCTCATTGTGTGCACCCCGACATGGCATGGAGCCTGTCATCACCATGTTTGATGGCCCTGCACGGTCTGGCAGGCATATGAAGCGACCTAAAACATCAGGCAGAAAATCGGTGCAGATCCACGCATAGCATCGAGTTTTAATGGCTGCTGATAGACATAATTCAATGCAGGTGGCACCAGAGAGACAGTGGAGAACCTCTCAGCCTCTTTGAGCTGGTATTAACTGAGGAAAGGGGGTCTCAGGCTCAGGAGGTCTGAATCAGTCACACAGACCCAGGAATGGTGTAAAAGCAGAAGGTGAGGCTCATGGTCTCTGTGTAAAACATCCTAATGTGACTACTAACACCATCACAATGGAGCATCCAACTTGCAATGGGTGTAGCTGCTGCAACTCTTGGAATATACACAGCAAGCCAATGCTGAAACGGTGTGATGGGTTGAAACAGTGCAACCATTTAAATGCATAGCAAGTGGAAACACCACGTAGTGTTTCCATGGTGTACACAGCAATTAAAAACACCATGTAGTGTTTTGATGGTACCAGGGTTTCAGCTGGTCTGAAACCCATTGTTCAACATAGTACTTTGGTTGTATTTATACCCATTGTTCTTGAGGTATAAAAAGCCTCATGAACTTGCCAATAAATCATCTTGTTTTCCATACTTTTGTCCCCACCTTTCTACATTATATTCTACAGCGACTGCAGTTACCTTTGCTGTTGTGCATTCACTGTTGCGCATTCATGGTATGTTGTGTTGTTGTGTTGTAGACATCTGTTGATGTTTTCTGCAGAGTGCCTCAATCAAATGATGCCTGTTGCTGAACTGTTCCATTCAAATTGACAGGGGGTGTGACACATTGAATGATGTGCTCCGAACTAAGCCCAATTATCACCCAAATACAACCCCAAGTCTTTCCGAAATAGCAGTGACACCTACGGAAATAAGACAGGGATTGGAAATAGGCCAATCAGAGAGCACAAGAACCAAGATTCAGACGAGTGAGTCTCTCTGCAGGTCCTAACAGTAGGTTGAAGGGAAGGTATAAGATTCCCCTAGGAAGATGGACCTTCACTACAAGATATCATCAGGGATTGGCCTGAGAGGTAATTGAGCAATGGAAATAAGATGTTTAAAAGCTTCACAGCTTATGAGACAAGCAAGTGTTGTGTGTGGTGGTGGTGGTGGTGGTGGTGGTGGTGGTGTCCAAAAATGAGCAGGGGATCTCAAAGAGGTTGATGATAAAAAATTCCAGATAAAGCTTATTTCCCAGAAGACTCGGAGATGATGGCAATGATGATGGCAATGACAATGAATGATAAATGATGTTGATGAATGATGAATGATGGTGATGACAATGACAATAGACAATGACAATGATAATAAACAATTCAATTTCCAGACACTAGGTAGCCTCAATCACATCCGAGATGTTTCCAATAACCAAATCCTTATTTCCAACTAAGGTTTCCCAATGTTAAAGTCCAACAACAATACACACTGCGCCAACCCCAGAAATAACCCAATTGCAAGTGTTCAGCCTATGAATACACAGGTGATTCTGTACCCTACTTGAAACAATGTCCTGACTACTTATACAAACCCCAAAATTATATGCCAGTCCACAAACGAAACAGAAATTAGTAAATTCACCCAAGTTCCCCTTCCTTAGCCGCTCATCCGTCAGAAGGCTTCCCACGAGTGTATTGCCATTGGCCAGTGTACAGGTTGATCCTGATGTCTGACCGGGCAGCACTGGTCATCCTAGGGGTTTGAAACCCTCAGTCTCTTTGCTGACTGATATTGAGTTCTCCACCTTATTTCCAGTTGTCCCTGGTCCTCTCCCATCACTCCTGAGCATCAGATCACATTCCCCTGGCCTCCAGCTCCTCGTAGATACCCATAGTGAGACTTGTCCCAGAAAGGGTTCTTATTTTCCCAACTCTGCTTACTCAGAATAAGAACAATCCCATCAGATTGCCTTAGCCGACCTTCGCTTATCCCAGAACTTCATTGGAATATACATCCCCAGGCCCCTAATATCTATCACATGGAAGGCGCACAGCTCGTTGGTGCAGAAATGAGACTATTTCCACATGCCCCTGTCACAAGTACATCCGGCCTATTCCATTGTGCAGGAATAAAACCAGAAATAGTCCCTTAAGAGGTTTGTGGGCTACACATTCCTCTATAGTTTTCAAGGCAAGCACTGCCAGTCCACAGGGTAGTTCCCTACCCCTTGTACTTGCTACTCTGTGATCATGACAAAGCCAGTTATACCGAGACCGTATACCAGCTCTTGAAATAAGCCTATTCTGTAATCAGACTATTCCAAAACACAAAAAGTGCGGTGTTCTGGTTGATGAGCCGGCAATTTGTCTAGTGGTGAAATCAGCAAAAAACAGGCTGATTTTGCGATTTTCTGAATATTCACGGGAGTAGGTTGAAACACCGAGGAGTTCACGGACACGTGGGTGATGGGAACAGCACGCAACTGGTCTGTGGCATGTCGAGAAGGAGACATGTTGGAAGGAAATGGGAACAAGTTTCATCGACAATGGTTTCTAGGTAAACAATAGCTGTTTGTGATTGGCTGTGCAGACCAAACAGTGTAGATATAAAAGCTCAATGTAAACTCGATGAAAAAGAATATACTCCACCTTTCACCCCCCTCTTAGTTCGGTTTCTCTGGTTTTTGTTTTAGTGGACACATCAAAAGTCAAGCCCTGGCACCAGAACCCTGCCCAATTATGGATTGTCGCATGCCTTACACGGCCTGACCCGTGGCAGGAGCGTCCTGGTTTTTGCTGGCAAGACTAGCAGTCCTGCTGCAGGGTCTTATGCCCCTGTTCTGGTTTCTTGCATGGTTTTCGTTGGACGATATGGATTGGATTTTGGCTGGATTTGGGTTTGGGTTGGACATGTTGGTGTGGTGGATTCAGAAGAGATGTTGGAAGGAGAATCAATGGAGGAGGTTTGAAGGGTTGCACACCACACTTGGTGGTGCACTGGCCATGCCGCATTACCATCAATATTTTATTCGAGCTCTTATGCACCGGCATTCAACGTTGATCACCTGGATTGCAGCGTGTGCATACTTCGCATGGAGCCCCAACCTCGTGCACATTGGATTTTTGGTTGTATGTGGTGTTGTTGGTTGGATTACCATCTTCGCCCATGCTCCGTATCCCCGCACTTCATGGTATAGTCAGATTCCAGACAGTTCACTGGTTTAATTCATTTCACTCCAAATTACCTGAACACCCGTGAACATGGCAGCAGCACGAATGACAAACATGATCAGGGTCGCCACAACCCGAACTATGTTGAGAGAATCAGCCCGATAAGCCATGTTCCGGCTCAATCGACGCGTCCTCGATGGGACTCCCTTTCGGAGATTTGGTCTCGTGATCGCTAGCACATCAAGGCCATGCTGGCGCCAGCGCCGCTTTCCTCAGTTGTTGTCACTACATGCACATCTGAGGTATGGACTCTATATATATTGCTCACACACTGTACTTGCTGTTGGACTAGAACCGTACTAATGTCCATTTCTTATTAGGTACAGTTTATTCCCAATATAGTCGATGACAGTCGTTGTCACTACGTGCACGTCCGAGAACCGTACTAATGTCCGTTTCTTATTAAACTACCTTCCAGCTGCCATACACAGACTCATAGGATCAGGTTTACCGCTCACATACAATTTATTTTCCCTGTAGTTATAATAGAGAGGTTGTGCAAAATCCGCATGAGCCGCATGCAGATTTTTGGCAATGTGCACGGCTGCACAAGAAACTGAAGCATTTGAGGGTGTATCCATGTGGATTTCGAGGATATATAGGTAAATTAGGTGGTATGCAATACATTGAACCACTTGCCAAATGTAACCTGCCTCATTTTGACGTCATTATTTGGCTTCGTCACAGCTGCTGTGCGGCTATGGTCGAGATGTTCCCGTAAAAGCAACGTAGAAGGCCATTTGCCACGCTTCCTGCATCTGATGCCGGAATCAACACCAACGGCATTCCAAGCACAGTATGTAAGGTTTGCATATGTCATACATAGAGAAACAAAAGCCGCACAGTTCTGCATGCGGCTTTGCACAACGCAAAAAAGCCGCATGCGGCTCACACGGCTTTTGCACAACCTCTCTAATATCCATTTCCCAACTTCACAGGTTGCCGTAGCGAAGCGCAGGCACATCTTGTACAATGTGAATTAGACCGCAGGCCATGCAATACAATTCGATGAAACACAGCCATGCATAGACATGTACCACCAACAAAAATAGACTCATATGTTAATAGTACTCCAGATTTTCTACTGACAGCGGCAGATGGATTTTCCCCTCCACGATGGGTACCGCAATGATGCCTGGAATTTTCCAGCTCACCGACTGATCCACGAGGGAGAACTTGAAATGCCGCAAGAACACCGACAGAACTATTTCTGTGGAGTTTCAGCACAGTTATCATAGATGAATGAACCTGTAAATACGTACTGATCTCGAGTATTGCGAATTGGAATCCACTAGGCGAGTGTCTTGTCAGAAAGTTGCGAGAGAAAAAAAGAGAACGCACATGCAACTACGTTCGCCGCCAATAAAGGTCATCGTATTGCCATAGATGCCAGAAATCTTCTCCATCTGATCGCCTGCTTTCCCATTTTGCCAACGCTCGGGTTTGAATTCGAGAGCGTCACCACCCCAAATACGCCGATTGTGATTCGCAGCACCGACGACAATGTAAACCGTTGTGCCCTTCGGAACTGGGATCGATGTCATCGCCTTGCCATTAATGCCGGTCAGCGGTTCGCTCAAAGGGAGTACCGTGTCTTTGAGAGTCCTGATGATGATAAATCAAAGGCCCGGGACATAAAAGCGCTGTTACAGCGTACTCGCGGTGCATCACTGGTGTCACAGGGGGATATCTAACTGGATGATGAGTGTGAGTTGTGTTGTAATGAGTTGGCTCACAGTCTCAAAACCTCGTGCACGTATCCGTCAAGGTAGGGCAGGGATCCCAGCTGATCGAAATCCATGTGTTCTGAGGATTCGACTATCTCGGCGCGCAGCTTTTTCTGGACGTCCGGAAAAAGTGCCAAAACGTGGAACATTCGAGCTAGAGCAGAGGATGTTGTATCCGCTGCTGCAGAGATGATCATACTCGGAGCACAGAGTCAGTACGAAATAGGGATAACGCAGGAAAAGGGAGAAACCCACCCCGTCTGTCCTACGAGTTCTTCGTCGGTTAGGGACAGTCCCTCGTCTGCCGTCAGGTTTCCCTTAACTGGAGGGATATGAGTATCCAACATAGCTACTGGGTCAGTGAATTGAGCGCACGCAGAAGACTCATGATGTCATTAGCGTCATGCGCCATATCCAATTGCCCTCGGGCCACCGCCGCTTTCTTTGACAAGATCAAGTCCAACGTGGTGCTGTGCATCTCGTCAACTATGTCCTTGGCGCGGTGTAGCGTCTTCCACGGTATAATGTCTACTATGGATCGCCTGAATGCGGAGGATCCGATCTTCGTCGCGTATGGCAAAAAGGGAAAGAGTAGTCCCATCTTGAATACGGCAGGACCATGGATTTTGGTCAGGATGCATATATGGATTCATTCCGTAGTGCACCGCACAGGAGCTCCTTTATCGTATTCGCGTATTTATCATGCGGTGCTTCTCCTGGGATCATCGGATCGAAAGAGTAGCCAATGCCAGCGCGTCCTATGATCTGAGTAGTACCCACCTTCGTCACTTCGTTACTTCGCTTAGCTTCGCTTAGGAATGAGAAAGTTCGTGAGTTTGATGGAAAATCACGAAAGTTCGTCATTTCAATGGAGATCTAAGAAAGCTCGTCACCTCAACTAAATTTTGGTGAAAGGTCGTCACTTCCGGGCGCCTGCGTGGTAAGTGTATTGTTTGATCACCGGAATTAGGGAACGACGCAAACAAAATCCCATTCTTTGTTACCACCCACCATCTACACCCTGCTGCCAGCGCTTTGCAGTCGCGTGTCCGCCCGTTATGGGCTACACCACGTTCTCGGATCATGCATGGTTTTCTGGAAGTGATGAATGGATACTGTACCCCAGGTGCGACTACTGACTTGGGATATTTACTGAAGGCATACAATGAGCTGAAATTTTCACAGCGTCAAATCTCACCACCTCCGTATGCTCAGAAGCCCGGGAGCGAGTTTCGAGAGAATACCCTGAAATGCTGACCGCCATTTTAATCATGTGTGATGTCCACAGCGAAATAAACGGTGAGTGACCAATGAACCCTACCACTCGGCCTCATAAAGCCCCACGGCGTGCGGACTAAATCTAGAGGAGCTATTCTCCAACTTTCGTTCACTGTATATTCATACAGAATTTTGATTGTCTCTTTTCTTTCGTATCAATGTTGCTAGCTAGTTATGAATTCTTTACATGAAGCTCATTCGTCCTGATAGTTGACCTACATGCTTAAATCAAACGAATTAGATGCTAAAGATGACTTGTACCGCTATTCTGCACCACGAAATATCTCCTCTTAAGAAAGTATTATCAATACCTCAACAACCTACAATCTTGGGAGTTGCCGGGGTATGCCGCACTTTGGCAAAGTGTGCGCGAAGGTGCCGCACTCCACGTGCAAGGTCGCGGTCATGTGGTGTCGTTGGTGCTGCCTAAGTAACGAGCTTTCACAGTGGACTGAGGAAGTAACGAAGTTTTACAGAATCCAGCTGAAGTTACGGACTTTCCCAGAAAGTGATCAAACTCACGCATTTTCACAATGCTAAGCGAGGCTAAGCGAAGTAACGAAGTGACGAAGATGGCGCGGACTCCTATGATCTCCAACGACGTTCGATTGAGAATACTGCTCAAGTCCAGCTGGGTAAAAATCAATGACTGCTCTGAACTGCGTATTGTCGACCGACCGTTTTCGGGCCATTGGTAAGATGCGGGGAGATCAAATTATCTCGGGCCTACTTTTTCTTCCAGGACTGTGTCGTTGGAACCGGAGAGCGACCTACCTTTTCCACAACTTCATAGAAAATGGGAATCATCTCGCGGATCTTCGTGGTCGAAAACGCAGGCATCGAGATCTTGCGGTATCTATAATGGTCCTCCCCACCACAAGCAAATAAGCCGGGACCCCAAAGAAGACCGTAAAGACTAGTTCATACAGTTTGAATTCAAGCGAATACAACATCGAAGAAAGCCGCACCTTTGGTAAACACGGGTCTCCTCGTACGCATCTGCATCCTGCACGAGGATGCTGTGTAGCGCTGTTGGGTCAAAGACGAATAGATGTGGTGTCTGGATGAATATGATTGGTTAGCTTTCAAATTTTTCGGCCAGGAAGATGGTCACCAACACCGAGTAGTCCCAGAAGCTTCACCACTTGGCCATAGTGCTCTTCGAGTGTCTTGTGAAACTCCCAACCGTCGGGGTCGAACAAAGCCGATAGGTTGCCTATCGCAAACTTGTGAGAGAGGCTGCGATACAGTAGATAGCAGATAGTAAGATACCAGTCAGAATCGAGTAGGATGGGGGTCCGGGAATGTTCCGAAGGGTACCGAACGCAGCGAAACGTCGAAAGATCGACCAGACGGCGCATGCAACAAGGGCGACAAGACCGTATTGAGATAGTGAGACTGCCATGGAAATGTGGGGAGAGCTCATCCATAATGTATCCCTCGTTAATAATCAGGTGCCCGGATTGCACCTGTTTGTATTCTTCCTTTTCTCACTGCCTGACGTTTTGGTCTCCTAGTGCCGAAAGGTGCGGAGTTACTTTATTTCCAGCAGTTTCCTGCTGACCCCGATTACCTCATTATTCTAAGCATCGTTCCGGATTTACGAAACATGCACGGCCAGTGGAGGCCGAGGACCAGAGTGACAAGATAGGGCGGCTTATGGTTTATGCTTGTTATTACAGCGTTAAATTCAAGTTTTTCAAGTTGAGAAGAGAGAAAAAAAGAGGGAGTTTGTTAGACTTACCTGCGCCCGAATACCAGGTTTTTTTCGCGGTCCGCCGGCTCCAGTGAGCAAAAAAAAAAAAAAAGGGAAATAAAGGAATCAAGTTGATTGATTGAACGCCGACGGCGATTCAATTTATTCTTCCCGGGAATAAAGCCGAATCGAGTTAAACGGCCAGCGTATCAAATTTAAGATACTGAGATCCGACGGAAACCGATCATCCGAAAAGTCCGATCCCGGTGTTTTCTTTTTCCATTTTGGGTCGCATTTAGATAGCTTTTTGTCTTTTCCCTCTAACTCTCTCAATTCTTGTTAGTTTGCCTCGGAACTGGGTGGGTTCGATTCACAGTATTTGAGTGTAGTGCATAGGCCATTCAGTATAATTTTACTCGCTCCGAAAAATGTGATGTACCGGCAACCCTGAAGATGCTGCTGATACTGCTAGTATATGAACGAGAACAAGAGAAGCGGAAAGTCTACCTGATATGCGGCGGATGAGTCGGACTGAATCGGCAACCTGTATGGTGAATACCAAAAACAATTCCAGGCCTTCCAATAATCGTGTGACCGATATTTCGACTGATACTCAAAGTATTAGTGCCGGATTACGTGCATCCGAAGATGCTGTATCGGCGGCAGTCTCGGCCGCAGGCCCGATAAGAATCAGTGTATCACCTGCCGGTGGCTGATACTGCCGCTGATACGGCAATCTCGGGTTCACGTAAACCATCACTGATACTCCCAGTATCAGTCGAAATATCAGTCGCACGTAAATTGCGGCTGAGACTAGGAGTATCAGAAGAGCTGGAATTAATTGTATCTGATACTGGACATAAAGGTTGCTAATTCAGTCCAACTCTTTTGTTAGATATCAAGTGCAATTTCAGCTTCTCTTATTCTCGGTTGTATACTAATGGCAAACTAATGGTATCAGGATACGGTCGGCGGCATGGTCGCGGTTGCTTTTGGCTTTTGACATTTGCCTTTTGATGTCCGATGTAAGATTTCAGCACTTCGGCTAATGCAACCTCATCTATGGGTGAGCATTGGGTGTCGCCTGAAGTGTTGGAAAGCATTGATTTTTGCTCCTTGTTTGTCGGTGTAACGGGGATGTTAAAGTGTCCCGGAATACTTCCGAAATTCGATGTTTCCTCGCTCGAGCTCCAAAGCCAGGTGACAGAGGATATTAGACATGTATCTGCACTCAACCCATCCCTTCCTCCTCCAAAAGGGCTCCACAGATCTCGATACCAGCGGCTGGAGGTGGAACAAAAGGTTCTTTAGATTCGGCTCCCTATGTTATTTAATCTGAGAACACCCTCGCATGCCACGATAAAGTGGGGTACTTCAAAATCTGTCAAACAGCGTCAATATGGTTTTTATTGTGCAAGATAAAATTCACCCAAAATATCAATTCCCTCTTCCTCGCACTCCTCCTTGAATTTTTTGAGGAAGAATTTACCACGACTGAGGGTTTTTCCTTCTTTTCGGGCAACAATGAAAGGCCTTATGGGTCAACATCCTTCTGATATGCGACGACCTGGCCGTGCGAGTGGACCCAAACAACGTGGGGCTCTTGATGTCATTGGTGTTTTTCAAGAGATCCATGTGGATGAAAAAAAAAAAAAAGAGCTCTTCGTATGGGACCCGGCATCGGAATTGACACATACGGAGCGCACGACCATGTAGGAAAGGTACTCCACCTTGTTGTTCCGAACTCGCGCTTGAGCGACACCGTTGGGCATGTCTTCCTGGTTATGGTTTCTGCATACCAGGGTGTGTTTGTTTCACACTTTGTTCTTTTGGTCAATGACTTATCAACTCATACCAATTTCGGTTCAAGTTACCTTTGATGGAGGCAGTGAATTGGGGTGGCTTTCCGCTTTTCAAACAGCACCGAGGTAAGTTTCTGCACATGTTCTGGGATTCCTCTCTCTCACTCGGAAAACCGCCAATATACTCATGCTATGTCCAGAGAAACATTTGCTCCAGACCTTTCCACTTGGAAGCCTGTTGCTGCGGTTAAGAGCTCGAGCAACATATCAATCGAGTCTACTTGGTCCTATGACCGCCAATTCAATGGCCGCTCCTTGCGCGACATTTTGGAGGAAGGCCGTATCCATCTTATTCCCGGAAATGTTGTTCACAGGTATTTTGTTACTTTTGTCCGTCATGTCGTGGAGATTATCTAACCGAAAAAATATAGGAATCTATTTCATTGGCTTTGACTTGACAGCGACAGAGTTCGAGCCGAAAAAAAAAAACCTAAAAAAACCGAAGTCGATTCTGGGCCTCTTGAGGCAAAATCTCGAGGTCCTTCAAAAAAAAAATTTCCCGCCTCGCGGCCGGTTTGGCCCAAGATTGTTCTGATAGAGCTCGTTGAATTTGTTGACTATTTTAACAACAAGAGGACTCGGAAGCAGCACAAGCGGAAACTTCCCTCTGATGTCGCTGCAAATGTGGTATTTGACATGCCAGGTGATTACGGCCTCCAGAATCTCGCAATCCCTGTTACACAAGCTGAAGACTTGGGTTCTTCGAAGATGGAAACACTCGCAGGGTGGGCAATTTTCAATGCCATGGCACCATTGATTCGTCCTCAAGTCTTCTGGATTTGTCAAAGAGATTTGAGGAGTATATACAAAACCCGACACAGCGACACACCTGTCAAAAATCAGTAAATCCGACACATCCAGGAAAACCCGCACGTGGGTCAGGAAATCCGACACATTCCACCGCAAGCGACACGGCGTTCAGGAAATCCGACACGATTATCAGGAAATCCGACACGACTCCAGGAAACCCGACACAGCGCTCGGCTATCGTGGCTTGGCAGTGGATGCCGTTACTACTGATCTGGTCTGATGATCTGATCTGCCACTTGCATCCTCCCTCCCAGTTCCCGCTGCCGCGACACCGCGCCATGGCGGAACTCGAAGCGCTTTTGATGCGCCTACCCGACACAGTTCTAGAGCAGTTTTGGGATGAGGCATGTCCCTTGATCTCACGTTTTATGCAGGCTGATTTCCTGACCTTTATTCTTGAGAGCTAAAGCCGTCAAGAGCCGTCCCAAGCAGTCAAAAACAACGACTACGGACGACATGGACCTAGATGGCATTGAAATGGCTTCGCTGTCAGAAGGTAAGTGGTACATGCTAATACTCTCTTGCTGTGTTGATTTCATCAAAAGTACAAGTTGAAACCGCCATCCAAGCTGATCCGCTTGAGCCAGAGAACAGTCTGGTGTCAAACGAGGTATCAATTTCTGAGCCAAACCTTGACGTCGACGGCGAGCAGGATGGCGAGATGATTTCCAAGGGGGACTTGGACGTGGCTGGCCCTCGGGCTGTCTCCGGTAAGCATTCTGTTAACCCAGGTGCAACAAAGTTTAAAATCGAAATCAGTTACCACATTCGCCCCGTCTCCGGTCGCTCCTCCCACCCGAAGATCGTCACGAAAGCGGGGGGCATAGAAAACACATGAAGATGCCCCCGTGTGGAAATCCAAGAAGGCAGAGGTTGCTGCTGCACCTGAGCCATCAAGCTCCGGAAAGAGACGGTCAGTAGCGCGCCTTCACCACCTCCTGATCTAACAACAACCCTTAGTACGACTCGCAAGCCTAAGGCATGGAGCGTCAAGCACACAGATGATCAAATTTACACATCGTTTGAATTTCTTGCCCAGTTTCCGGACGAGTATCGAGCATTGTACGGGGATGTTGAGCCCGCGTAGTCGTATCTTTCGCTGTTCTTGATGTACCTGTCTTTGTATACAATACAATTTTCTCCGAATGATGGCTTACTCGTGAACGGAGAGTTGATGAGAATGTGACTTGTATTCTTGGACACTAAGTCTCTGGATGCTCCACCGCAGGTTGCTGCATATTTTCAAGTCTGTAAGATGGAGTGGTTAGGCAGCAGCGCAGTAGTTGGGTGGTACTGGGGTGGCACTTAACTTGTTCTAGCTTGATCCAATTAAATCAACTATACAATAGGATCTCCCTCGTATCTGCGGTCCATTTTCCTTGTTTGCTTGTGGCGCTCTTGTTACATGATTTTACAGCGAGTGTGAAGGATGAGAGTGGGTTTTATTGGGTGCATAAATTGCCGGCAGCTTAGGGGGACCGGGAATTCATTTGGGGCAATGCTGTTTAGATGTTTGAGGCATTAAGTATCTAGCTAGATGAGCGGGGGCTTTCTGTTGAATCAGCTCTTTCTCAGTGGGTCGGGTCGATTGGGCGCCACGGAAAAGCACAGGACTCCTTAATCGACCGCCTTCAGACTGCCTTCCAAGATTTCAGGTTGCTCTTGTCTTTTTCCGCATCACGTCGGTGCAAGAACGCTCAAGCGGTCGGCATAATATAGGGACATACTTTGCTGCATGATACCTATATACTGTGCGTAAGTTAGATAATTAGGACGCTCGGATTGAGGAAAGTGATAGTTAGATATGCACCCAGATATCGAGCATCCAAAACAGCGCGATTATGGTTTCATGACTCTTGGGTATCAATTTTATGGCGTAGACAGATGCTAATGCATCCAACACAGTCTTCTACCGGTTCAGAATTCTTTAGCTGGTGAATCCCCTACAGATACGAATCTGGTTGACTGCCATCAGTACGGCAACAAATGTAAATTCAGTGTGCGCTCGCGTTACATTCGTGAATCCTAGGTATCAATATTCAAATGGCCTGAAGGGATCCTTCGAAATTAAATGTAGCCATCTATGAGCTCGGAATACTTTGGCTGATGAATCTCTCGAACACGAAACACGCAATCCGACAAATCCGAAGTTGACTAATTTGGGAAGTCAACCCAAAACCGCTTTTGTTCGAATTCCCATGCAATTCATCTCGAGCTAGATTAATGGGGCATAGAGAATAGGTTAGGTTGTATGTTTCCCATGTATATGTATGTCTAACAGTGAAAATGTGAGTGATAATATCCATGCAACTCACGCGATTTTGGGTTCGAAGCAACTGTGATGCTGTGTGACTTGGCTGTTGGTGCCCAGAATCACAAAACGTCACCACCTTCTATCTCTCACTGTTCGTTTCCGAGCCGTTCCCTTCCGGTACTCCAGTGAACCACCCTCGGCCAACTCGGAGATCATTGCATCAGCAATCAATTATCCCATCAGTTCAACCTGGAGGCGTAAGAGGAAACAACGCCGGAGTGGAAAGCTTGGCATGTGTCGGAACTACTGAAACACGGTGAGTGTGTCTTACTTATTGAGCTGTGTCGGATTTGCTGAAGGTCTGCCGCCGTGTCGCTGTGTCGGGTTTTAGGGAGCCTCGATTTGAGAGCAGACGAGTTGAGCAGCTAAAGAAGTGAACCGCATGGCTAAAGGATTGAAAATGTCCAACAGACACACAATTCGGAAAGAGATGAACTTTCAGGTAAAAGTCAGGGGCAACAAGTTGCACTCCCAATTGGACAAAATTTCGGGCTTCTCGGGGTGAGAGAAGAATGACATAAACCGCCAATTTGGTCTGTATTATATGATATTTGGCATCACAAACCCACTTGGAGCTGCTTTAGTGATATGCAATGCTCGTCCATAGACAAGGTTGAACTAGCCGAAGTGCCGAAATCTGACATCGGACATCAAAAGACAAATGTCAAAAGTCAAAAGCAACCGCGACCATGCCGCCGACCGTAATCAGGAGCATCCTCAGGGTCACTGATACATTACAGTTTTCGGAGTGATTGGGCGTGGTCCAATCGTTATTCCAAATTAAGTAATTTTCACCCCTCCTCTTGCTGCAGGGATTTCGAGTGGGCCTCTAATAATAGAGTGGACAAACGGTGGAGATCGAATTGCGGTGACTGATGAAATTTGCTTGAAGGTAGCTGGTGGGTGGCGGCACCCCGGCGGTGAGTGGCGAGAACGCAAAATTACAGGGCGGAGATGCGGAGATTGAAAAGGCTTCCGACGGATGGACAGTGAGCGTGAGTTATAGAGGGAAGTCAGACTATGCCCGAACCGTGCGTGAGCCGGCGTGACCGCGCCCAGACGACGCGTCGCAGGCTGAACAGGTCAAACGGGGCCTAATTCCCGCGACTTTCTCTGACAATAATCGACTTGAAGGGAAGGCAAGATTTGAGATATTTGGGCTGGTGGTTTGATGAGAATGAGGCTGGGCCGAGACGAATGTCAACGAGTTGACGAAATACTCGAGGAAGCCCGAGTCGGAGGTGGAGAGAATCGATTACATGTACTGTTCCGCAGGGTGCGTGGCGTTGGAGGAAAATGCGAGATGTGTGAGACATGAGCCCAGGAGGAGAAAGGTATAAACAAGAGCCGAGGAAGTTTAAATGAATCCAGCACCCAGGCTCTCCGTAGCTCGATATTGATCTGAAGAACGACAACGACGAGATTTGACCTAGAATCTTTTTAGCAAAAGATCGACGGCCATGCCGAATTCGTAACAACTGGGGTACGACAGGTAATTTGATCATGAGAAATTGGATGATTGGACTCGATTGCTGCACCTGTTGAAGGTATAGAACGCGGAGAACATTTGACAGAACGGCGACGGGGAATTAAGGATCCCCTCGATTGATTTTGGTTTGAGTTGCAACCAAGTCCCCGGAATTTTGCATCACACAGTTCTTAGCAGAGTGAGCGAGGTGGGTTTCAAGATCACTCTCGATCGGGCAATGATATTTCCAATCAAGACTGATAGGTCGACATGAGCGGCAAGGAAGTTTCAGATACCAAAATGGTAACCGAACAAGTAATTTAGCGAAGCAACCGACACATCATGTACATAAAAAAGGCAGAGCATGGCGAAGGCTAGCAAAACGAGCGTGAATCAGAGTATAAATCACGCCAAACCCTCGAACTGGACAGATGTGCAGGACTGTCCGCCATCTGCGCAGTGTAGAATGAGCGTCTCCTTGGCACCGCCTAAGAGCTCGCAATTAGGTTGGTGCCGCTGCTGACAGCATTCTCTAGACTGTATGTTGAAGGGACCCAGTGACAGCAGGCAGATTGCGGCAAATGGCGCTCTCCATATAGAGCTGGCTATGGTTGATGAGCCCGCTTTTTGTAGCACGCCAAAAGGGAGGCATGCCGTGCGATGTGGCAGTGATGGACGAGGTAGAGGTGGATATTTTTTCAACTACATGTGAGCTGCGGGGGACACCGCGCGATGCGCGGCGCATTTCGCGGCCACGATCGTGCTCAATCGCGCGCCAGTACACCGCTTGTACCACGTAGTTGTTAATACCAATTTAATACGGAAATTTGGCCTCATGAATACTATCCCCCCCCCTCGATCTCGGACACCTAAGGAAAACTGATCCATCTTATTTGATACAGTGGTCCTGGGCCCAAGCTGAGTCGATATATCCTCAGAAATTTGTCTTTTACTCCCGTCTCACATCTTACTTCATGAGAAATGAGTAAGAATTGAGCAAACGGCGTCGTTTTTTCGGAGGTGGTCAGATGTCCGAGTTCTAGGTAACACGTCAAATTCTGATTGCCAGCCTCGTATATAATCACCTTCTTGTCTTGGCGCCTTCAAACTTCATGGAGTGGAGCACCTCGATAGGAAATATAGTATGCATGAAGAGGAGGTCAAAGCAACCACAGAGTGGTCAACAGGCAGCATGAAATTTCTTGCCATCATTTTTTGCAGTTGCAGATCATTTTGACAGGCATGGCGTGATCTTTTGGTCCATTCTGAAGGTTACAAGACAGCTAGGGCTACTCTTGTGGTGTAAAGGTATTTTGTAGATGTTCATGGAATAATATGACCCTAAGGAGATGGTGCTGAGCCTCAAAATAAACGAAATGAGCGAAAATAATAGGAGTCGTCAACTTTACCTGGCGATATATATCCCAGGGATACAAGATTGCAAGGTCTTTTCACCCTATACCTTTAGATCACTTCATAACGTTTATTTTAAGCCATGAAAATCACGAAATCGTCCAGTAATGGATGAGAAATGTTTGTGTCTCCGAGTTCGGGTTTGTCCGGGACGGTGGGGGGGCATAGGATGTCGCGGGTCGGTGGTGCAATTGCGCATTCACGGGTAAGCCAACACTCTCTATCACTTTGAGTGTATTCGAGTGGGGAGTGGACCTTAAATGAACCATATCAAGAAATCTGTGATCCCGTCACCACGAGGATCACGATGGCGGGTTGGAAGTAAGTACGAAGGATTTGCAGAAAATGTTGACGTTGAGAGGATGTGTCAGGCTTTGTGAAATTCGAACAGAGTGTGTCGCATATTCTGCCATGTGTCGGAATTAAAAAGTGTGTCGCGGTGTCGGGTTTTAGGGAGCCGCTCCTATCGGTCCTCCAGACGGAAAAGAAGGCCGAGAAAAGAAGGCCGAAGGCACCCTCCGAAGTCCGCCGCAGAGAGCGCTGGTGGTGATTCGTGAGGGGGGTTCGGGTGGGTTAGGATCAACAGGTGGCGGTGTTCATGCGAATGACGTAAACCCGGCAGCCAGGCCGCTAGTCACCGAATCGCTCCATGATCGAAGAGCGCACTCTTCTCCCCCCTGAACGATATCGGATCCGGTAAGAAAAATGTTCTCGTATTTTATCTACACTAAAGATCAATCTGTGCATATCCGCGACCAACAACCACATTATCAACTACTTAACTACCTCCTTTCGACCCTGACTGAGACTGGTCGTTGTTGTTTTTGCCTCCCCCGTTCGCATACGTAGCGGGGTGGGGCTTGCACATACGTGCGGCAGACTTTCGCAGGTGCGTCTGATACAGACCCATCGGCACAGGCTTGGGATTTTCCTGTGATCCAGTGCCCGTCACAGGTACTGAATGATAGGAAGTACCACTGATGGGGATGGGGCCATTTTCTGGAGTGGGACTAATTTGAGAGCAGCAGTGAGGACAGATATTGTAAATTGAACGCACGACCTTGGGGAACTGATTTATCTGCAGCTACGAATTGGACCGCGGTTAGGATGGACATGGACAAGAACGATGGGCCGTACACATGAGAAGGTCGTTGTCGAGCCCAGAGTTTGGCAAATTTCCTGAGGGGACGAGACATAACCCATACATAATATAGGTGTCTACGGGCCATTTGGGCTTCTGGCCTCGGGTTTTGCAGGTATGTACTGGGCCCTTCTAGATGCTGGGAAACAGCTTTGATGCCGTGAGTTTCATCTGGAAACGCATTCTGGCGCCACAGAGACGGTTGACCTATTTATAACGGCTGTGTCTGCACAGACGCATATAGACTTAATAGACTGTGATAGACCCGGTCACGAACCGACAGATTGCAATAGACACGTCCTCGAAGCGATAGACAACCACTAGACTCGGCTAAAGATCGCCCTCGCGTGTCGCCAGCCATCAGCCTGATCCTCCCCATCTGGGCGTTGTCCGGCCTCATTGTCGACATTCTCGGTCTGACCGTTGTCTCCGGCTGCCTCCGACTTTGTAAAAGAAATCACCGAGTCCTTTGCCGAGGCCCGAATATAAATAGGTGCGCAACGTCAATAGAGGCAGTCATAGTAGACGGTTTAGGCGGTTTTGGGGTCGGTTCTGAATTGAAAACGGTTTTGATCAATGCCTGTATTATTTCAGCAGTTAGAGGGTCAGAAGAGGTATTTTTCATGCATTTAAACGAGAATAGAGCATGATAATACTCAGAACCGTCTTCAAAACCGTGTAAAACCTCTTCCAGAGAAGGTTTTACAGGCGGTTTTCGATTTAAAACGGTTCTCTCACGATCAATTAAATCAGAACCGTTTTCAAAACCGACTACCGGTCAAAGATCGATCTCTTCCAGCTTGGGTTGCCGATGGCCGGTGTGATTAAGGTTTGATTTTTTTCAACCGTCTGGATGGAGGGGATGTTCTCACGACCTAACCACCATGACCATAATCAACGGCAAACGACGGCCGCTGGCCCTCCTTCGCCACAGTCTTCAGCACTCTCAAGCTTTCTAACAGCCCCCAACGACCTCTTGATTCATCACCGACACCTCGAAACCCTGCTGGACTTTGCACTGGCCACATTAAGTACACCTTATACACCAATCCGGGCCCACCACCGACTCGCTCCCTTACTCGCCGCACTTGCTGGGAGTCCTCCGTCTCCTCAGCAGTCAGATCACACCCACCTCGACTACGACCCCGACCCCGACCCCGACCCCGACCGCCCTCGCTCCCCCCACGACCCACCACCAGCTCCGAGATCTGCAGCCACGTACGCCGCCGCGATTGTGTCAGCTGGGGTGACTAACACCGCCGAACATCCGATTGCCAATCCCGCAACGCGGCGCGTTCCCGCGCCGGCCTCGCGTCACGCGCGCGTCATCATCCGTCCCGTCACCCCGCTGAAGCGTCCCTCAGGGGGGTTCTTGCACGGCAAAATCGCAGAAGCGTTAGAGCCCCTCATGGGGAGATTGGACGTCCTGGGCCACGCCAAAGGAAGTCTAGGCCTGGCAGGTGTCGAATGGACCAGGAGTGGCAACATCGCGCTGCATCCTGGCACGGAGTGCACGAGCAAGCTTCTGGCCAGCCACTGCGAAGCCATCTGGGCTGTTGTTTGCCCTGCGCTTGGCCTCGCAGCAGAGCGCTGCAAATGCCCACAATTTGACGTCGACGAACGATAGCATTCGGTGGTGTTCCACGGAGTTCCCGTCCCTCTCCACTTTGGTGATCTCTACCGTTGGGACTTCATTGACGAATGGGTGACCACCTCGTTGTCGCAGGGCACACTCCGGGACCACTCTGTCCTCTGTCGGATAGAAGATATCGAGCAGAAGCGGACAGTCCCCCTCCGGTTGTCTTTTTCGTCCGAAGCCGACGCGGAACGCCTCATCAAAAACGGCGGCTATATCTATGGGACCCCGTGCAGAGTAACATGCTACATCCCCAGACCACATAGCCCCCCGCCGCCATCACCGCCCGTTTAATCCACCACCACCACCATCCCACCTCCCCTTTGTTATCTTACTTATCAGTGCCCACCCTCGGGGGGCCTACACCCCAACCACCTTACGCCCCAGCCCACTTACTCTATTTCCAGGGCTTCGTGCGATGCATCTAATTGCTACCGTCCGTCTCACCTAATGTCAGCAGTCGGACATGTTATCGAGGGAAACCCATTCCACAGACATTTATTTCCTTACTTTTAGGTACACAGTGATGTATGTTGAGGATTATGCCGAACATGCCGTTCGCGGCGAGGGGCAAATTGCAGGATTAAATAAATAAATAGAAACCGACTACCAGAACCGCCCAAAACCGTCTACTCTGACTGCCCCTAATTGTCATTCCTTCTTCCTTCCGCCGCCCGCATTTTCCTATTGATTCCTCCTCGAGCTCCTTGCGTCAGGTAAACGTCCAGTTCTCCCACTGCTCTCAGAGACGTGGCCATCGTAATTCAGTGCCTGGTAAGGCCATGGAACTCAACGAGGTGTTTCGTTCTTTTCATGTTCTCACCGTTGCTCATGTCTTTTCCGTGTGCTGTGATGTGGAAAATGAGCAAAGTATTCCTTCTTCTGCTTGCGTCTCCTCGTACTCCATCTGAGCTGTAATTACCTGCGAGTCGCCTGTAGGTACTTTTGAATATATTATTTTTTGTTCCTATTTTCTGTCAGAGTTAAATCCACATGAGTACCACAAATGATCATCTTTGATGGTTTCTTGCTTTAAGCGGCGATGATAGTTGCGCGTCTATGCGTCTGTGTGTCTATCGCTTAACTATCCTCTGCCGGTCTATTGGTCTGTCGCGGTATACCATAGAAACCCTGTGTCTATCGCGGTCTAGCAAAGACAGGGGGGAGTCTATGGGTCTGTTTGGTCTGTACAGACCATCATAGACATGGGGTATATTCCAAATGTTGGATTGTGGGGGGCTCGTCATAGCCATCACTGTGGGATCTTCGCGCGAGATGATGCACAATCCAATACTTGAGTTCGGGACCATTCTGCACACCTGTTTTCTGTGCTCGGAATCTTCTCGGAATGAGCAGTGGACAAGTTTAAAGTCAAAAAGACTGGGTTCCAGCTCAGAGCTGCAGACGTGTTGCATCCCTTCCGAAGTCGAGAGTTCAGGTGCTCCTGAATGATTTTATTTACGCGTCAGAGTTCAACAGAAATGTGCTTGACTTGACTATCAAATCGAAGGACTTACACCAGTCTAGAGTGATTCTTAGAAATTCGGACTCTTATCCAGACACGGTGCTCAAACACGCCCAAAATAGTTTCTTCCATAGATGACGCGGACGCGCAAAGTCTTCTAGAAAAATCATGATCACGGCGCCTTCAATTCAGTAGCATGAGGCTTCCACAATGTCAGCTCAACTCCAAACTTCAAAGATAACGGGCTTTGGTGGATAGCTGCAGATGCATTTATATCTAGATGTGAGGGTGGTTCGAGTTAAGGTCATGGAACCTATTACATCATGCAGTTCAACAAGAGCGCAAACATGGGGCTACAGAATACGAAATGTCAATTTCACTTCAGTTTGTAACTTCTCGCACCACCGAGCCAAAGAGGCGGAGACCGGGGACATTATTTCTCAGACATCATCCAAGATGGGTTGACTGACATCAAAGACAACATTGTGAAATTCCATGGGCTGGAAGGCATATATACACCATCAGAAATGCGTGTGTTGTTCGAAATTTCCAACCAGCGATCGTCAAGTTCTATAAGAATCCTACAAATTTGAGTCCAAGAGCGTACAGTATGCGACGTAAGAGACATGAACGGTCATAAACATCAAGAAAGCGAATCTTGATTGAACTAAGTGCATCTCGGAAGAACAACGTTACAGCTATTTGCGGTACATAAGGTGCGGGCCAGTTTTTTTTGGACAGTTTTGGCTAGAACAGTTGCCACGGCCTCAGTTTTGGTGCGTTGGAATCACACTGAAAATCTGCAGGGGATGGAATATCGGCTTTTTTTGATGTAATTACATAATGAGATTATTTCAAAAAAGTTATGGTTTTCACTAGAATAGCGGTAGCATAGTGAATACTGTACTGATCAACCTAGTTCTCGGATATGTTGTGGGCTCACAGACAGGGGTCGGACCAATTTCGCATAGTGAGCTCTACTTATGATAGTACACAAATACTATCCTCGAAACAGTGTGCATCGAATGAGAATCAGTTGTAATATTGCTGGGAGGATTCTACCATCCCCCGGCAGTAGCTCCGAGCAGGATAAGAAATAAATGAAGGTGAGCACACACATGCATTGCCCTGTGCATGTGCGTAAGAGTGTGTCACGGTAATTCAAGGCAATATGAACATACATGGGTGGCATTGAGAAGCCCAGTAAGTGTTTGGCCAACGCGCAGAGACAGCTCATCTGTAGCAAAGGCAAGCAATTTCGCTGGAGGTATGATGGCTAGGAAAGAGACTATCGCCGCATGCTGTCAGTGAACTTCATATACTTAATGGCTATGTCAGGGACTGACGAACAAAGACGAGGACTTGTTGGTCTTGCGTAAAACCCGTCCACCCGACCCGTGAACCCGCGGTCTTTGTTCCTCGCGGGCGAACACGACTTCTCGCATGCCATCGCCTGCTCCATCTCACTCGCAACCCTATGCCAGACCCTTCGTTTCAATGTCACATATGCCTGGGCTCCTCAGACCAGAAAACCTTCTTTACACCAGCCAAGTTGAAGTGCAAGCTGGCATCCGAGATAATTGAGCTGTACAGTGACAACGATGTTGAGAGTATGGAGAAGTAGTCATGTTGCACTCACCAGCACAGAATACACTGATTTTCTGCTTGATTTCTGCAGGTAAACCTGATGGGTTGGAGAACCTGCGGTTGGTTGAGGAACCGCAGGTTCACCCGTACGGGTTTCATATCCGACCTGCGCCGGGTACAGTTTTGGCGGGTACGGGTGCGGGTGGGCCTTGCGGTACCCGCAGTTGTACTTATAACCAACCTTACCGACTGTAAATGAGTCTGCGCCATCTTCGTCACTTCGTTACTTCGCTTAGCCTCGCTTAGCGTTGTGGAAATGCGTGAGTTTGATCACTTTCTGTGAAAGTTCGTAACTTTAGCTGGATTCTGTGAAACTTCGTTACTTCCTCAGTCCACCGTGATAGTTTGTTACTTAGGCCGCACCGACGACACCACATGACCGCGGACTTGCACATGGAGTGTGCACGGTCAATCGCAAACGTAGAAGTTTGCCGCAAAGTCGCGGCACTTTCGCGCACACTTTGCCGAAGTGCGGCATACCCCGGCAACTCCCAAGATTGCAAGTCGTTGAGGTATTTCGTGTTGCACAATGCCGGTACAAGTCATCTTCAGCATCTAATTTATTTAAGCATGTAGGTCAACTATCAGGACGAATGAGCTTCATGTAAAGAATTTATAACTAGACGATGACGTCGATACGAAAGAAAAGAAATAATCAAATTTTGTATGAATATACAGTGAACGAGAGTTGGAAAAATGAACTGGAAGAGCATGGATAGTTTCTCTAGATCTAGTCCGCACGCCGTGGGGCTTTATGAGGCCGAGTGGTATGGATCACATTGACAAGACCAACTTCGTCTGACTGCGCTTTCTAGACTGCTTCATCACCACTCAACCCAGCACAACAACCCCCGTGTTGACTTAGCGTCCGCACTTTCTCGTGGCCGGGGCCCGGACATCTATGTATTACCAAGAACCGAAAGGGTTCATCGGTCACTTACCGTTTATTTCGCTGTGCACAT
Source organism: Mycena albidolilacea (assembly GCA_029282495.1). Classification (NCBI taxonomy): domain Eukaryota; kingdom Fungi; phylum Basidiomycota; class Agaricomycetes; order Agaricales; family Mycenaceae; genus Mycena; species Mycena albidolilacea. Next base: position 626,478 of record JARIHO010000043.1, on the reverse strand, counting down.
CGCACACGATTAAAATGGCGGTCAGCATTTCAGGGTATTCCTCTCGAAACTCGTTCCAGGGCTTCTGAACATACGGAGGTGGTGACATTTTATGCTGCAAAAATTTTGGCTCATGGTATGCCTTCAGTAAATATCCCAGGTTAGTAGTCGCACCTAGTATTGTTTCTTCCGTAACAATCCCATTGTCAACAGACGTCGATGCATTCAGGGGAACTAAGTTACGAGTTCGAGTTGTGAATTTTTTTTGCGCACTAACAAAACAAAACCTTGAGTGATAGAGCATCCATTCATCACTTCCAGAAAACCATGGGTTATCTGAGAACGCGGTGTAGTCCATAACGGGCAGGCACGCGACTACGAAGCGCCGGCAGCAGGGTGTGGATAGTGGGTGGTAACAAAGAATGGAATCTGTTTGCGTCGTTCTCTAATTCCGGTAATTAAACAATACACTTACCACGCAGGCGCCCGGAAGTGACGAGCTTTCCTAGATATCCATCGAAATGACGAACTTTCATGATTTTCCATCAAACTCACGAACATTCTCATTCCTAAGCGAAACTAAGCGAAGTAACGAAGTGACGAAGGTGGGTACTACTCACTGTAAATTGAGCAGGTAATGTGCTTCTCCTCAGTGCACAAGACATGATCCACGCGATATTCATTCATAACATTCCGGCTGAGCTCTCCAAAACCGAGTTTAAATCCAAATCGAAAGTCCTCGTGGATGAGGTTCAAGTTCCGCAGAACCTCGTCAGACTTCAAGTTGACCAAGTGCATAATTCCACTGTTGGTTCCTGGGCGAGAAGGCATTCAGAATGCGAGGGTGAACAATCATACCTCGGCGTTTGGATTTCCACCACGAGATCACATTGTTCTCAATGCAAAGTATGGGAAATTACAGGAGCCGACTGGGGGCTGGATGTTTAATTTGTAGTCAATGGGTGTTTCGGTGGCTCACAATTGTGGATTCGAGATACCACGAACGCACAGCGAAGACGCCAGAGACCTGCGCTCGAGCTCGACCGTTGCAAATATATGTAGGGCCCGAGATCAAATGAAATAATGAGATAAACGACTCCTCGCCTCGCCTCCCCTCCCCATCTCTCGCCTTCCATCTCCAAAGCACAACTCACACATAAAATCCCCACGCCACCCACAACCCCCTCACTAAACGCCCACAGCTTCTCCCTCGCCTCTGCCCAGGTGGGGTCGCCCGCGCCGGCCGCGGGGAGGGGCGCGCCGTCGCCGCCCGTGCGCGAGCCGCCGGGAGGGGCCTGTAGAATCGAGTCGAATCAGTTATCGGCCAAACTGCGGAGGGGAATGATATCAAGTGAGATGGAATGCAAGTGAGGGGAGGGAGGGAGGGACGTCAGACAAGAGAAGCCGGCGGAGCTTATTCCAAGTCGGAACAAAACAAAATGGCAAGAACGAAGAATACGCCAGAAGGGAGTGGATCCAAGCTGGGGAGGAGCGCGCGCCTGATCGGACGGGGAGGGTGGGCAGAATAAAAGGGAAGGTGTGGGAATGCACTTCGCGGGTGCAACAAGGGGAAGAATTCGAAATGAAAGGGAGATGTGGAGGGAAAAATTAGAGCCACGAAGGAAAGCAGGAAGGCAGGGGAGGGAGGGAAACAAATGGAAGATTTGGTAACGCGGAGGAAGGTAAGGAAAGGAGGTACGGGAAAACAAACGCGGAGAAGGAGGGAACAATACAATCGCAAGCGAGAAAGGCGAGCGTGGAAAAAGATACACATTGGTAGCAATAAAGCAAACGGCCAGGAGGAAGAGACGTGCGTGTGCACGCGAGCTCGGAGTAAGAGGAAAACAAGTTTTGGAAAAGATTAACGTGCCAGAAAGGGAAAGGATGGGGGCGGTAAACGAGATGGCCGAGGGTGGAAGGAAAGAAAGTTTGATTCACGAAAGAAAGAACGGAAATGCAAAGGAGGCGTGATACACTCGAGCGAACGAGAGGAGTTGTGACAGAGCAGAGAAGACACAAACACGTACCTGTAACAACCCCCACAACTGTCTTTCTCCACACTCGTCAATGCTCATCTCACCGCGTATGCGGAGCACGAGGCGGACGTAGTGGGCGATGCGCAGCGCGAGCGAGGGCGAGGCGCGGAGGACGGGCGTGTCAACGGAGCCGGGGAAGGTGTGGGTGAATGTAATAGTGGGATCCCGCTCCCCGAAGGCCTAAAACATATATCACAAGAGGGGAGGGAGGGGAGAGAGCACAACACACCTTTGCCATCAAATCCTGATAACTCGCCAATTGCCCTACCAGGCTCCTCGCGCCCCTCATGCCCCTCCCCATAGCCCCCTCCAGCCCCAAATCCGCCAGATCCACGGGGATGTCCCGCCCAGCGGTGTGCACCGCCGCCACCCTTGCGTCCTCCCCTGCCTGTTTCGCCGCGCGCAGCGAAGGCAACAGCCCGTCGATAAAAGCCCATTTGGAGTAATATAATGACGCCATCTGGCGGTCGATCTTTTCGGAGGTGGGGTCGAAGCCCTTGAGGGAGATGGCGCCGGCCGTGAGGAACACAATATTGACGCGAGGGAATCGCGCGGCGAGCTGGGCACTCGTGCGTTTGGCATTCGCGACGAGGGCGAGATCGCAGGGGATGAATTCGCGGGTGTACGCTTCTCCTGAGGAAGGGGCAGGGAGACGCGCAAGGATGGCCCGCGCGGCGGCTTCGTTGCGGCCTATGAGGACGATGTGGGCGCGGCCGTGGGTGTGCCGCGCGAAGGCCTCTGCGATGCCCTGGCCGATGCCGGAAGTGCCGCCGACGAAGATGCCGACGGGCACGTAGGAGGGCGGCCAGGCGGCGTTGGCGGCGACGATGGTCGGGAGGGCGGCCATACTCTGCGAGAGGAGAGATTGCTAGAGGGAGGGAGGAAGTAGAGCCTCGTTTTAAAGCTGGAGAATCGTCATCTTCGTGGCCAGAGTCGCATCGGATCGTCGTTGATGTGACGGACAAGACGGCGGCTGCGGGTCCGACCCGACGATTTGATGCAAGGCCCCGATGTGATCCCATCAGCACTCTGCACAAGCATGTGCAATGATGCTTGAGAATTTGGTTGAAACACGAATGACGAACACCGCGACGTTCATCGTTTCCTCGGATATTTGGCCGGGCGCTGGATGTTAGCCACTGGAAGAGGGACGAACACCCTCTCAGCGACTGAGTGAAATTTTGATGCCTCACCTCATCCTCATTTTGTCCTCCAGTCAATCTAACTGCTACCCGTAGCTCCGCTGCGCGCTGACTCCACAACGTCCGACTTCGAAGAGTCCAGCCTCAGCATCACGTCAATACTGAAACTTGTTCTTATCGCCCAAAGATCGCTGAATGGCTCTACAATTCATTCCACCTCAACACTTTTATCAAACGACGTACGAGCTAGAAGTGATAAAGTCACTGTCTCGGGAGATTATCTCAGCACCGGCCTACCCAGAAGGGAGGGAGGCTCCGTTGCGCGGGGTGTGCATGCACATTTGTTTCGCGGGTGGACCACACTCGTTTGACTTGGGTCTGAATCCGTGCCACTTCAGTTTCCTGGGGGCACTTTTTTTCTTTGTTCAAGTTTTATATCTGCCCTCTGGCCATGCCAAGCTGGAACCCCCTGCCGACTCTGGGTCGAAAAACCTGAAATAGGTATAGAACTGGAACTTGCAAGATGGTACTTCAAGTGGGAATATATTCGCATTTCCTTGTCACCCCGCATCTAGTACTACATTCCATCAAGCATATGCAAACAAGGAGACAGAAAAAGGAAGAGGATTCGGTTGCGCGGGGACCGCATCCACACCTCGTGAAGCGCATCGAGAGATGTTGTGGACAACACCCGTTCGACTCGGGTCCGAGCCATTAGAAGTGCCGAGTCGCGTTTTTTGGGTGGTGAAAGTCCGTTCAGAGCTTGGGCTAGACATCGTATCCATCCGCACCACGAAGCAAATCTACGGATGGATCTGGATGTATACTTCCTCGCACCAAGAGGCGAACCCCAACTCATAACAGAGACTGCTGAAATCCCCTTACCGATGTTCCGAGTTAGCGAAGTTCTGGGGTGGATGGAATCAATAGAAAAGGAGGACACGCACATTGATAGTGGACTGAAGTGGGTGTGAGCTACGGCAAGGCGAAATGTTGGAAAGGAAGTAGACCTTGTACGTGGTGAGTCTTTATCAAAACTGGTCACATATAATGGTACGTGAGAATCCTAGTATCTTATGTTCAGGCCTTTGAATTTATTTGCCTCAGGAGAAGAGAAGTGCACGATGAAAGCGATGTACCGGAGGAGGGGCAGCAAAGTATGTCGTGGAATTTTCGTTAATGCGAAAGGAAGATGTAGAAGATGGATAAGAGACTGACGGGGTACAAATTCATTGTACGCCGAACAGCCTGCGCGCGGAAACCAGTATGAATAGACAGCTCAAACGACACGTTACCGATGGATGGCCCGAAACGAATGAAATCAGAAAGCCCAGGAACACTGCTGTGAGCATTTTGTTGCTAGTGTGTTTTCGACAGACAGCATGGAGAACGGAGGGAAGGGATCCTTGGCTGTGAAAGAACCCATTTTCTGGACGCCGCCCGGAGAATAATTGTTGGTGCTCAGCAGTTACACGCATGGAGAAAACGGATATCTGGTCAGTCCAGCTGAAACATGGTGTGAGACAAGTCAAGAAAATTGGATGCTTTCTACAAAAAGAGTCAGACTAGAGCGCAGAGCGCCGGGAGACGAACACTGTTGATGAAAGTTTCGTTCATAACCAGACATTGGCGGTCGGGGTATCGGCCGCCAAGTGAAAGTACGACTCGGGCCACCAATTTGTCTCGTCGTTCGGATAGATTCATTTTTGGAGCATTTGTGAGCTCGAGGTCGATATGGTTGCGGCGACTGCACCGTACTTTGGTAGCTTTGAAGCAAGGAGTGAAGATACTGGAACCAGAAGACGAACATGAGATAGTCTGATCCAAGTTTCAGGTCCACTGGCCACAAGAAGCTGGAACTGCAGGCGCAACTTCAAGACCGACATGGGGGAGCGAAGGCGAAAGTGAATCTGATCGCCGGGTGATCACCGTGTGACGGTAACGCAACAGCCCTCATTACTGAACACTGCACAATTTCGTTCAAATCGACAGGGGGTGTGACGCGTGACCCATTTTACCTATTCGACATTTCGGTAGCCGCCGAATTTTTACGTGACACCTCGAAAATTTCGGCATTCGAACCGAAATTTTTGACTTTTTTGCGTTTTTATTATTTTGATTTAGGCAATTTGGGGCCTGTGTGACCACTTGGAGGTTCGACAGAGGCTCGAGTGACGCGTGATCTCGACCAAAGTTCGTGATTGACAGGGGCGTGACACGTGACTGCCGATTTGAAACGAAATAGTACAGTATTGCTGTGCCCGCCTTCCCTTAACCACGACCATCGTGGCCCCAGTAAGTGTATTCCTGGATTAATAATCGTCATGCCTGTCTCGACTTGTTGAACTGCAAACATTGACAGTAATTTGTTAGCTGCTTCCCTGAATGCTCGTTTTGGGCTCGACCTCCTTCATCTTTCGCATACAATTTGTAGACTCTTGCTCGAGAACACCAAATGTTAGAATTCTATGTTCTTGACTCCCATGTGCTGGCCGGGATTCGTTCTCATCGGCACTCTGTGGACTGCTTATTTCAAGTGATCTCTCTGCTCGGCACAATTTCTGTTCTTCGTGGCGGTCACCTGGACTGAATCCCCTGGTCAACACACCCCTTGATATAACCCACGTCTGTGTCAACAATACAATCGCAAGTGTGGGATGCAACAATTACCATTTTAAATTTGGAATGGGAATAGTCTTCTTCCAGTGGTCCTGTAACGCGCACATTTCCGTGGTGTATGCTGTGTTAGCGTCCATCCACGTCCTTTCATTGTCGTGCTCAGGGCTTTGGATTATTGTTACATGCATATGGACATCGACTCTGTGCGATGGTTCTACGGCATACATTTTTACTTATTACTCGTATATTAAGCAGATGGTGCAAATCAAATTGTCCGTGTTTGCATGATCCTAATTAACTCTTTAAGTTACCCTCTTTATAAAATCATGTCTGTCCATCTGTCTGTCTGAAGCCTTTAAACTCCGACTGTTCTTGCCCGGCATCACTCGCCGAAATGCCGTCTCTTGGGCTTCTCGCTCCCGGCTCAACGACGGCGGGTTTGGGCCAGGATCGGCATCTGTAGCACACGCTTCGCACTTCGTCCTTCATCTGGCATTATGTGTGAGTTTGTATCTAAAATGAAGTGCTGGGGTACGAAGGCTCTTGTTTAACATTAGGGTTGTTCACACCCACCCTTTTTCACGCCCTTTTCGCGCCCTTTTTCGCCCTTTTTGTCATTCTCTTTGTTTTTTGCCCGGTTTTTCTCCCCTTTTTCAATTAGAAGTACAAAAAAGGTATCAGCCAGGGTCGGCTATGATAGGCACACCACCGTCGGCCAGGATCTGCTAACGTGGGCAGGCCTCGTGTAGGCAGACATGCTAGACCAATGTAAACCAACCTCGGCTTGGATAGACGCACCTCAGCAGGGATCTGTGAACATATGTGCCTACAGGGGGGTCTGAATGCAGTGAGTGGTTGGATGAAAATTTCACCTTATCTATTGGCGTTCTTTCGCTGCCCTGCCGGAGCGAAGCGAAGGCAGATCTTGTACTTATTAATCTTGTGTCAATCAGCGGGATCAGCGCGGAAATCGAAATGACTTCGTGACCTTTTGTGACCATTGAGACGGCACCTCCAAAACACGCCAACAACGTTTCGGAGAAAAAAATTCGAAGACGTAGGACGGATGAAATACCTCACTGGCAACCCGTAAAAGTTTTGATGGAGGTTTGGAGTGAAGTGCGAGGCCAGAACAGAGACCACTCTGGTTTCATCACTTGGTTTGATGCACCGGTACGTCTGGCTCAATAGGTTCCCTTTCTCTTATGTTTGAGTTTTTTCGTGTATTCGTTCATTACTAGTACATGTTCAAATCGCGGAAGATTCCGGGAGGCAAAGGAGAAGAGGGGGAGGTGAAAATATCGAAATCCAGTCCCGGTGTGCAAATTCAGAGAGATGCGTACAATAAGAGTACATGGTTCTCAGACGTCGGGCAATCGGACTTTTTGAACCTGATCGAAGTCACTACTGGTCTTGTCCCATCCCGTGCTGTCTTCGGCAGTCTCTCGCCTGCAATTTTGAACGTGAGTAAATGAAGATCTCAAACAACGATAATGGACGAACTGGACGTTAATTGCCACCTCAAGTGCCGCGCCTGAGTTCTGATTGCGTCCACGAAGGTCACTGAGACCGTGCTGTTCTCCGCCGCTTTTCGACGAATTGCGAAAACCGCTTAGTCCTGTTCCGTTGGAGCGACGACCCAAGACTGAAATGGTATTCAGAAGGGCTTACGGGGAAGAATAGATTACTTGCGTGAAATAATCAGTGAGAATGTATAAATCTTGGCGAGTACCATATCGGGCATGGCTGAAAGACGGTCATTTGAATTCCGACAATGCTCCCAGCGATCGCACCGAAATAAAAACCAAGAGAATGCGATTGGAAGAGGCCAATCGTGGTAGCCTGAGCAAGGGTGGAGAGGACATTGCATTCGATTGTCCTATAAATGATTTCTCGGAAACGGCTGTGTGACAAGTTGTCCAAAGTGGTCAAGGAGTCGCCGGCTGTGCATACCTATTAGTCCCTGGACCAATCCTTGAGGCCTCCTTCATTCGGAAACGGAGATCAAGATAGTAAATCATGCTGATCGTGATCAGTACATCCGCACCACTGTGGATAATATCAGCTTCACTCTTACGTGATTATATATAACCTACGCGAAGCCTCCCAACCAGATGTAGATAGTAGGGCTGAAAGGAGCAGTGAGTCAGGAACATACAGACATTATATGAGCACAAACGAGACGAGGGAAAGTTCGGAAACCAGCTTATGGACTGCCACCACAGATATGACATAGCAAATGGCGCCTGAGGGTGTGTGTGTGTCAAGGCTGAGGTCTCAGAATAAATAAAGCTTGGACGTACACCACCCCGCGAGCGATAAACAGACAATGATGACTGGCAGGATCCAATTTTTCTTGGTTGAGATCAGCCATATGCGCCATGCATAAAAACACTGCACAAGGGTCCCAGTTGTGCCACTTCGAAATAAGTATCGCGTGAGCCAACTGCAAAGTGGAGCTGAAATGATCGCACATAAACATTCCTTCCGCAAGCAATGCCCAATGTATGACCGCCATTACCCCTGGATCTAGAATACCTGTCAGGTTCCTGAACACGTTAAATGAAGCTCAACGTACTCGCATAACCCGTCACTGCCCAATCATAGACCCAGATACCTGTGGAGAAGTCGATTAGTACATTTCGGAGGTCCAGTGATCCCAATAATGATCACCAGTTCCGGCTGTGTCAACGAGACACATAATGAAACAGGCGGAGACAAGTAACTTGAATACCCATCGATCGTCCGGAAAAGTGCGGAAGTACATCCAGGCTGAGAAAATCAAGTATGTAAACGATCTCGAAGGCAATGGAATTAACGTACTGTAGCAGCCCACAGCTCCCATAGTCAGAAACTATTTTGAACGTCAAATATTATGTCCACCAAAATTGAGCGGCCACCTCACAGAAAGGTAGTTGCTGACAACCTACCGCCCAGTCCGATGGTCAGATGGATTCCCAACAAACTGGCAGATAAAGACATACCACGGCTCCGAGGGAGATGTTGATGGCGGCCTGTACGTCCGGAGGGAGTCCGCCTGAGGGTGCACCATTTTGGCCCGACATCGCAGAAGCCAAAGAAGAGGTGATGAGGGAGGATTTTCGAGTACCAGGTTTTATACTCGGAATTTTCATTGACGTCCCGCCAACTTTAGTTGGGCCGCTTCCGCCCACCCTGTATTCGGGGATCCTAATAAAGCAAGCGGCGTTATTGGGGGTGCGGAAAAAAGCAAAAAAGAAAGAAAGACCAGAGTTCGCCGCATTTCGACACATGACAGCTGCCATTGAATCGAAAACGTCTATCGTTTTCGATTTGCGAGAAAAGTTCAGCCTCCGCCGGCAAACGCACAAATTCTCGTGACGGTGGAACAGCGAGAGTTCTGGAGTGAAGCCAGTTGGTCGTGGGCGAAAAACATCTATCGTTTTCGATTTAGCTGGAACATTGGGTTCGAAGAACCCGTTTACGAGATCCAATCGCTTCTCTCAATGGCAGTAGATTTATTGGATTTCATTGAGTTCAGCTGATTCCACAAAATAGTGGCAGGAGGCATATGAGTACCACCACTGTCGGCCTCCTCGACCAAACCCTTCCATATGGTCGCTATTTTTACCTGCATTCCGGCTATTGCGGGCACCGCGGAGTTGAACTGCGAAAGTTGTCAAGGGCCTCAAAATTGAAGCTGATGATCACTAACCTGACAGGCCGAGATGGTTCCGCTCCACGCCCAAAATCTAAGCCAAATATTCGAACCCAGAAGGACAAGGGCTGTGCCGATCTAGTCGACGCTTTCTAGTAGCAGAACACTGTGTTCAACTAAATTTGTCGACTGACCGACTGATTACACAATCGACCGGCTGCGCACAAAGCCGCTCTTTCCTTCGTACCGCAACGATTAGGAACCCAATGTTGGAAATACAAGTTTGACCTACACATACTTCCGATCATTTGAATATCTCTATTTCACCATTGTTGCTGCACCGTAATTTATTCAACTTCTGACCCACATATTTCATAAGTATTCCACATCCATGTGATATCTTCATTGTCTATAAAGCTAGGATACTTGTTGTAGATACCCCACTGGTTCGTAAACCCTTACATTCTCTTTGCATCCTCCTCACCTAGTCTTGTAGTAAACACGATCATGTTATTGGGCGACCGACTGATTACGCAATCAGGTGGCTGTGCCCGCCAGTGTTTCTTTCCTTCGTACCACAATGATACAACATGAATGTATGTAAAACACTCTGTGCAGCTTCATGAAGTGAGATGGATGATATCCTCCAGCAAGCCTTAAGAGTTTTGGCTAGCCAATCCTTCAATCCATGATTAAGCAAAAAAAAAAAAAATGATTAGATAAGCTGTCGTTCGCAAATCTATCCGATATCATCACAATAGCTGCACCAATCGCTTAGGTGTAAGGGAAGGTTTGTCTCATTTGAAGGACCTCTACATGCTCAAATATTTGCAGAATTATTACCTGAGAAGGCGTCCAAGAGCAAGGCCGCAAAAAAATTGATGGGTCAGCCAAAAAGATGGTTGTGTTTACTAACAGACTCTATATTGATACTTACTTGTTCATCATCGATATAGAGTATCTGTTACAGAGACTATGCTGCAGCAGTCCTGCAGCACTTGGAGGGTGTGACACCCTGGCAATGTCACATTGCAGCGGCAGTTTGGCGGTAGTCCAACTTGTGTTCAGTGGCAATGTTATGGCAATCAAACTTCCTTCTCCGACACTGGCTGGCCTTAACTCTCTCACAAACTGCATTTGAGTGTCATTGCCACCACGGTTGAATTACTTCCTTGCTGCTATTCAAGTTATTCAACCATTAGACAGGTTGTGGATATATTGACCATCATAGATGGTATCGTCGACACGATGAACTGAGTAATGCTCAGCTGCTGTGCTTTTGCGGTAGACGCGAGCAGATCGGACACCGATATTGGAGGGGCCTGCAGGATAGTCAGGTGACAATTGTCAATTATCATGTAGAGCGGGACTGCCAGTGTAGTTCAGGGAGACATAGTCTTCCGGGAAGTCACATAATGTAGGTGCAGCTAGCATTCCCCAAAAGCCGTGTGCGGCTTGTGCACAACCTGTCTATTATGATGCTTGTGTGTTGAACTCAAACTTGTGTTGACAGCTCTCCGCTCACAGACCCACTGTCTTACGGTATCAGCGGTAATATGTGGCAGTGGAAATGGCAAAGCGGCACTTTCACTGTGCCCAATTCATATGAGTCAATGCCGCATTTATTTCAGAGCTCTAGGTTGTGTTTACAAATTTATTGTCAATAATTGATGGAAGCTTGTAAATTCGGACACCGGGTGAATTATATTCATGCTCAGCAGCAAAGGGAAGATGTCTCGGTAACGGGCAAGTAGCTGTGCGCATCTGCAGGTGATCATCACTCAGAAATTTGTGTGGCCCACACCTTGGGTCTGAGATGATCTCTCTGTATGATCTAACTCAGTAATCTCAACACACAGTCCTGCTCATTTGCTGTACTCACTTTCATTCGGAACTGACAGGCCTTCGGGGTCGAATCGGAGTTACGTGCCAAAGGGAAGGCGAACCATATGCACATTTGAGGGAAGTTGGGGTTGTTCTGCAAATTGATGAGTCTCGCATCCCGCTGCGCCCGTAAACGAACAACGCTGAGATCACCGATCATTCCTCTGGGTTGTTACCACCACCACATCGTGCCTGGTGGACTTGGGTCTCACCCATAATCTTGCTTTGTCCGTTTTATTTTGGTTTTATCCAGTTTCCCGTCCAGAACGGAGTACCGAATACTGTAAACTTTTGTAGAGCGGAAACTTTCCCACGCATTTGCACAGCCACCGCTTGTTCCCGGGCGGAAACCCCGCCAGAACCTGCGTGACGCTGCTTGGAAACTGGAAACCACTGCTTGAAAATTTCATGCTTCAAGAGGCTGCGTAGCACATTTCAAGGTCAAATTCATTGTTCTAACAGCATTCGAGAGTTTGAACTATGCAGAATAAATTTTTGAGAAAAAATCAGCCTTTTATTTCGATTTTTGAGTGGGTTTCTGAAGATCGTCACGCTTTGGGAGTGGAAACCGGTCGGCCATGACGCAAATTGTCATGGTAAAATGGAAATGAAACTTGGGGACCGTTAGCGTGATGGTTTCCCCTCTACAAAAGTTTACAGTACTGGGAGTCTAATCTCCCCGTCAAAATCATGGTGGAGGCTGAGAAACGACATGGACCGTCGTTAACGCGTGGTGATAACATCAACGATTTGGTTATCGACGTACAGAGTTCATTTTCCATTCCGTGTACCCTGTCACGTCAAGTACAGCGGCCCAGCGTTAAGTTTCCAAAGACCTCAGCATCGGACGTAGTTCGAGACAGAAGGCCAGAAGTTCCCCGTAATATGCAGTTAGCACGATACCTGTCAAAGAGAGAGGTGAAGAGTCGCATGGCTGCGGAGATCGGAATTCACCGGCGGCGGACCAGCAGCGGAGATTTATACGACTGGACGATGACGCCGTGGGCGACATATGTTCAAAGCAGATAAATCCCGAGGAGGAGTGTGGGCATACCGTCTGTGAGAGAGGTCGATCCAAGGACGGACATTCAGGAATCAACCGCCGAGCCGGGAATCCATCATCCCGAGAGCGAGGTGAGAATGGTCGCGATGGATAGGTGACCCTCGAGTCCGCTAACAGCGTGGAATCGTGCGGCAAAATGCGGCAGCGCGAAAGGGAAGAGACAGAAGGGCACAACGGGCCCGAGTAGTTAGCAGCGTGCGGAGGATAATGGAAGTGGCAGGGCCGCATCAGCACACTGACACAGCGTCCACCACACTTGAACCGGGGTCCAGGACTGGATTGGAACACTGGCGTACGACAAATTTGTTATCAAAGGATAAGAACAGAGTAGATGATTAACGCTGGGAATAAATGTGAAAGGCGAAATGGTTAATTCCTGCGCGACATCGAGATCTAGTTTAGGTCATGTTGCAACCGGGATTGGATATCCACCGGGACTGGGCACTTGTTGACATTGAAACCAGATCCTCGGCCGATTCGGCAAAGCTTGAGCCAGCATCCTGAGGTACTTCGACAGATACACGCACGTCTGCCAATGTGCCGAGACGCCGCTGAACAAGTTTCTCAGGTTCCCTTTTCGTTTGTGTAAAAATGTAACCACGGGACTGGGTCATCGGGTCGGCATAGTCCAACCGATCTTCGGAGAGACTGAAGATAACAGCAAAGGATTCTAGAATCTGAAGCGAGAGTTAAAAGGCAAGCCAGGTGCTCTCAAACGCTCGAGCTACACCCCGCTGCCTGTCAACACCCAAGTACACTGTGCCATGAACTACGGAATAGCTTGGGGTGCGGTTGTTGCTTTCCTAGTGGGGTATTTCATTGTCCGTCGCCGATGCTCTATCAAGCATATCAGAGGCCCGCCATCCTCATCGTGGATATTTGGTATGTCGTTATCTTTCGTGTTGGGAGTTTAATACCATGATAGCCCGTTCATAGGAAACCTACTGCAACTTAGGCTCCCCCGATCCTATGGTGACCACGAGTTCAAATGGCTCAAGACGTATGGCCCAGTCTACCGTTTAAGAGGCTGCTTCGGGGAAAACCGCCTTATGGTTTCAGATCTTCTCGCGTGCCAGTATATTTTAAAGAGCCAGCATTTCACGGTCTCCCCGACATTCGAAGCCATACTTCATCTGGTTGTAGGAGATGGAAACCTCCTGGGAATCAGAGGTCAGGTTTAAGCGCATCTTGTGCCACCGAGTTGACGATTGCATAGGGGAAATACACCATCGCCTTCGAAAAAACTTCAATATGGCGTTTACCGCTGTCGCAGTTCGCAGATACGGGCCAGTCTTTCAAAAGGTCGCCCAAGCGGTAAGATATGCTGAGTTGAGATAATTTCTCAGCCCTCACATCAGCTTTTTGTTGTCGGTCCAGATAACGCACAAGTTAGAGTTATCTGACAGGGCATCGATTGACATCGTGCCTCCTCTTACTGTTGCGACAATGACTGCAATAGCTGAAGGTACTATTATTCCAGAATTTGAACCAATGCTTCTACTGACGCGCCCCAAATAGCTGCGCTGGGATACTCGATGGATGAGCTAGGAGAGGAATATGTGGCTGCGACCACCGAGATATTGTGAGGTTCCTGGAACTCCTCGCTGCGGGGCTCATACAGATTCAGGGCCGTCTCGTCCATTCAAACAGCAGGCCATATCCTGACTGACGCGATCGGCGTGTATTTGCCTAAATGGCTTTTACGTGCTGCAATGCGCCTTCCAACAAAAACTTTCAAGGCTGCACGGAAGACAATCCGCCTCGCGAGACAAATAGGGGCACAGGTCGTTAGGGAAAAACAGGATTTGGTACAGCAGGGGTTGGATATCGACGGAGATGTTTTTGGAATGCTCTGTGAGGAAATATTTTCTCCGTTCTCTCTAAATTCTGCTTAACTAATGATGACGTTGAATCGTTCAGTGGATCCAGTTCACTCTGATGGTATGCGTAGCCGACTGACTGGCCAGGAACTCGTCACTCAGACTCAGACTATCATGGCTGCGGGTCAGCAACATCCAATCCAATAGCCATACCCGATTTCTTACTCTTGTTTTGTTTGCAGGTCAAGAAACTACGGTAATGATTTCACAGCCTGACAGACAACTCCCAAATATTCCTTCTTCCTCAGACGAAGACCATTGCACTGGGTCTATGGGAACTTGCGAAAGATCCAAAATTTCAGGAAATGCTTCGTGCTGAGATACACTCGAGCCTTGGGGAAGCCGGTCATCGAAATGGCACGTACGACGAAATGCCTTTATTAAACGCCTTCATTAAGGTGAGAATACTCTGCATGTTCAGAAACGGTTCTCAAACCTTGTCGGCAGGAAACATTGAGGTTCTATCCGGCAGAAGCATTCACGGAGCGAATCGTCGTCCACGACACGGTTATTCCGCTGTCAGAAAGTATCACCACCTCAACAGGCGAACAAATGTCCCAAATCCCTGTGACCAAGGGTCAGATCGTGATCGTGGGGATTGCATCTTATCAACGGTTCGTCATTTGCATGAGGGGTTAACTGGATGTGTTCACGCACTAATACAGACTTGAATCACGATGGGGCGCAGACGCTGATAAATTTCGGCCATCTCGCTGGCTTGACGGCAGCATATTGAACCCAGACCCCGTTGGCCCTTACGCTAATCTGTCCGTGACTTCCTCAACACTCCGACATTTATACAGCGTTGATGAATTTTGTAGTCTGACCTTCCTATCCGGTCCGCACACTTGTCTTGGGTAAGATATTTTCCGCCCTAATCCATTTGACACGAGTTCACCTGTTGATTCCTCTAGATGGCGTTTCGCGTGAGTGTCCGGCTTGAGGTCATAAGCCACTTTTGCTGACTTTCACGTAGAATATTGGAGATGCAGGCGGTGATCTGCGAATTAGTCGGAAAATTCGCTTTCGCCGTGCCGGAGAACGATTCTGTCCGTGTGTGTATGGCGAACACGCTCCAACCTGTCCTGTCGAGTGGTGAAAGGGGTGTTCTTCTGCGGGTGACGCGGATTGGATGATGGGAGATTTTTCACGGAGTTGCTCGGCGAAACACGTTTTTACGTCGCAAACATCCTGTGTGAAATTTTTTCGAGAGATGCTTTGGCAAAAGCGGCATTATTTCGCGCAATCAGCATGGCAGGTTTATGACGCTGAGGTCGAACTTACGTGTTATCAGGTATTAGTGTTGAATGGACCACCCGTTTGACTCGGGTCCGAGCCATACACGAAACCCCAATATTTTCTTTGGTCGCTCCTGGTCTGCACCTCGCGTGTTGTATGTTTCCGCCCTATTTTTTGTTCAGAACAAGGCATCAAATTCAACCTGAGGTAAATTCGGACACTTGAAGATATACGTTTTCTATTACCTCGCAATACACTCCACCCGAACGCACTCTGGCAAGCCCTCATTAAAGGGAATAAGGCTCGGTTGCGCGCGGTGCACATCCACACTTCAGGCACTTGTTGGAATAACTTAGTATGCGGACGATGCCCGTCCGACTCGGGCCCGAGCCATGGCTTTCTTTGTTTGGGACAACTCCAATACAAGACATCAAATACGAATCCAACCCAACGTCGAATAAAGGTCCTTCAGCCCCTCCGACCGTGGAACTTCCAGTTGGGATATATTTCCCTCTCGCTTTGTTGAAATACCTTGCATCGAACACGCTCGCAGAGTGATAGAGCGATGCCCATTACACTGTCTGTTC
Organism: Mycena albidolilacea; assembly: GCA_029282495.1. Taxonomy (NCBI): domain Eukaryota; kingdom Fungi; phylum Basidiomycota; class Agaricomycetes; order Agaricales; family Mycenaceae; genus Mycena; species Mycena albidolilacea. Next base: position 610,412 of record JARIHO010000043.1, on the reverse strand, counting down.
CATAGTCAGAGATTTATGGGGACCACACCCGCCGTTCGACTCGGGTCCGAGCCATTACCTTTGCCTAATTCTTAGAATTTCTTTGGTCCGGGATTCCGATATGATATGACCATGCCCTCATTACATATTTGTCTTACGATTGTATGGACGGGCACTTGAAGATCTTGGAGCAAATCCTAAGTCCGGACATTCCGACTGCACCATCAGATGGAGCAACATTTGTCACGTCACTGGTCACTCTGCCTTCTCTTCTCTTCTTCTCCTGCCTTACTCGCTCCTTCGCGCGGCCTAGTCCAATCCAACTTTAACTTCGACTTTGACGCGCTCACCTCGACGCGTTCTCTTTCCATAACTTAGCGCCCGACACGATGACCACTCGCCGAGTCAATGGCAAGCGCTCACCACCCGCTACTCCCCGCAGCACGCCCTGCCGCCCCGCCGTTCATCCCCAAGGTCCCCACCTACGCGTTTCTGAAGTGGACGTTTGGACGGGGAAGCGTGGTGCGTGCATATCTATTTATTCTCTCGGCTTTCTTGGCCTTTCTCTTTCAGTTCTGACTCTGGTCGTCGACCCTCATTTTCATTTTCATGTTTCGTTCGAAGGGACAATGTACTGACGCCGCCCGCAGATATGGAAGATCTGGCCCGCGGTCCTGCTGCACACGCTCTTCGCGTCGGCCATCGTCTACGTGTACGTTGCCACCGAGAGGATGATCCAGATCCCGAACGTCATGCTCACCGTTATGGGTACGTCTCTCACTCCACGCCAACATGTCACCGACGGTAGTACCCGCCTGTAGGAGTCGTAATCGGCTTCGTCATCGTCTAGCAATCTCTCCTCTCGCAGAACATGACCACTCGCTGACATCATCGCCGTTGACACCGCCCGGGCCCCCTCCTACGGCCCGTCACTATCTTCGTCGGCGGCACCTCCGGCATCGGGCAGGGCATCGCAGAGGCCTTCGCGCGGCACACCCCTGGCCGCGCCCACATTGTCCTCGTCAGCCGTAACGAAGCCGCCGCGCGCGCTATCCTTGCGCGTCTCTCGGCCCCTTCCTCAGGAGAAGTGTACACGCCCGAATTCATCTACTGCGATCTCGCCCTCGTCGCGAACGCCTGACGCACGAGTACCTAGCTCGCCGCGCGATTCCCCCGCATCAATATTATGTTCCTCACGGCCGGCGCGGCCGGTGCCATCAGCCTCAAAGGCTTCGACCCCATGCCGAGGAGGGGCTCGATCGTCAGATGGCCTCGTTATGCTACCTCAAATACACGCTCATCGCGAGTCTGCTCCCGTCCCTGCGCGCGGCGAGGGGGGTAGGCGAAGACGCGCGTGTGGCGGCGGTGCACACCGCCGGCCGGGGCACACCGGTCGATTTGGGGGATTCGGGGCTAGAGGGGGCGCTGGGGAGAGGCGTGAGGGGTTTGAGGAGCCTGGTGGGGCAATTGGCGAGTTATCAGGATTTGATGGCGGAGGTATGGCTCTCTCCTTCCTTTCCTTGTTCTTGCCTTCCTACCTTTCCCTCTCCCCCTCTGATTTCTTGTGTTCTTCCTTCCTCCCTCTCTGCTTCTTCTCTCCCTTCCTCTCTCCCTCTCCCTCTCCCTCTCCCTCCCTTCCTGCTTCGTGCCCTACCGGCTCTGTTTGGCTAATTGAACCCACACAGGGCTTCACTGCCCCACCTGCTAATGCTGGCCTCACATTTACACACCTTTCTCCGGCTCTGTTGACACCCCCGTCCTCCGCGCTTCGCCGTCCCTCACGCTGCGCATCGCGCACTACATCCGGGTGCTTTTGTGGATACGGGGCGAGATGAGCATCGAGGAGTGTGGGGAGCGGCAGTTGCGGGGACTGTTAAATCTGAGTTTTTTTTTTCAGCCGTTCTTTCGACCCTTCTTCTTTCATTCTGTAATTGCTTGATTCGAACAGTGGGTTCAATTCTTCCGTGTTTCAAATCCTCCCGTCATCTTCACATTAGCACCCTTTTTTATCGCCGTCCCAGTCTTCCAGTTCTTCCTTCCCGCACCTTTCTTTGTAATCTTTTCCAGAAGGTCTTTTGTTTTTCCTGCCTTATATTCTTGCCTTCAAGCCACCCCTGAGCGCTTGTTTTCCCTCCTTCCTCCCCCTTTGTCTCGTTGGGTCCCTCACCCTTTGTTTTGTTGCTGCTATATGTTTCCATCCTCATCTGCAATGCTCCCTCTCTTCTTTCCGTCCTCTTTCTTCCAGCTTTCCTGTGCAATCCTAAATCCTCCCTCCCTTCCCCTTCCCTCCCATCCTTCCTTCCTTCTCTACCGTTGCGCAATTCTTCCTCGTGTCTCATACAGTACCTGCTGCATGCGAATCTCTCACACGAATTCATCCACTTTTCACGTCCGGATGGATGCTGTGAGGTCTCCGAGCGTGCTACACACCGCTTGTTGCCTCATGGCCCCTGTGAACCATCTGCATGAGTGATGGGACGAGCTCGGACGTATGCGACGGATCTTCCATAACAGGATTCTATGTTACTGGAAGCAGCTTCTAAGCGAGACCAACGCTCTCCCCACCGTCCGAAACACCTTGTTGCCTCTCGAACTCGCTCCTGTGCCATCCTCAGCAGGATACAACGGTTCTAGACGCTCAGCTCCTTCCTACGATGCAACGGCAAGCAACCTTCCATATACACATCTCAGACAAATGAGACCTCTTCTGGCCGACACAGACAACGCGTCTCACCTATACTCATCGACACAATACGACCAGTCCCCTCCTGCGGCGGAATGCGTGGATGACCTCTCCTGTTGCCGTTTCCAGACGACCTCTCGTGCCAGGCAGACCTTGCCCGTGCCTGACACTGATCCAGGAGATGAGGCAGAACTTATCCTGACACTGCCTTCTCCCCCACTTCGCATGACGCATCGACTAGCCGAGGGAGACCACTCATCTCTCCTTTATTCTGAACGCTTGGGCACCTTCCGACCCGACCAACTGGCTGTGCCTGAAGCTCTGAACGTGTTCTGAGGTTCCTTGGCCTCGCTGTACCTCGCGTGCACCCAAAGATGATTGGTCTCCTCAGCAGAGGCACCGAGTCTCCTGCCATATATGCACCCCGAAACACCTCATGCTGTCCCCTGCCCCCTGGAAACACCTGCGACCCGCATGGCACCTCTGGATACGTGGGAAGTTGTCGAGGAGGTATAAAAAGGGAGTGCATTTAGTAGGAGTAGTCAGTACCTTCCGGCCTGCAGAAGTAGCTTTCAGGGCGCTTTTCCCTGCTTTCTGTACCACACTTACTCAATCTAAAGGGGTACTCCCGGCCTTCCCCCACCTCGTACCTCTCGTGCACCCTCCTCCTTGCCCACTGCCAGAGGCAGGCCACACATCTCATATTCACTTGTTCTTCGGCATCTCACCTCTCACACCTCCATCAGCAGGGTTCCTTCTCACTGAACCCGGTGTCACAATCCCAGGCTTCCTCAATTAGGATCACCGTTCTCGTGAGCTTTGCTCTGTAGAAAACAGGCCCAGAGAGAAGCCATCACATACAAATTGCCGTCCATAGCCAACGAGACCAATTGTCTTGCCACCAATTGAACGACGTTGGTGCCATCGTCTGAGCGACACACATCACATCTCCAGCGCTGGTTCCAAGGGAAAGAGCGTACGAAGGAAAGCAGATGGGGCAATGCATTTAGGGTTCCAGTACTCTTGTACGGGGAACCAGGTTTAGGCATTCACACCTTCTTTACCGTTTCCACTAACAACAGGACCATCGCAAATGACTACACCTAGGAGACGAACGGTCTCCACGAATAACCGTTCACACACACCCACCACTCATAGAAGGCTGGTTTGCGCACCGACCTTCCGCTCTATCATTCGACTATACCTTCCCCTCTAGAGGATGAATGTAGTTGAATTCGAATCACATATCTTTTGATACCGACACCGCGATCCTTATCACAACGGATGGTGGGAGCAAGGTGCCAAGGGTAAGACACGTGGTGAGCCTCATCACACACTTCTTGCGGGAACACTGGTGACAGGGGCAATGGCAACAGGGCAGTGGTGTCGGCATCCAATTCTTGCTCTCACTGTGTCTTGCAAGGTGCTGGTGCAGCAGTTTGCACTGGCAGTGGCACGGGACTGGCAAGGCGGCAGCTGGTGTCAAGGATCCATCGGGTGGTGGTGGAGAGAGCAAGACCCGGTCAGCCGGGTCTTGTGGGTCCTGCAATGTGAGAGGGAGAGGGAGGGAGGACAGTGGTGGTGTGGCTTTGAGTTCAAGCTCCGCTTGGTGAGTCGCTGGCAGGGTGGCTGTGGTCTTCCCAGAAAGGAAGGCCCCCTAATGGCAGTTTGGACAGAGCGAACAATCACACTCCAACTATTCCGTTGTTCATGGCACAGTGTAGGTGGGTGTTGACAAAGCAGTGGGGTGTAGCTTGAGTGTTTGAGAGCATCTGCCTTGCCTTTTAACTCTGACTTCAGATTATAGAATCAGTCTCTTCGTAGATTGGTGGATGCCAGCCCGATGACCCAGTGCTGGGTTAAATTGTTACACAAAGGGAAAGGTAACCTGAGAGACTTTTTTCACTGGAATCTTTGCACATTGGCATATGTGCATGTATCTGTCGAAGTACCTCAAGATGCTGAGGCAATATAACCTAAACTAGATTTCTGGTGTCGCGTTTAAGCCCCAGTGCTTCAAGCCATATGACCACACGGGCACCTGTTCGGATCTTCTGTTCAGTCCTTGTTAGTAATGTCATCAGAACCAGGTGCGCTGCTCTAAATTCAAGTGGTAGATATTGATATGTAAAAATGCCTAACATTGGACCTAAAATACCTTTCTGGACGTTTTGCTTGCCTGACACTGCTCTACCGCGTAGAAGCAGCGAAGTTCAGATTCTTTGAACCACATTGTATCTCCTTTCATAATCTCTGGCGTAGCATATACTACGCTCTTTGCCCTCTCACGAGCCACACCCAATGCACATGAGAGTGAAAAAAGTAACTTATGAGAGCTAACTTGAATGAAAGGGGTTGGCCGGCAAGCAGTGGGGCACAAACAAAATTCAGAACATCAAATTTGCCTGTACATGTGAGCCTTTTATTTTCTGGACCACTCTGTAGAACTCGAAAGGTGGAGTTGATGCAAAATTTATGTAAATACTTAAATGAAAGTTTGATGAAGGTGAGTGGCCAGCAAGCAGCAGGGCTGCCCACAAATAAAAAGGACAGGGATTTTAGACAGTTTTTCAGACACCTCAATGTTCGCTCGGTCGAAGCTTGCGTGCCAACCAGCACATAGACTGTGTGAACTTCATACTGCCAAAGGTTGTGTGCATTTATTGAATGATCCGATGATGCCCCAAGTCACATGCCAATTTTGCGACATTTTTGGTACTCATTGTGAACTTTGATGGTACCTTCTGTTTGGCAGAGCCGAACTTTACTTTACTTTACTTTTCCCACGTGTGGCAAAACTAACTTATTGACAGGTACTTTACTCTTTCATTCAATTCGTTGTCACGCATCACACCCACTTTTTTTTTATTGCGGCAGTAATTTTTTCTCAATTTGTCGGATTTCTTTTGGATTTTAATTGTATCAAAAGTTCTGAATCGAACACAAATTGATCGAAATAGTACAATAACTTGTATGGTGCACTGAACTTCAGGAAGTAAGGCAGCAGGATCTTATTAGAGGGTGTCCAATGCATTCCCTGGGCTCTGATCACTGGCTAATCAAAGTACGGTCTTGTTCACATTGCTTGCTCATTGCACCAGCTTACCCGCACTCTTCAAAAACTTCTGTCCATGATCATAGGTGTCCCTTCATGAGCTGCGAGCAAATTATGACAATGATCTCTTGGGTTAGGAGAATTCCAGCTCTATCCGGCCCACCAACGTCTCCTTATCCCAACTTGTACCAACTTTGAGCCGTACAAACTTTACGGCATAAATGCAAGGAGCCAGTACAATTAATTTCAGCAGGGATCGAAGCCAAGCACCAACCTGCCTCCACTCAGCTGAATGTGTGCTCCCCTTGCATTGACATTTTGACATGCCGTGCTACAACTTGTCTTTGTTGTTGGAGCTGGGTATTCACAGGCACAATATTGGTTTTGGCTGCACATTCAATGTCCAATACATCGCATGCCAAATAAACCAGTGCAGTTTTTTCCATTGCTGAGCTACACACCTCGCAGCAGAGACTCTGAAATCAATTTCATAAATTCTGGGGTCTCATAGTGTAAGTAGCCAGAAGGTGCTGTATGCTGACAACAAATTCGAGCTTACCCACTTCAGAACACAAGGATAAACTGGCTTTGTTCCATTAACTCTTAACTTACTGCTGAGAAGGTTCATCAAGTTGCCTTAAGTTACATGGAAGTTACTTCGCAGTTGGTTACAAACCGCCTCCACCGGCTTTCCAAATTGGTAAAGCGATGCTCGGCGAGGTTTCGGCAAGGCAAAACCTGTCATGATGTGCCGAACAAGGCAGAAAGCGTTAAGTCCACAATATTCGATAATGGCTGTATTCCAGGTACAAAGCTACTACACGATGAATATAAAGCTATAGGATTATAGGATGACATAGCATGAATAAAATGCTATTACTTGAGTATGGCAATATACGCTTCAACAAGCATGTTAGTATCACACGTGTTGAAGATGTTGCGGCCCTTGCAGAAGATGCCAGACCACATGAACTTGATGTCGGGTGACATCCAGTAGTCTTCAAGATACTTGATAAACTTGGGCGGGGCAATCTCCCGTATCTTGAGCCAGGTGGCGGCCTCGTCCACCATGCATAGCCATTTCTTGAGCAGTTCCCACAGCTCTGGGTCCTGGGAAGTACAAATGTTCTGCTGCCACACATGGAGGACATGCCGCCAGCATAGAAGTATGAAAGAGACATAGGACGCCTGCAGTTGTACAGTGCATTCTGTTGAGGCGGCACAGTAGGCATTGATCTGGGTTTTATCAAAGTCGGACATGAAGTAGTGGGGGAGGACGTCAGGGGAGTGCTTGCTTTTAAGCTGAAGGAAGTATTGTATGGTTTCTTGGCAGCCATTCGACACTAGCATCCAGGCTATAGGGATTCCTGTTTATTCGGCCAGTATGTAGCTGCTACAGTGTAGGATGAGGCGGGGCTTACCATGGGTGTAGTTGTCACGGACCACAAGAGTCGTAAGGAGGGTGTTCCTGTACATTGTGATGTTGTGTGTCCCATCAATGCAGAGGAGGCCGCCACCAAACTTGCAGTACATTTGGCATTGCCAGCCCGTTTGAATCATGAGTAAGAAGACATCAGCAGCCAGATTGGATGAGGGTGGAGGCACATCCAGTTTGGACTTGAAGTCACGGAGGTGGCCATCCTTTTGTAGTTGTTTGACCCAAGTGAGAGTCGAGGCACCATTGTCCATGTGGAGTTGGATGTGCTCTGGTTCAATGCCCTTCTGGATGCAGCGGATGTTGTGCAACTGAATGAAATCAGTGTGAACTGCTGTATGCACATAGAGCTCCTCGTTGCAGTCGAAGGTGACAACATCCTTATAGGCATTGTGCAAGTACACCCCTTGGTGCAGGTCCTCGAGCTTGAGCACACAGTCAGTTAAGTTTTGATGCAGGAGAAGCACAACACACTATTTTGTCAGGCTGCACACTATTGCGCAGCTTGGAGGCGATGTACTCGTGTGTTGTGCAAGGGATATGTATAAAGGCGATGTTGTCCTTCTTGAGGGGATGGTTATGAACATCCTTATATGAGCCAAGTAGCTGGTGTGTCCCTGGGTATTGCTTGATGATGAGAGCAAAGGCACACCCAGTCTGTTTTGGAGCAAGCCTTCGAGCCTGCTCAGGGAACTTCTTCTTGTACACTTTCACACCGCCAGTACCATGCTGTGAACAGACATAGTGAAGTTTCTTGTCAAATTTTGGCAGGCCTTTGGTTGTTTGGACCAGTCTGAGCTCGATACAGTGGCGGTGTTCTTCATTTTCGAGCCAAGCTTGAAAGTCAGCCCAGTGGTCCCAGCTTAACAAGAATTTGCTGCCGATGGAATCAGCCTGGAAGGATCTGAGGTCCGGGATGATACAAAACAGCGGTTTGGTGCCAGAGAATACAGACGAGCCAGCGCTGGTGTCGGAAAAGGTCGATGAACTCCCAGCATCCACCAGTTCGATTTGAAAGATGCCGACAAAAGCCTCCATGGCGATAACACTATGAAGGGCGCGACTGACAAAGGAGAAACCTGGAAGTAACAGAGCAAGCCAGTGTACTTAGTTGATTCCACGTGACAAGCCATTCATACACTCCCAAGTTGTTGCCGTGCTCACTCTTCGCCGTCATCGCTCATCAGGCTGGTCATTAGAAAGGGAGGATATACATTTCATTATTCTATGTACAAGGATGTGTCTACAAGGCCTACAAATCAAAAATACACTACATGAATACAGAAAATGTGGTCTGTACTACAATTGTCGGACAAAATCAGGGCTTTTCATCCTCAAGAAGTGTGATGGGTTGGTAAATGAACCAGTGGAGGATGAGGACACAAGGGAGGAAGAGGAGAAGGGTGAGGAGGGATAGATGTTGCAGTACAGAGACAGTGTAGAAGGGAAGGGGGAGGATGAGGTCGTGTGACATGTCTCGAACACCGATGAGGTGGGGAGCAATGAGCTGGAGGCGATGTGCGACAGCAATGGGCCGAAGAGGCAGCACTGCGAGCTGTATGCGAAAGCCGTGAAAGGTGGGCCAGGCACGGGATGGTGGCGGGAGGTAGGCATAAGAGGCTCCAGCTTAATCATATGTGTCACTTCACTGACCTCCAGGTTGTTGTTGGAGGAGTGTGTGTGCTCGTGCTTGATTTTCTTGGTGAGGTGCTGGCTCACTGGGGTGGTGTGCTGGTGCTTGCGGTTCAAGGCAGCAGGAAGCTTGTCGGGGTAGAGTGACTGGTCAACAAAGCGCACAAAGGACACAATGATCTCGTGCTGGTTGTTGGTGACCGTGTCCACACAATGGAGGAGAAGGGCTCGTCAGTGGCAATGTCAAGAGCATATGCCTGTGGGAGAAGATGTTCTCACACAGTAACCACGGTGACCAAAAGGCGCCGGCCCAGGTTCTGGCGCCCTCAACCTACCAGATCCCCCTGTTGTCTGCAGGGGTCTACCTGTCACCCATTAATCCTCTGTCTGCACACCACTCCTGCCTCGAATCACTGCTAGATTCCACCCTTGCCACACTGATGCTCATCCATAACTGCGCTCCAACCACTGCTCCACCAGCTCTCACTGGCCACACAGCAGAGGTCTTCCAGGCTTTGTGCCGACATGCCTTTGTGCAGGCACCCAGCCCAATAGCACCCACCACGACCCCAATCCCATCCTGTCCCCATCCCCAACACTGCCTGCCATGTATGCACAGGCTGCGACAGGCACTGCCGCTGATCTGGTTTTGTCCGCTGATGCTCACAAAGACATTCACTGCCTCCGACCCAGCCTCTCAAGGCTCGGGCCCAGGACCTCGTCTTCCGTCTGGATTGTCTTTCCCTTTCCCCTTCCACCTGGCCCACTCCTGCCCGCTTATTCATCAATATCAAAGAAAAGTCCATTACTGGTGATCTTCGGCTTGCCGGTATTTGCTGGACACGGAAGGGAAACCTCACTCTCACCTTCCACCACAATAAAAATTTCACCACAGAAAAGGCCATGAGCCGAGCCTCCGTGATATGGAAGTTTATTTGACCCACACTTGGATTGCCAAAACACTGTCCCTCGAGTTGATTGTGGTGACTCCTGGCACAACATTGTCATTCACACTGTCCCAGTGGCCAGCGATGTGGTGGCAGATGGCCCCTCCATCCAAGAGGCAGCTCTCCAGGGTGTCCAGTCCTGGCTTCGGGAGAGTGGTGTTGTCAATGACATCAATGAGGTTTCATTCATATGCAGTGACACAAGTCTAATTGCGCAAAACCGCTCCTCTACAGGTGTCTCTGTCATCTAGGAAGGATGCTGAATCTTTGGTGCAGAATGGAGCCCTCATTCTTGGGTCACGTTGCCGTGTTTCCTGATACGTCCCCAAACCCCGGTCGTAACTTCATATGTTCCACTCCCTATGCTCCCCTCCTCTATCCTCTATCTTATTCACCAGTGCTCACCCTCACTGGGAGCCTATACCACTAACATAACCTGCTTACCACTTACTTTACATCACATGGCACATGGGGGTTTCAATTATTGGTGCACTTTGCATGCCCGCTTTTTGTGACACGATCACATCTAGAGCCTGCCGCAGTTTCGTCTACCCTGCACGGACTCATATTGATGCTACAATAGCTACACATAGTGTAGAAGAATGCCTACCATGCCATACCAGGCGAAGGGCAAATTATATGATTCAAAAACAAAAATGCCTGTGGGATGGCGACCCATTG